>CM064555.1:20374906-20776475 GCA_032716605.1 Paralithodes platypus | reverse complement strand
CCTTTTTTTCAGTGCCTCTACCAACCAATGAACTGTAAAATTATGGGATCCGTACAATACCAGATAGTCTAGTTTTTTAATTTATACATTCCCTCACCAAACACGTGTTGTTGTCCACCAGAGACGGGAGTGACGGGATACCGGAGTGGGTGATGCTGGAGCTTCAGGGCGACTTGGAGTCACGCAAACTATGACATCATGAGCAAATAAATTCCATCGGTGACCTGCATTACACCAAACAGGTATCATCGCAGTAGGTGACCCGTTGATTGCTTGTTTATATATACAGTATACACAGTGTCCCAGGAGAAGAGGGCATAATCAGATGCCTGGAACTTTTGGAAGGATGATGTTGTGTTATTCTATCCAGAGAGAGTAGAAAGGATTACAAAGGAAAGCAAGCAGCAACATATCTACTGATCCTTACTGTTGTTGTTTCTCAAGCTGCCTGGCCGAACAGCCCCAAGGCCCCGAATAAGGCCAAGGCCATAATCGAGCGCCCCCAAAGAACCCTCCCTGCCGACCACAATAAAGCTGGGGTGACCGAAGCCACTCCATGGCGGGGAGCTAAGGAGGGTGCGGAAACGCCCGGGAAACCTTACTTGTTATATCACTCAGCTCTGATCCAAACATCTTTTACTCCTTGTATGTACTGTATAACTGTAATGTAGGCTGTATACACCTATGTGCTAGGAAACTATCTTGTATTTATCTATTACAGAGGTCTTGATCCCAAGGAGGTGACCACAAATGAATCGCCTCCATACATCTCTTGTCACCCATCAGCTGGTGCCCCTCCTCCCACCAACATTTTCACTTATATACCTCTCAATTCTATCCATCCATCTTACACTTGGTCTGCCTCTCCCTCTTTGCCATTCCACCTCAATCTAATATACTTGTTTTAGTCATTCTCTCACTCACCATACGCTACATATGACCGAACCACCTCAAGGTGTTCCTCTATACACTCTCCAGCACATCCACACTACAATGCTCACCTACTTCTTCATTCGTTTCTCCATGTGACTCCACAAGCATTTTTCAAGTACCGGTACCGTACTTAACTCCTTTCCATTCCTCTCACTCTAGATTAAAGTCTCTTCAACAATTCCATGCTTCACTTCCTATGTCAGTGCTGGGATTAACCACACTATCATGCAGTAACGTCTTCCATGCTCACCACCCTATTCCTTATCACTGCTTTCAGCCTTCCTACAGTCCTCTTTCCCTGTTCTACCCTCTCGCACTCCATCCTTTCTACTCCCATCTTTAATCATCACACTGTCCAAATATTTAAATGGGCTGAAATTCTCCAATCCCTGACCATTTAAAGATCTCATTTTACACTCTGTGGCTGAATCCTTTTCAAAGACCATAACATTATTCTTTACCACATTGAGCTTCAGGTTCCATTTCTCATTTCCATTTCCAAGCATATTTACTAAACCCTCCAACTTCCACCCATTACCTTTTATAACCAGGTGTACTGCTTTTTCTTTTATTTCTTCATGACTATATCTATACAAATATATTGAAACCATGGAGACATCACACACCCTTGCTTCAACCAGCATTCAAATCAAAGAACTCCTCTGTTCATCTTCTACATGAACTGTTGCCCTTGCACCCTTATTTACATGCTGTTCACCGTTTCCAGCCACTTCCCATCTGCTCCATATACCCTCAGTCTATCTATCTATCTATATACTCAGGCCCAATCCCCACTTTGGGGGGGGGGGGGGTTGCCGACTCAAGACAGAGCTAGAATAGGGACAACACAAAACAATGAACACACAAAAACAAAATACAAATGCACACACCCTCAGTACTTTACACAAACCTTTATCAATTCTGTCATAGACATTCTCCAAGTCCATGCAGGCAGCATACAATTTCTGTCCCTTTTCAAAATATTTCTCCATAGCAATTCTCAGCAGATGAACTGGCCTATGCAGCCTCTTCCCTTCCTAAACCCACCTTGTTTCTCACCTACCCATCGCTCTGTCACCTCTCTCACTCTCTTGATCACTATCCTACAGTACATCTTCCCTTCTATGCCAAGGAGAAATATCCCCCTGTGAATGCCACACTCTCCCCCTTCACCCTTATATAAGGGGATAGTTGTTGTTGTTCCTCAAGCTGCCTGGCCGAACAGCCCCAAGGCCCCGAATAAGGCCAAGGCCATAATCGAGCGCCCCCAAAGAACCCCCCTGTCGACCACAATAAAGCCTGGGTGACCGAAGCCACTCCATGGCGGGGAGCTAAGGAGGGTGCGGAAACGCCCGGGAAACCAAAGCCCCACCCAGGGCCCTGTGCCCCTCAGCAATTATGAAGAGAAAGTTGAGGGGCAAAGGAAAAATGTGACGCTTTGGCTTCCAATCATGGTAGATTGGGAGGTCAATCCACGGAAGAGACGCCGTCACTTGAGATCTAGAAAATATCTAAGTAAAAGGAACATCAGAGTAAGCTATGGGTATGGCAGAGATCGCTCAGTTCTCACTCTGATAGACCAGCCCATCACCATAAGGTGATAAGGGGATAGTAGACACTTTAAGCTACTTGTTAAAAGTGTTTTTTCATCAAAAGATTTCTGACCATGATTTTCTTCAGTTTTTATGTTACAGTAGTTCCGCATTTATAGGAATGCACAGTGATTTGGTTAAAGTTGTTTATTTTTGCATTTCAAGACTTCTGATGGTACTGTACTATTTGTCAGGGAGCTCCAGTCCTGAGTATCGGGCACCACATTCTACATGGCAAGATGCAGGACCTGGACAAGCCGTACGTGGTGATGAGGAAGGTTCGCACCGATGCCGGCGCCATGGACATGGATCAAGAGGTGGGACGCGGGGACGATGAGGATAGCCGAGACATCAGAATGGAGTTCAATATCAAAGCTGTTATTAGAAAAAAGCTGCTCTTCAAGAACAGACCAAAGCCTATCATTGCCAGTTCTACCAACACTCCCTAATTGGAACTGTTTAGTGTAATTTAGTTAAATACAGTACTGTTTACTGCACATCAATAAATTACTTGAATATACTTTTGATACTATACTAAATTGATTTTTCTTAACCAAGTGGTGGAATAGAGACATTACCAGGGATGGCGGTTACAGATTGTGATTCTCTGACAGAGTGCAGAATTGGCCAATAAAACTATGCCTAAAGATACATGATTATATTTTTTTCACCGAGGCCAATTTCCTTCACTAGCAAAATGAATGCTACAAATGAAAGAGGCCCTTTTATTAATGAAACATGGGGCTCTGTATCTTTAGACGTTGGTGGTGTAATGGTTTAGATGCTTATGTTCTAGGTGTGGTGTCTCGAGTTCGAATCCCGGGAGGACCATATACTTTCATTAGTTTATTAAGTGCATTGGGGTTTGTAATTGATGATTAATGTTAAGAACGGGGTGTTACTTAATTGTTTCATGGTCCAAACTCAATACTGTACTGTATTGGGATTTCTTGACATTGGCCCTCCTCCAGTATGGGCGACATCTTTTTACAGTGGTCCCCCCAACTTTGCGGGCCTTCCTTAGGGACTTAGTGCTGTTCGGCCAGGCACCTTAGGGAACGACAACAATAACAACAACTTCGCGGGGTTATCTACCAAGGAGGCATTGTGTACTTTGAATTTGCATAATTCAGGCTTGAAAAAAACACAAACATGTAAATAATAGGGTTAGGTTCTAGCCCCTCCATAAAGTCCCTCTCTTCAACACCTTTTTCAACTTTTCAATACAATTTATGCCACCAACAGTCTACAAACTTTATCATCATCAATTCAATTGTATTCTGGCTATCTTTGCACAAGTTTATTCAGTTTTAAGAAAGATGTGCGGGAGTAAAAAGGTTTAAATGAGATGATTTGTAGCCTCGTTGATTCCTCAAAACTTTTAACATGATTAGACCATTCAGTAACATGGTGAATTTTTATTTTACTTTTGATAACACTGAGTTTATAAAGCTTAGGAAGGACACCAATATTTAAATGGGTAAAATCTATTCAATTAAACAACCTTCTACAAATCCTTTTAAGCTTAATATAATCATATTAGGAGGTTGTGGGCTTTATTCATTCAGGGAAGTACTCTCAGGAAGAGCTTTTGTGGAGTACAAGGATTGCTAGATATCCTGTTTCAGCACCTGGCCTCCTTTGCTACTGTTTTCTTTGCCTCAGTTACACAAAAAGCTATTCTAGCTTGATCTTAAGATACACACACTCTTGCTTCTAACATAAAACAATAAGCGCTACACACCCTATATTAACTTCGCGTCTTTTCCTGTTTCATATTTTAGTGTAGGTATACGGCGACCCCACTGCCCGCCACTTCAGTGGTGCAATCAGCTTCTGTAGCAGTGGACCACTGGTTCCTATCTTCAGAACATTCCTGTGCTCGTGTATACTTACAAAAATTACAAAACAATGGTGGAACTGCCATCCGGGTGAGGGACTGCTCTGGGTCTGCTCCTTCAGTGCTAATGGTTTTAATGCATTTGGTGGGAAAAGCGGTCATGTAACACCACCTTACTGTTAATAGCCTGACTGCTTCTAGATTATAGACTTATAAGCATTTATAATATATAATTATAATGAGGCCAAAAATCTTGACCACTAACTTCTATACAGTATTCAAATTCAACGACAGCAATCAAGCCAATTTTTCTACTTTTTTTTGCCTATGTGGATGAAGGAGACAAAAGCCAAAACTGCCTGTGACGAGTGCCTCCCCCAGAGTTTGCTCCATAAATCACCAACAAACTTTAAACAGTAGCCTATACCCCCAAGATAAATTTGTAAATTTTTTTTTATAGAGACATGCCCCGGCCAAAGGCCGCTTCCTCCTAAATTACAGGCTAGCTTTCACACACCAGGAACAAAAATCAACACCTAATTGGCACGAAAGGTCTTAACACTGACAAACATATGGGGCAAAAGGTTTGAAAATCGCCAAGGTAATGGGGCAAACGTATTAAAACCTCAAAAACTAATGAGGCTAAAGATGGGGGCCCAGAAAACCCCCCCACAGCCTCTTAATTAATGAACGCAACTGCAGCGCATGTAATATGATCTACCCCCCCCTCCCCCCCCCCTCCCCTCCTCTCCCTGAATGCCCTCACGTATAATGTTAACAGCGAGGACAAGTTAAAGACATCCTACCTTGGTTCTTTATTTACTAGGGTTGCTTACACTTCCTACTCACTCTCTCTCTCTCTCTCTCTCTCTCCTCCCACACACCACCCACACACGTTTCCTACAATATGCCAACAACTCTCACCACACTGATTCAGGTCTTCCCACATACTATTTAATGCAGGTTATAGAGAAATTATATTGTATTATTATTATTATTATTATTATTATTATTGTTGTTCTTCTTGTTGTTATTAATATTATCACATATATATGCACACACACACACACACACACACACACATAAGCAGATACAGGCGTGCACACAACCACACACACACACATAACCAGATACAGGCGTGCACACAACCACACACACATAACCAGATAAAGGCGTGCACACAACCACACACACACCCTCCCATACCCCTCTGTTTACCCAACCCATTATAATAGTCTTTCCTCCCTCACTCTCTGTAGTCTATTAACCCTTTCAGTACCAGCGACGTGTTATATTTTATTATAGCTTTATTTAGACGATATTATGCAGCCTAGGAAGGATCTGTGGTAGTTAATAGGGTTGGTTGAGATAGTCTGAAGCCTTATTATTGCTAGAGGTCCTTCCAAAGCTGAATACAATCGTCTAATGGTTGCCAGAATATGAGGAAAAGGACGTCCCTGGTACTGAATGGGTTAAGGGGGTAGTGCTTGCTTCTATGTTTAAGACGTTCGGCCAATTAGTTTGGTGATTTTAAGACCCTTCGCCCACTTTTCTTTGGCAATATTAAAACTTTTCATGTCATTTAGGTGAAAAAGGCCTTTGGCCGGGTAATTTTTCTACCGAAAAATGTACAGGTATATCTTGGAGGGGGATCCTGGGGTAGTTATTTTAAATTTGCTGGAGATCTAGGGAGGAAACTAAAAAAATAATATACAAATAAATAAATGAAAGAAATCGACCATAAATGAACCATCCCCCTTAAGTATCTATATATATGGTTATCCTCTATAATGGGTACGAAAAAGGTAATTAAAGTGTCCATAATAATCTAGCTATTGAAAAGTATCTTGATGGACGATAAACCCATCTAATACAAGGATAGAGAGGTAAATCGACATTAATATGTATGTATGTATATAGGCTACTCAGGAACATACCCCATAGCTGTGGGTGGCCGACTCGAGACAGAGCCCGAACTGAAACAACATTTAAAGTTCCAATTCTTAGGGTCCGGGACCACTTTCGCGTTCCCTAGCCCCTTTCTTTGTCTCGTGTAGTAAGTGAATTATACAAGGGGAGGAGGATTCCTAGCCCCCTGACTCCAGAAGGAAAAGTAGGACTGTAAAATAAACAGAGACGGCTAAGGTTGGGTAGAGGAAGCCAAAACTCACTCTGGATAAGACCAGCCCTCACCCATTAATATACCCATGGATTTGATGCCTATTTGTTGTTTCCAAGCTGGTTATAATCGTCCCGTGGTAGCCGTGACAGGAAAAACATGATGTCAATAAAATAAACGAATAAAAGTGGGTTGGGAAGGCAAAGATCATATCGCTTGGTATACTGTACACGGTAGGTCAATGCCAAACTTACACACACACACACTCATTCTCTCTCTCTCTACCCTCTACCCTCCCTCTCTCTCGCTACCCTCCATCTCTCTCTCTCTCTCTCTCTCACACACACAAACGTTTATTCCTCCCATTATTTCTGGACTACCCCATAATAACCGAGGACTTTCCTATTGACGTGGGCTAAACATTCCCAAGCTTATCTAACCACCGCCAGCCGATTTTGTTGATGTTAATCATTGAGGAAGGGTGTGTGGGTGTGTGAAGCCGGTACATGTGGGTTGACCTCTGACCCAACCAAGGTTATCTTACCGAAGAACTACAGTGTATACATATACATACACACCCAGATATACAGTATAGGCCTGCATAATATATATATATATATATATATATATATATATATATATATATATATATATATATATATATATATATATATATGGACAGGTACCGGTACTCATATGCATGCACATTTCTGTATGTGTGTATGTATGTAAGTATGTCTATACTCAGTCACATACCCTATAGCTGGGGGTGGCCGACTCGAGACAGAACACATTTATACATAGGTTCACCACACAAACACAGACAGACACAGACACACACACACACACACACACACACACACACACACACACACACACACACACACACACACACACAGACACACACACACACAGACACACACACACTTAACATAAGTCCAGTCGATTATTTTTTCAGATCTTTATCCAAGGACACGATCTTCATGCATGTGTGTGTGTGTATATGTGTGTGTGTGTGTGTGTGTGCACAATAACCTGCAACCATTTCTACACCTACCCAAACCACATTGACGTATTCGAATTGAAGAACAAAAACAATAAACCTAAACAAATACTAAAAATAAAAATAAACGTAATATTACGACACTATACAAAAAAAAAAAAAAAAAAAAGTGCAAATAAAAACAAATTGCAAATAAAAACAAAAACAATGAAACTAAAAAGAACAAATATTAACAAAACACGATGACAAAATCAAAATCAAATAAAAATATATTATGATCATCGTAATCATAACCAGGGAATGTGAAAGTGTTTATTGGTGTTCCTGGTGCTTGGGGTTTCCTTGAGATGGCTTAAGGGGGCAGTGCTTGTTTTTTGGTCTATATATTCATTAATTAATATATTTTTGAGATTCCTAGCTAGACCTACATCAAGCTTAAAAACCATCCCCTAGACACCATTCCAAGATAAATTTGTAAATTTTTCGGTAGAAAAATGTCCCGGTCGAAGGCCGATTCCCTCTAAAATTACAGGCTCGCTATCGCTCGCCAGGAAAAAATCGACACCTAAATGGCACGAAAGGTCCTAATTTTGACAAATAAATGGGGTGAAAGGTCTTAAAATCGCCAAACTAATGGGACTAAACATGAGGTAGAAGGGGACTAAAAAACCGACCCATCCCCCTTAATTCAATACTTGGGTGATCATTTCTGTCATGTTGTTAATATTTAGTGGCATTGTTGAGTGTATTGCAATATATTACATTATTAGAGCCATTGGTTACATATTATGTCAGGTCGTAGTTGTTATGTCTTGCTCTTTCTGAATTGTAATAATGTCTGCCAGATGTTGAATATGACATTTGACAGGTCCATCGAAACACACCCACACCCACCATATTATATATATATATATATATATATATGTGATATCGTGCAGTTGTCCGCCAGGGTATCTTATTTTCATTAAAAATAATGATATATGTATTCATTCATTTATAGGATCACGTGTGTAGGCCTGATGATGGACGACCGTCCGAAATATTGCAAGTTTGAAAATAAATTGATCAAAATGGGGATGATTCTTTTCCTAGTAACCTTATTTTTAATGAATATATATAATATTATACCTGGTAAAAGTAAAACAAAAAGGTGTGTGTCATTCAAGAACCACCGGGAGTGTCGGAATTCACACCATCAGTGAGCACAAAACAAAAAATGAATCTATGAAAGAGAAAATGAACGTACTTAAATATATACTGTATAATTATAACCTCTGTCGTTTTTCGAATTAGTGAAAAATATAGAGAGTAAATAACTGCTTACAAATATAGAGTAAATAACTGCTTAAAAATATAGAGAGTAAATAACTGCTTAAAAATATAGAGAGTAAATAACTGCTTACAAATATAGAGTAAATAACTGCTTAAAAATATAGAGAGTAAATAACTGCTTACAAATATAGAGTAAATAACTGCTTAAAAATATAGAGAGTAAATAACTGCTTACAAATATAGAGTAAATAACTGCTTAAAAATATAGAGAGTAAATAACTGCTTAAAAATATAGAGAGTAAATAACTGCTTACAAATATAGAGTAAATAACTGCTTAAAAATATAGAGAGTAAATAACTGCTTAAAAATATAGAGAGTAAATAACTGCTTACAAATATAGAGTAAATAACTGCTTAAAAATATAGAGAGTAAATAACTGCTTACAAATATAGAGTAAATAACTGCTTAAAAATATAGAGAGTAAATAACTGCTTACAAATATAGAGTAAATAACTGCTTAAAAATATAGAGAGTAAATAACTGCTTACAAATATAGAGTAAATAACTGCTTAAAAATATAGAGAGTAAATAACTGCTTAAAAATATAGAGAGTAAATAACTGCTTACAAATATAGAGTAAATAACTGCTTAAAAATATAGAGAGTAAATAACTGCTTACAAATATAGAGTAAATAACTGCTTAAAAATATAGAGAGTAAATAACTGCTTACAAATATAGAGTAAATAACTGCTTAAAAATATAGAGAGTAAATAACTGCTTACAAATATAGAGTAAATAACTGCTTAAAAATATAGAGAGTAAATAACTGCTTACAAATATAGAGTAAATAACTGCTTAAAAATATAGAGAGTAAATAACTGCTTAAAAATATAGAGAGTAAATAACTGCTTAAAAATATATGTCAAGGCTAATAAATAATCAGTGGTATATTAATTTTATAAACCCCCAGTGTACCACCGTATATAGAAAAATTATGTTTGTAGTTTAATAACAAGAAAACCATTATAAAAACTTGACACAGACATTTCCGGAGGGGGATAACTAACTCCCCCCCCCCCCCACCACCACCCTCCCTCTCTCTCTCTCTCTCTCTCTCTCTCTCTCTCTCTCTCTCTCTCACACCTTCCAACTTACTCTATCCTCCACGTGTCGTCTGAACCTAACGTGAAGACAACATAAACACGACCCAAAGAAAACAAAATAATGATACAAAATATAATAAAAAAAAACACACACAAGCCGGTTATAAATGGCACGAAAAGTCTTAAAATTGACAGATATGGGCGAGTTCTTAAAATCACCACCATAATGGGTCGAACGTCTTAAAGTCTCAAAATCAATGGCGCTAAGCATGAGGGAGATGGGGGTACACACAAAATAACTTAAGTGAAAATCTCCCCTTAAAAAGACGAGGCATTGAAAGAAAAGTCACCCAATTGAGTAACACCTATTTTTCCTTTGTGTCCAAAGGGCTTTGTGTGGTGGGAAGTGTGTGTGTGTGTGTGTGTGTGTGTGTGTGTGTGTGTGTGTGTGTGTGTGTGTGTGTGTGTGTGTGTGTGGTGTGTGTGTGTGTGTGTGTGTTGGCCCGGGTGGGGGTGAAGTGTGTGTGTGTGGGGGGGGGGGGGGGGGGGAAGGGTGTGAGAGAGAGAGAGAGACACTCAACATATAATATCAGGTTCGTTTAACTTAATCAAACGAAAATATTCTGTTTCACTCAGTGCAAGCACAAACATATGTTTATCAATAAACTATCAATGACTATAGCAATGATTTGTCCATATATATTTAATAACATAATTACTCACTCACAAAATTAGCATAACATTTTATTAGAATATGTTCAACCTCTTAAGAACGATGACGTATGTTTTTTCTATCTATCTATCTATCTATATGCTCAGGCCCAATCCCCACTTTCCCTATTTTTGTATTTGTATTTTCTATTTTATTTTATTTATTTTTTTATTTTTTTTGGGTGGTGGCCGACTCCAGACAGAGCAAGAACAAGGAAAACTCAAAACACAACATAAAACAAGGAACCAACACAACCTCACACACATCTAGGTCACCCTGGTTACCATTAAACAATTTTCTTTATCCTACAATCTATTTCTAGGATTCAAAGGGGCAAACACTTGCGTATTTCAGACTATAAGGAAGTTGGAGCGGTAGACATCGATATTTAGCAGAATTACCAGCCATAATACGGTTGTAGTGAAATTATACACCCGGCCAATCATACTAAACATATTTTTGATGTATCTGTGACCTACAATATTATTGCAATTCTGTTTAATTGTATACAACTTTGTATGCTACACAGGGGATAAATAAAACACTTATTATATTATTATTATGATTATTATTGTTGTTGTTTATTACTATTATTATTATTATTATTATTATTATTTACTCTTTGAACCATTATTTCTTGACAGTGTCCCAAGCCGACGAAAACACAACAAAAACATCAGTATTCATTATAAAAAACAAATTCTCTTTATGACATCAATCTAATTTTAATCGACACATCAATTTCATCAATACAGAATTAAGATCCTGATAAAA
The DNA here is from genome assembly GCA_032716605.1 of Paralithodes platypus. Lineage (NCBI taxonomy): Eukaryota > Metazoa > Arthropoda > Malacostraca > Decapoda > Lithodidae > Paralithodes > Paralithodes platypus. Next base: position 20,765,125 of record CM064555.1, on the reverse strand, counting down.
AAAAAAAAAAAAAAAAAAAAAAATTACCATCTTCAATACATGCAATACCGGTACTGAAAATAAATATATAAATACAAATATATAAAGTGAGTTTTATTAAATTAAACTTAACATATAATTTCAAAAGTGTATTGAACTAGGAGACATTGCCATACTAAGCCTACTATACAAGAGATAATTAGTCTATCTACAAAGCACGCCTTAATAATAGGATATATATAAATTATCACCTTTAACATCAAATGCGTGTAAATTATAATAATGTAATATCAATCATGTTCACAGCTTATACTGTACCTCGCAGTGATGAGCATTACATCAAGAGAGTAGTACACTGTGAGCATTATCTCTTCCTGTACTTCATATATCCCCTCTTTACCTTCTTGACCAAGCCTCTACTTATTCCCCTCTCTTTCCTAAGAAAAAAAAAAAAAAAATATATATATATATATTATTTAAGGGGAGGTTTCTAGTTTGTTTCCTACTCCTCCAGCAATCTTAAAATTTCACCCCCTTGACCCCCTTTCAAGATAAATTTGTACATTTTTCGGTAGAAAAATTTCCCGGCCGAAGGCCGATTACTCTTAAATTACAGGCTCGCTATCGCTCGCCAGGATAAAATCGACACCTAAATGGCACGAAAGGTCTTAAAATTGACAGAATGGGGCGGAAATATCTTAAAAATCACCAAACTAATGGGGCAAACGTCTTAAAACCTCAAAAGCAATGGGGCTAGACATGAGGGAGAAAGGGGTCAAGAAAAAAGTCCCTCAAGTGGAAATCTCCCCTTAAGCCCTTCACCACCACTACTTAATTGTCATCATATGTTAGCTACCACTGGACGATTTTCATTAGGTTGTAATCTACCTCTAGGACTCAAATGGGTAAATATGATCTCAATAAACCCTCTATCTATCTATCTATCTATCTATCTATCTATATGCTCAGGCACAATTTTGTTATTAATAATTATTATTATTTTTTTTTTTTTTTTAGCTGGGGAAGGTTGACTCGAGACAGAGCTCGAACAGGGGAAAGAAATAAACTAAACTAAACCAATATAAAACTCTTAGTAACATATTATGTCCTTTTTAAACCACATAAACTCCTCTAATTTTAGCCAGACCCCGAGGTAAACAAATGCGTCATGGCGCTGCAGGGGTTAACCAGTAACTGTACATATCGTTTATTACATTAATTAATTAAGGGGGGATGGGCGTATTAATTAAGGGGGGATGGGCGTATTAATTTTATTATTGTTTTACCATTTCCTCCCTAGACCTCCATCAAGCTGTAAGAAACACACCCTAGAACCCCCTTCAAGATAAATTTGTACATTTTTCGGTAGAAAAATGTCCCGGCCAAAGGCCGTTTACTCTTGATTACAGGCTCGCTATCGCTCGCCAGGAAAACACATCGACACCTAAATGACACGAAAGATCTTATATTGACCAAAAATGGGGTGTAGTCATAAAATCGCCAAACTAACGAGCCAAACGTCTTAAAATCTAAAATCTAATGGGATTAAACACGAGGGAGAAGGGGTCCCGAAAAAGCAGCCCATCTCCCCTTAATGTGTTGACAGTTTCATAACAATCTCAGCCACCGGTACCGTACACTATAATATCGCTTGGTACACGCCTTTGTTACCGTTATTTTGGTCTATTAATTCATTTATTCATATACAAATGTTTTTAGTTTCCTCGCTAGACCTCCCTCAGACTTAGAAAAACACCCATCTCCCCTTAACCCTTTCAAGATCCTCGCTAGACCTCCCTCAGACTTAGAAAAACACCCATCTCCCCTTAACCCTTTCAAGATCCTCGCTAGACCTCCCTCAGACTTAGAAAAACACCCATCTCCCCTTAACCCTTTCAAGATCCGATAACGCACTTAATTTCGGTTTTCTGGCTATTATTAAACGATTTGATTCAGATTAGGAATGGTATATGGGAGCCGGAGGGTTAATTGAGATAGTGTTTACCCCTATTAGTCCCACAGATCCTTCCTAAACTGTAAAAGATCGCCTGATGATAGCCAGAATACATGGTCAACATGCGTCATAATCTTCAAAGGGTTAACCAGAAAAGGATAACTTGGTAAATATAAATGCTAATGGTTCCCCCAACAGAGATACCCCCCCTGCAGCCCCCCCCCCCCCCCAACATCTACATAGCCTAAACCATGGTTGACAATAATGCTGCAACAAGGGCAAGGGGGGGGGGGGGGGGGGCGGATCTCAAGGTCACACATACATACATACACACAAACATATATTATACAGTACCGGTACCGGTATATGGTACACACTAACAGATACACACATTGACACACACACTCACACACAGTCACACTCACACACATACACACCCCCACACCTTCCATGTACACAGTCACACGCCAAATGATGATCTTCCTGTTATATAAAAACACAGACTTATATATTTTATACAGAAGGAATGTTACATTAGCCTCCTTAAGGGGAGATGTGTAGTTTTTCTGGTCCCTATTCTTCCTAATGTTTTGCCCAATTAGTTTTGAGATTTGAAGACGTTCACCCCCAGTAGTTTGTCGATTTTAAGACCTTTCGTCCCATTTATATATCAATATCAAGATCTTTCGTACCATTTAGGTGTCGATTTTTTTTCTGGCGAGCGATAGCGAGCCTGTAATATTAAGAGAACCGTGCCTTTGGATGGAACACTTTGCTATAGAAAAATATACACATTTATCTTGAAGGGGAGTCTAGGGTGTTGTGTTCATGTTTGACGAAGGTCTAGCGAGGAAACTAAAACATTGATGTATATATATATATATATACATATGGCCTTGAGCAGGATAGGAATATACAGTATATATATAATTTTGAGCTTGTGTCATTGAGGAGGTTGTGTCTGGTTGTAGGAAAATTGTGGGAACATACTGTACATACACACATACATATATATTATATACATACATACATAGGGCCACATACTGTGAGTGTGTGTGTTTCCTGGATCTCTACATGGCTGCATATCTGAGGTTCTGATAATCATGTCTTAACTTCTCACCACTATATGAAGAAAATTGACTCTAAAGTGCTCGCTCTCGCTCTCGCTTTCTCTCTCTCTCTCTCTCTCTCTATCTCTCTCTCTCTCTCTCTATATATATATATATATATATATATACCGGATATATATCTCAGACCTCACATAATTATTTTCCAGTCAATTGTTTCCCAGTCGCGAGCTACGAAGCAGAAAGCAATGACCAAGCTCACTTTCATTTGTGAGTTAGGCCACCCCCGCAGTCTGCACACCTGACGCCTGTGGTAAGGGGGGGGGGGGGGGGGTGTGTGTTTATGTGCAATATTTATTTATTTACCAATTATCTTCTTTAATGTCCTCCATTAAGTTTAAAACATTACCCCCAAGACCCCAAGACACCCCTCCGAGATAAATGTGCCCATAATCCGGCCGGGATGCTATTTACAGTGATATTTAGACCTACAGTACTTCATCTACCAAAACAAACACACTAACACATACATAATGTACATATGAGAGAGACAGAGAGAGAGAGAGAGAGAGAGAGAGAGAGAGAGAGAGAGAGAGAGAGAGAGAGAGAGAGAGAGAGAGAGAGAGAGAGAGAGAGAGAGAGATGAGAATGAGAGAGAGAGAGAGAGAGAGAGAGATGAGAATGAGAGAGAGAGAGAGAGAGAGAGAGAGTAGAAAATACAAAGTTACCATAGAGCACCCAAGAGAGTTATGAGCCATCCACATATTTCAAAACTATTTTAATAATTATGCTGAGGTGATTCAAGCTTACAGTAGTGTGATATTAAGATTCATTTCTAGGGCATGTAATTGGAGTATGTATAATAGATCCTGAGAATGATAATATATTAAAGCTTTTTAGAATTTGAACCCCATTCAGTACCGGTACCGGCTAAGTCTTTTGGATTGAATTTCAGCTACATTTAGACGACTTTATATAGCTTAGGAGACATATGGTACCTCAGAGGGTTAATTAAGATAGTCTGTAACCTATTAATTGGTAGATGTCCTTCTTAACCTGCAAAAAATCGTCTAATCGCCCTTCATGCTTCATGCTTCATCGTGCTTCACATGTCTCAAAAAGAAAATGAAAAGGACGTCACCGGTACTGAAAGGGTTAATAGTTACATGGAATAGGTCAATACAATTACGATATATACAATAACTTACGATGAATTAATTATCTATACAGAAAAGTTCAATAATTAACAATATACATTAGCTATAGATTACTTAATGATAAATACCAAAGCCTAATGCCTAATGCTTAGTGTGCGGAATTTCGGTGTGAGTATCCTAGGTTCGAGTCCTTGGAGTACCACATGTATTCATTACTTTCATTGATTTCATGGGTTTATTTGTAAATTAATTGGTGAGTTGGTGAACACAAACATGAATATAGCATATTTAATGAGAACTATAGAACATGTCATAAATTAATATAAAACATAAAATAGCTCTTGTAAATTATAATGGATACAATAGGCCATTTGAAGCATATAAAACCCCGCGAGATTATGATATATTAATCCCTTCTTTACCGGCGACGTCTTTTTAACTGTATAATGGCTACTGTTAGACGATTTGATTCAGTTTATAAAGGGCCTCCAGTAATTAACAGGCGTCGAACAATCTCACTCCACCCTTTTTACCACCACAGATTCTTCATAAGCTGCGCAAAATCGTCTAAGTATAGCTAGAATATAATTTAAAAGACGTCGCCGGTACAGGAGGGGTGAAATAGCTGAAGATAACTATAGTCACTCCAAAATAAGTCGGCCAAAAAGCTTCACCCCTAACCTCCATAACTAAAAATGGAGTAGAGTAATCAAGCCATGTTAACCCTTTCAAGCTCCAATACGCGTTTCTGTTCTGTTTCTGGCTTCTATTAGACGATTGCATTCAGATTAGTAACGGTATATGGAAGTCAAAGGGTTGATTGAGATAGTATTTACCCTTTTAATACCCACAGATCCTTCCTAAACTGCATAAAGTCGTGTAATGATAACCAAAATAAACTGCTAAAACGCGTCAGGGCTTCAAAGGGTTAATGTATTCTATTTTAGTTTTACCATATGGGAAGAGTCAGCCAGGGAAACAGTATGGAAATCTCCAGCCCATTTGCTCTAGCCCCTTTTTGATTGACTGAGGTTAGGGGTGAGGCTTTCTGGGCTACCTACTGTGTAATGAATGGACTGTAAGTGTCATAGTGTCTTAAGGGGAGCTCACTTCGCTTTTTTCTTTTTCTCTCCCTCTCTCTTTGGCTTGTATCCATTCGGCCCCATTCAGCCAACTGTTTTAAGACGTTTATCCCCATCCAGGTGGATTTATTCCTGGCGAGCGATAGCGAGCCAGCATTGTATGGAGAAATCCGGCTTCGCCGGAGACATTTTTCTATCGAAAAATTTACAAATTTAGCTAGCTGTCAAAAAAAAAATATATATGCTGGCTCGCTACCGCTCGTCAGGAAAATATTGACACCTGGATGGGGGTGAACGTCGTAAAACAGTAGGCTGAATGGGGCCGAATGGATACAGCCAAAGGGAGAGGGAGAGAGAGAAAAAAGAGCGAGGTGGGCTCCCTTAAACGACCCTCTCAAGATACAAATACCGGTACGCATTTCTTTTCTGTTTTCTGACTACTATTTGACGATTGTATGCAAATTAGGAGGGATTTTGCAAGTCAGAGGGTTAATTGAGATAGTCTTTATACCCTTCTAATCCCCACATATCCTTCCTAAACTGCATAAAATCGTCTAATGCTAGCCAGAATAAACTGTTAAAACGCCTCATAATTCTCTAAGGGTAAACTCGTTCAGTACCGTATGTGAGGACGCATTTTGACACTTTATTCTGGTTATCATTAGACGATTTTATGCAGTTTAGGAAGGATATGCGAGGATTAAAAGGGGGTAAACTGTCCCTCTATCTTGCAACATCCTTCCTAATCTGAATAAAATCGTCAACTAATAGTCAGAAAACAGAAAGGAAGGAAGGATCTCTAGGAATCCAAGAGGTAAAAACTATCTCATTTAAGGGGGTAGTTTTCTGGACCCCCATTCTCTCTCATGTTTAGCCCCATTAGTTTTGAGATTTTAAGACGTTCGTCTAACAATAGCCAGACAATACACATTACATGCATCCTCGTATCCTGAAAGGGTTAGGAATAGTCGTTACCCTTATAATTCACACTGATCCTTCCTAAACTGTATACAATCGTCGAATGATAGCCAGAAACAAAAACTGTCAAAATGTTTCATAATCTTCAAAGGGTAAAAAATAGAATAGCTCTGAAGATTGATAATATATGCAATTGGTCAATATAATTACAATATATGATAGGCTAGTTAACAGATAATTAAGTGGTATCTCAAGTAATGGAGTGTGAGGCTGAGTAGGTGTGGTCTGGGGTCTGGCTCAGTTCAAGGATCTGGTTGTCCGAGGGTGACCTGTGAGCCACCCAGGTGACCCCCCTATGACCCAGGCCCCGGCAGGTGTCCCCCAGGGCCCGCCACACCCGGGTCCTGCAGGTGAAGGCCAGGAAGATAAACAACCCCTGGAGTGTGTTGAGGATCACAAAGATGTACCAGGCGGCTTCAGCTTGTAGGTAGCCGGCCACGATACCACTGATCCATGTGAAGCCCATCAGCACCGCCAGCCGCAGGTACATCTTATACTGCCCCTTCTGGTGGCTCCCCCCGGGTGTGCTGGGGGAAGGTAAGGTGGTCTCGGTGATGATGGCCGCGGTGATAATGAAGAAGGCACAGTTAGCCACCAGGATCACCACCATGGGCAGGGCGAAGAACACCAGCAGGGCTTTCCGATGTCCGAACCAACACCAGGTTTGGCCCAGGCGTGGCAGCATTTCCTCCGGTATGCCTTGGGGTTCTGTTAGATCGATGACCACAACCAGGGCCAAGAAAGCAGCAGGGGTGAGCCAGGCATACAAGCAATAACCCAGGAATCTATGCCACTGGTCACCGCTTGACACACGCAGCTCCCGGTGTGTCAACCGGAAGGTGTACCAGATATCAAATGCTATGGCACTCATCCAGGCAAAGGAGGCAAGGAAGAAGTAATACATAGCGGCAGCCAATACGAAGCAGGCCATCTGACCAGGCTGGGTGACAACACTGGCCAGGAATATCATGTAGGCGGCCAACAGCGAAACACTCAGTGATGACAAGTTCCTCCCGGAGAGATTCCTGAGTCCTGGCGTGAGGATGAAGGCAGAGAGATGAAGCAGGAGACATAGACACGACAATCCCAGCCCCGCCAGAGACACCCAGCCCATTATAGGTGAGAATTTTGCTGTAGGTACCGGTACCTCAGGCCAGCACACAAGCACTCCTCTCTCTACACTCTCGTACTCGTAAGGCTCGTAGGTCCTCCGGTAGGCCTCCACGTATACGGTTCCATTTTCAAAGGTTTCAATTTCCTCCTCAGCCAGCAGGACTTTGCGACACTCCAAAAAATCGGCAGATGCATTGGCCGATATCGCTGTGCTAGAGAAGGAAGGAGTAGTGGCCGCGCTGGGTGTTGACTCTGGGGCTGGGGTTATGTCTCCAGGAAATATAATGGGCCTGTTTGTGCCCGAGGTGGTGGGGGGATCGGTGACTGGAAGGATGGTAGTGGTGATAAGGTCCAGTGTATCTTGGGTGGTTGGATCACTACTTGGTGTGGTGTCTAAATCTCCCCCATCCACACACTTGCCATAGCTATACACTTCATTTTCTCTGCCACATATGATATTCCTGCACTTTCTGAAAAACGGATCCCATATTTCGGTGTCTGTACATGCAGAGGTTGACCCAACAATGTTTCCACCACTGACATCGTGAAAATCTAAGAGCAAAGCAAAGGAAAATCTAGGTGGCTCATTTATTCTAAAATTAAAATGCAATACGTTACATGATATTTGTTTTGGATCAACATGGTTACAAAGGGCACAATGAGGGTTCCTGAAGGGCTCTGTGGCGTTATATACCAATACAGTGTAGGCCCGACACTGAACAGCCACGTCCTCGTCACTCCAGTCATCAGCACACGTCCTTACAGCTCGTACACAGGTCCTGGTCAGTTTACTAACGTTGTTTGGTATTTCTGGGTTTAAAGAACACTTATGGAAGGTTGTGGTGTCATAATATGGTGGGTATACGGTTGTGGTATCATTGTCTGGTGGGTTTAAGCTTGTGGTGTCATTATCTGGTAGGGGTATGATCGTGGTGTTATTGTTTGGTACCAAGATGCCCCAACTGTTGTTTTGGTACACTAGGTTGTCAAGGGCGACATCCTTATCCAATGTGCTGTTCTTAAGGGAGTCGCACGAGTATCTGACAGTCCAGAGCCTGAGGGAGAGAGAGTCATTGTTGCAAATGGCGCAGTAGTAGTTGGTGTAGGTGATAGAGGTGTGTAGGCTGGTGGCTGGCAGGCTACTGAAAGGGTCTGGCCTGCCTCCTTCAGAACTCCCACCTACAGAGCCAGCCAGGCAGAGCTCCGACACCCCCCGGTCCTTCCAGCCCATCATGCACGTCCCTCTCATGTACACTCCCTCTGGCTCCTGCTGTTCTACACACGTAAACTGACCTTGGCTGCCCCTCATGCTCTCATCACTATAGAACTTGGAGTCCAGGCAACAGTCACCGTACTGGTGGCACAGTTCGTCACAGTAACAGTTTCTCACTTGCCATTCTGGTAGCGTCGGGGACTGGGCGTCATGTTCACAGGAGTCCCACGGTGTACAGTTCATTTTATGGGCCACCAAGTCATCGTAGCTCAAACCACAACACAAATGAGCAAGAGTCACCCACAATATAATCACAGTGGCGTACATACTGGCGTTATTTTACACTTCCCCGGCACATTTCATAGACACCAACTGTACAGATGTTCCGCGACACCTCACCAGAAGGAGGTCCGCGTGTTTACTGAGTGAGTGAGAGTGTTGGAGGTGGTTAGCGTGGGCGGAGGATGGTGTAGGCTACAGTTACCAGACGCCGCAGGGACACAATCATCATCTTATATACAACTGAGGCTAACCAGATAAGCCCACACGCCGTCAACAATACACTAAATATCACTATACGATATCTCAAACGGTCTGGCTAGAATATATTGCAATCCTAACAGTCTTAAGTACCGTATGTGACAGCTAGACCTGTTTCCTTCTAGGGTATTTGGGGAGCCCTAGAGCTTGCGTAACCTTGGGGGGAGGGGGGGGGGGGGAGGAATTAACCCTAATGGGAAGGATTGTCTCCAATACTGAATAAATAATAATGTAAATAATGTAAAATAAAATAAATAAATACAAAAAAACACAAATATAAATTCTTAATTTATTGGTCGATATATATATATATATATATATATATTTACTCCCTAGACCTCCATCAAGCTTAAAAAATAAAACATCTTTAAGATTCCCCTTCTAGACAAATTTGCCGGCCAAAGGCCGGTCCCTCCTAAATTACAGGCTCGCCATCGCTCGCTAGGAAAAAATCAATACCTAAATGGTACGAAATGTCTTAATATTGACAAAGAAATGGGGCGAAAGGTCTCAAAATCGCCAAACTAATGGGCTGAACGTCTGAAAATCGCCAAACTAATGGTTGGAATGTGTTATTGTCGGAAAGTATATCATACACAATTAGAGAGTTATGTTGTTAACTCTCGCAAGATTATGACGCATTCTGGCAGTGTATTCTGGCTAGCATTGGACGATTTTATGCAGTTTAGGAAGGATCTGTGGGTATTATAAGGGTAATTACTATCTCAATTAACCCGCTGATTTCCATATGTCCTTCCTAGTCTGAGTACAATCGTCTAATGATAGCCAAACAACAGAAGAGAAAAGCGTAATCGGATCTTGAAAGGGTTAAGTAGGACGATCACACAAACACACATACACAGATAGATACACGCACACACACACACATACTGTATGTACACCTACCCACTCAACCTCCAACACATTCACCCACACACAAGCACACCTCTCTCTCTCTCTCTCTCTCTCTCTCTCTCTCTCTCTCTCTCTCTCTCGTCATTGCACCACCCCACCATTGACGGACACATTGTTAACACCACACTGCAATGCCTACACACACACATACACAGTTACACACAAACACAGACACACCTACACACACACACACATTCTCTCACTCTCGCCCAGTACAGCCACAAGATGTCATGAAGCTATTCTCTTGACCACAGATATTTTAACTTACTCACTCACTCTCTCTCTCTCACACACACACACACTCTCTATCTCTCACACACACATATACCTATCTCTCTCTCTCACACACACACACACACACAAACACGCTCTCTCCACATGTCTCTATTCATTCAGTTATCCAATCATGTATTCATTAAGGCATTCATTCTTCCAACCACTCATACACCTAGCCATCCATTTATTCATCCATTAATTAATTCATCTAACAATTTATTCATTCATCCAGCTATTAATTCATTCATCCAATCATTCATTAATACAGTCATGCAGCAATCTAGCCAACCGTTCATGCATCCAGTCATCCAACCATCTAGTGAACCATTCATTCATCCAGTCATCCAACCATCCATTCAGCCATTCATTCATGCATTCATCCAATCATTCGTTAATCCAGTCATGCAGCAATCTAGCCAACCATTCATTCATCCAGTCATGCAGCAATCTAGCCAACCATTCATTCATCCAGTCATGCAGCAATCTAGCCAACCATTCATTCATCCAGTCATGCAGCAATCTAGCCAACCATTCATTCATCCAGTCATGCAGCAATCTAGCCAACCATTCATTCATCCAGTCATGCAGCAATCTAGCCAACCATTCATTCATCCAGTCATGCAGCAATCTAGCCAACCATTCATTCACCAGTCATGCAGCAATCTAGCCAACCATTCATTCATCCAGTCATGCAGCAATCTAGCCAACCATTCATTCATCCAGTCATGCAGCAATCTAGCCAACCATTCATTCATCCAGTCATGCAGCAATCTAGCCAACCATTCATTCATCCAGTCATGCAGCAATCTAGCCAACCATTCATTCATCCAACCATTCATCCACCCAACCATTCATTCATTCAGCCATGTGACGATTTTTAACATCTTAGGAAGGATCTGTGGGAATTATAAGGATAAAGACTATCTCAATGATCCCTCTGACTTCCATATGCCCTTCCTAATCTGAATAATCTCTTCTAATAATAGCCAGAATAAACTACTTTCCTGACCTGACCGCCAAGATCCTGCGGGAATCCCTGTGACGTCACTATTACGCTAAACCCTCCCCCCCCCAAGCACTCAAGGTTCCGTAAGCTACATTCTTAACCCCTTGAAGCTCTGACGCGTTTTAGCAGTTTATTTTGGCTATCATTAGAAGATTTTATGCAGCTTAGGAAGGATCTGTGTATATTATTAAAAGGGTAAATACTATCTCAATCAACCCTTTGACTTCCGTATACCGTTACTAATCTGAATAAATTCGTCTATTAGTAACCAGAAAACAGAACAGACACGCGTATTGGAGCTTGAAAGGGTTAAATAGAAGGGTTATGGAAAGGGTATTTAAAGTATCCACCATAATAATGATAATAACAAGAACAACAACAATAATAATACAAACATATAATAATAATACTAATAATAATACTAATAATAATAATAATAATAATCGTTATATTTCGAACCGGAAGCCAATGAGGCTGAAAATACACAGTTCCTTATCCTAGACTTAACCCGTTCAGTACCAGTGACGTCTGTGTCATCCTATTCTGGCAGCTACTAGAACCTTTCTTTCAGTTTAGGAAGGACCTCTGGCAATATATATATGGCTTCAAGCTATCTCTTTTACCCCTTTTGACTAACACAGATCCTTCCCAAGCTGCATAATATCGTCTAAATATAGCTAGAATAAACAATAACACACGTCGCTGGTACTCAAAGGGTTAACCATTCTCCCTAATCCTTGACCCGATCCTATACTATCCCTTGCACCTAATTCCCCTGCACAACCCCCGCACATCATGCTGCCCGAGAGCAGCCCTCTGCGGGTCCCCCTGACAAGACAAACCTAGACCATATCCTTAGTGGCAGACTGACCTTGGATACAGACTAAACACACATAACAAAGCCACTCCAACAGCTTCCTCTCTCTCAAACAATCCCCGTCTCCCCTCTCTACACGCTTCAGAAAAAATAGGAAAAGTAGAATGTAGATACGAGGTGCCGTTGTAAAGGCTTATCCCTCAATACCTTCATCTGATCTGCTCAGTTTCAGTTTCAGTTTCTATGGAGCTCGTCCTGGAATCTTTACGACTCTGAACCTCACGATTCTATACAGGACTGACCATTTGTATCGGCACTAGCTCAGAGAAGAGTGTTGAGAGGGGAGAAGGGGTGTTGGAGAGAGAGGAAGCTGTTGGAGTGGCTTTGTTATGTGTGTTTAGTCTGTATACGTCGTCAGGATGTCCCCTGACGAGAGCGCCTATCTATCCCGGGGGAATAGGACTTGGGCAGGAGACTATCCCCAGAGACTATAGGCTACTCCATTCATTGTAATAAAGCCAGAAATCGTGAACCCTAGCCTCTGTAACTTAAATAAGGCTAGAGCAAATGGGCTGTACATTCCCACACTTATTCCCTGGCTTACTCTTCCTAAATGGCAGAACTTATAGCTTGATTACTCTAGTCGTTTTGGAGTTATAGAAGTTAGTGGTAAAGATATTTAGCCTACTATTAATGGATGGACTATAGTACGTCCAGACCTAGCCATAACGGCCAGGTAAGTTTATGAGAGAAAACTCCCCTGCCGGCGGTTGGATTCGAACCCCCAACGCCAAAGCCAGCAAGTACAGTGACTAAGCGCCCTCGGCCGCCGTCAACCCCCATTTAAAGGTATATCGGTAGTAATAAACCCATTTTTATGGCGATAACAAGGTAAATCACAACCAATATATCCAATTATCTTTGTTACCGTGTTCATACCTGTGTGCTAATATCCTCAAGGAACTGGGAGTTCTCAAAAAGGGGCGCTCCAGTCCTGACGCTATTCTTGACTTGCTGTTTGCTGGCTTAAGGGGAGGCAGCCCGTTTGTTTGGTCTATTAATTCATTTATTCATATATTATTTTAGTTTCCTCCCTAGACCTCCATCAAGCTTAAATAAACACCCCCTTTCAAGATAAATTTGTAAATTTTTCGGTAGAAAAATCTCCCGGCCGAAGGCCGATTCCTCTTAAAATTGCAGGCGAGCGAACAGGAAAAAATCGACACCTAAATGGCACGAATGTTCTTAAAATTGACAACGAAATGGGGCGAAAGGTGTTAAAATCGCCAAACTAATGGGTCCGAACGTCTTATAATCTCAAAACTAGTGGGGGCTAAACAAGAGGGAGAAGGGGGTCCAGAAAAACGGTCTGCCACCCCTCAAGGTTCAGTACTCTGCACTCTCGGAAATAATGGATATGAAAAGGGTGATTAAAGTGTCCATGATCATATAGCGAATTTGAAAGGGGGATCTTGGGGGGTGTTTTATTTGGTTGATGGAGGTCTAGGGAGGAAACTAAAAAAACATCTATCTATCTATCTATCTATCTATCTATATGCTCAGGCCCAATCCCCACTGTTCCTATTTTTATTTTTTAAGAATTAGATAAATAACTCGATCCCATAAATAAACCCATCCCCCCCCCCCCCTTAACCCTTTCAGTCCTTTTCATCATATTCTGGCATACTATTAGAAGACTTTATTCAGCTTAGGAAGGACCTCTAGCGATAATAAGGCTTCAAACTATCTCAACCCACCATTCTAACTACCACAGATGGACCAATGTAAGTAGCGGGGTACCCCAGGGATCGGTACTAGGACCAATTCTCTTTCTAATTTACATCAACGACATAGATGAGGGTCTCACCTGTACAATCTCAAAATTTGCTGACGATACAAAAATTGCAAATAGCGTACTCTCAAAAGAACAAGTTGACGATATGCAACACAATCTAGATAAATTGTCATGTTGGGCCCAAATTTGGCAAATGAGTTTCAATGCGGATAAATGTAAAGTAACTACATATCGGATACCTAAATGAGAAAGCAAACTATTCGATGAATGGCACTCAGCTTAAGAATGTAAACAGAGAAACCGATCTGGGAGTAACAATATCGAGTCAACAATGTTCAGAAGTTGTTAAGGCAAACAAAACAATTGGCTTTATAGGCAGGTCATTTGAGCATAAATCCAAAGAAGTTATCCTAACCCTTTACAATTCCTTAGTCCGCCCTCTTCTGGAATACTGCGTTCAATCCTGGTGCCCTTATTACCAAAAAGATATAGACAAGCTAGAACGAGTTCAACGTAGAGTTACCAAAATGATACCTAGCCTAAAGAACAAACCATACGAAGAGCGTCTTAGAGAATTAAATCTATTTCCTTTAACCCAGCGCAGATTAGAGGTGACTTAATTCAAGTGTTCAAAATCATCAAAGGCATCAACAATATGAACTGTAGTAAGTACTTCACTATCGACCAATCTAATTACACGCGGGGTAACGGTTGCAAAATTATTGGTAAATCTTTTAACTCACACGAATCTAAGAATTTCTTCTTCAATCGAGTTGTCAACTTGTGAATGGGCTTCCCCGAAACGTTATAGACTGCATCACCGTTGATTCATTTAAACTCCGCCTAGACAAATATCTCGCATCAAACCCACGACTGACTGCGTTTGTAAATGAATAACTTTATTTTATCCCCCCCCCCCTCAGTTACTAACCCATCTGTCCCCTACTAACTTCCTAATTCTGCCACGGATATTAGTTCCAGGGCAGTAATTCCCTTTCCAATGTTCCCTTACCCACTCTAAACCACTGTTTGGACACTTGATCCTCAGTGTTTTGGAGGACAAGCAACCTAGAAGGGTCACTAGACCTGTTGTTGCTTGATTTCCTTCGTATTTCCTTTGTAGATCCTTCCTAAGCTGCCCAACATCGTCTATGTATTTAGTTTTTAGTTTCCTCGCTAGAACTCCAGCAAGGTATAAAAACAACACCTCTAGACCCCCCCTACAAGATAGATTTGTACATTTTTCGGTAGAAAAATGTCCCGGCCAAAGGACGGTTATCGCTATCGCTCGCCAGGAAAAAAATCGACACCTAAATGGCACGATAGCTCCCAATATTGACAAAGAAATGGGTTGAAAGGTCTCAAAATCGCCAAACTAATGGAACGAACGTCTTAAAATGTCGAAAACTACTGGGGTAAAACATGAGGGAGAAGGGAGTCCAGAAAAGGCAATCACTCCCCCTTAACTGTTGTGCAAGTTATAAAGTTAAGAAACAAATACTATAGTCTACGCATCAATATATATCGTCTTCTATACGTACATTGCGTTTTCTGTTTTAAAAAATGGCTGACTTTTTTATAAATATCTAAAATTACTCTGACATATTCGAACATTTTGACAGTTTAATTCTGGTTATCATTAGACGATTTTATGCAGTTTAGGAAGGATCTGTGGGAATACTAAGGGTAAAGACTATCTCAATGAACCGAATGGATACAACCCAAAGAGAAAAAGAAGCGAAGTGGGCTCCCTTTAAGCCATCCATCCATCCATACATAACTAGTACTTCCATCTTTGACTGTACTTCTCATTTCTCAACTTATTCTTCCTCTATCCCAAACTCTCTACGCTCCTACTTTACTCTAGCCACCGTATCGTACCGTATCGTAGCGGCCTGAGACTCTGATACGCGTTATCGGATGCAGGAAGCCCGTATATGAACGTTGACGTTAAATTAATGCCCCCCCCCCCCCCTACTCCTCCTACTCCTTGGAACAAAAGAAGATTGTCCTTGAAATGTTAGGAGGATATAATATACTGTGTGTGTGTGTGTGTGTGTGTGTGTGTGTGTGTGTGTGTGTGTGTGTACTATATTATATCCGTGTGTGTATGTGTTCACTTGCTTGCTTGTTCGTCAAGGGGAATCCACGCAATGCGAGCTAAGCTCATTATTATCGCGCCTCCTTAACTGGGAATGTATTGCGTGAAATGCATGTTAAGTGTTTATGTATCGTTGGAATGGATGTGGATGTGTGTGTTGTCTGTATTTTAGCCAATTGGCGACATTTGGAAACGAAGGCTTAGGGTTAATCTGTACGGTACCATTCTCACTACGGTACCAGTCTCACCCGAAGGCCAGTAGCTTAGGTTGACCAGTACGATACCCATCTCACTTTGTAACCGATCACCAACCCCAGATGGGACGTCACAACTTCGTCCACTTACACCAGGTTCCTATTTATACTGCTAGGTGAACAGAGGCTACACCGTTAAGAGACTTGCCCAAATGTCTCTTCCCCACCCGGGTCTCGAACCCGGGACCTTCTGGTTGTGAGCCAGACGCGCTGTCAGTTACGCCACGGGGAGGTGTGTGTATGTGTGTATGTGTGTGTGTGTGTGTGTGCTATATGCCCATGTATGTTTGTGTCTGTGTATGTTTGTGTGTGGATGTTGGTGTGTAGGTGTACTATATTATGTCCGTGTGTGTATGTATGTGTGAGTGTGTGTATGTGTATATGGGTGTATGTGTGTGTACTATTAATTGTTCCATTGTTTGATATGCTGATAACGGCATTCCTCACATAACACTATCTGGTCCGACGTCTTGTAGGTTAATATAATATTTTGTTTAAGGGGGTAGTGCTTGGTTTTTAAGGGGGTAGTGCTTGGTTTTTAAGGGGGTAGTGCTTGGTTTTTTAAGGGGGTAGTGCTTGGTTTTTAAGGGGGTAGTGCTTGGTTTTTAAGGGGGTAGTGCTTGGTTTTTAAGGGGGTAGTGCTTGGTTTTTAAGGGGGTAGTGCTTGGTTTTTAAGGGGGTAGTGCTTGGTTTTTAAGGGGGTACTGCTTGGTTTTTTAAGGGGGTGGTAGTGCTTGGTTTATGCTTTAAGGGGGTAGTGCTTGGTTTATGCTTTAAGGGGGTAGTGCTTGGTTTAGCTTTAAGGGGGTAGTGCTTGGTTTTTAAGGGGGTAGTGCTTGGTTTTTAAGGGGGTAGTGGGTAGTGCTTGGTTTTTAAGGGGGTAGTAGTGCTTGGTTTTTAAGGGGGTAGTGCTTGGTTTTTAAGGGGGTAGTGCTTGGTTTTTAAGGGGGTAGTGCTTGGTTTTTAAGGGGGTACTGCTTGGTTTTTAAGGGGGTACTGCTTGGTTTTTAAGGGGGTACTGCTTGGGTTTTTAGTGCTTGGTTTTTAAGGGGGTAGTGCTTGGTTTTTAAGGGGGTAGTTCTTGGTTTTTAAGGGGGTAGTGCTTGGTTTTTAAGGGGGTAGTGCTTGGTTTTTAAGGGGGTAGTGCTTGGTTTTTGGTCTATATATTTATCTATTAATGTAATTTTGAGTTTCCTCGCTAGACCTCCATCAAGCTTAAAATAGCATCTCCTAGACCCCGTTTCAAGATAAATTTGTACATTTTTCGATATAAAAATGTTCCGGCCAAAGGCCGATTCCTTCTAAAATTAGAGGCTCGCTATCGCTCGCCATGAAAAAATCGACACCTAAATGGCACGAGGTCTTAACATTGACGAAAAATGGGGCGAAAGGTCTCAAAATCGCCAAACTAACGGAACGAACGTCTTAAAACATAAAAAACTAATATGCTAAACATGAAGGAGAAGGAGGTCCAGAAAAAGCGAGTAGCCTACCACCCCCTTAATTACTATTGAGGATTTTGATTTATCCAGACATTTTCGAGCAGTGTATTTTAGTTTGTCCCCTAGGCCAATAAAAGTGCCTTCCTAGACTTCCTTCATGTAATATGCCCATCCAGACCCTTTCTATCTAAATTTCTAGATAGAAAAATTTCCCGGTCGAAGGCTGATTTCTTTTAAGTTTCAGTAACGCTATCGCTCGCCTACACAAAATAAAATAAAACAAATAATAATAAAAAATGGGCACCTAAATAGGGCGAAGGGTCTTACTGCCAAACTACTAATAGGGTAAAACGTCTTATAATCTCCAAACTAATGAGAGAGAATCTGGGGAAGTCCAAATATATCTCCTTTGCAATTTTTTTTCCCCAGCAGACGTTAGAAAACGTTATGTGGGTGACCCCTGTACCAACTTACCTGACCCTGTGGCGCTTGGACATCACCGGGAATACCCTTATGAGAGAGAGAGAGAGAGAGAGAGAGAGAGAGAGAGAGAGAGAGAAAATATATATATAGAGAGAGAGAGAGAGTATGTATTTGGGCGTGTAGAGAGTGAGTGAGGTGTTTTGTGTTCTATGTGCCTGATGCCAGATAAAAATGACTCGAACAAATGTGTGTGTGTGTGTGTGTGTATTAGTGTGTATGTGTGTGTAATAATAATAATCGGTTTATTTCGAGCCGGCAGCCAATGAGGCTGAAAATAAACAATTCCATAACCTAACTTATCCTAAGTATTCAACAGATTTGACTTGACTGGCTACCATAAGGGCGCCTACATACCCTCACAAGGGGTAGGATGTGGGCAGGGAACCAGGTGGAACCCAGAGGTGGCGCATCCACACTTAACATCCACATCCCGGAAAGTGTTTGACAGAAACGTCACCGGTAGGTAGCAGGAATCGAACCCGCGCTACCTGGGTCAAGCGACTAGACTCTAGAGTATGGTGACTTAGTGCGCTCGGCCACTGTGACCGTGTGTGTGTATTTGTGTGTCTGAATGTGTTTTAATGACTGTGTGCATGTGTATTTGTGTGTGTTTGTGAGTGAATGTGTGTATGTGTGTGCGTATGTCCGCCTTTCTATAAATAAATTAAAACAATACAGCTGATAATATATATATATAGAGAGAGAGATCTATATTATAGTTTCCTCTGCTCCACCCCCCACCCTCTGCTCCACCCCCCACCCTCTGCTCCACCCCCCACCCTCTCTCAGTTACCTCTATTTCTCCAACCTTTCCTCCTTTGCCTCCTTCCCATTTTCCCCCTCCCCTCCCTTCCTTCTTTCTCTCTTCCTACTTTACCCTCCCCCTTCCTTCCTTCTTTATCCCCTCCTCCTCACCAATCCCTCCTACAGTACCATGACTCTTAAATAATAAAATAAATAGAGACGTCCTCGCTACTACTACTACCCCCCCCTTGAGACTTGTATAAAATGGTGTCCTACCACTGGTCCTACAAAACCTGATATTCTTACCAAACACCACCAACTGCACACTGACCCACATCCATAATACGTCACCCAATTCTTCCACAATACCACACCTGATCCTACATTATAGACATACGCTTACAATCTTAGGAAGGTGTGGAGAAAACATCCAGACGGTATAACTTAGAAGGTACCGACGGATTTGTTGATTATCTGTCGTGAGACGCGCTAAAGCTGGTATCACACGAGCACTTTTTCCCTCAACACTGGTCTGGCAGCTTAGGAAGTTTACGTTTACAATATTTCGGTAACTTAAATTCATCTACCATCAGACTAGTTTCCAATGCCAGTGCAACATTATCCAGAAATGTTGCCAGACAAATGTTGATCATCGAATGTTGACTATAAAAGCTCTCGTGTGATACCGGTTTAACTCTGGAGGTAATGTGTGAGAAAGTTACCCCAGCCTTGACAGCAGGCAGCCCAAGATATAATAGACTCCTCCCTGAACCCTCCTCCTCAGTCTTGTACGAGAGGTGGCTGGGGGAGGATACGCAACATTAGCAACAGATCGCCGCTCAAACAGACACCTTCATTATGTGTCTATAGTCAGTTCATATTAACCTGGCGAACACTTTATATAGCCCAATATACCAGTCCTCCCTCCCCCTTCAGTCGTATTCGCTTATACACACATGGATCTTCATCAGTGTGCAGTCAAATAATCTTCACCTGGCCAAAAAATAAAAATAAAAACTATGTACAACAAAAATAAATTTACCAGTGTTGCAAGTTGACTAGGAGATAATACAACATTAACCACCCTCTTACGAGAGTTAAGTGACGGAATACCGTGTTAAATTAATGATCAAGAAGTTATACTGAGAGCCAATTAGAGTTGTGTTAGTCTCGTTTTCGGTCTCAATATGAAAAACAAATTGTTGTAATGGTCATCGCCTACCTATAGTGAGCCGAGCATAGCAAAGAGGGTGAATTTATAGTGTTTTTGCCTCCTGTCTTCAAATATAAACACATTGGAAGCAGTGGGAGGACAGACCTTGCCTACCTGCAGTGAACCTAGTATAGTGAAGATGGCGAAGGGACGTGGTATATTATTGGTGATGACGAGTGTTATGCTTAATGTGCTCCCATGTGAGGCTCAGTTACAATGTACCGTTGATCCAGAAGAGTCATGTGATTTTACTTTCTTTAAAAAATGTAAGTGTGATGCTGCCTGTGCCCAGTATGGCGATTGTTGCCTTGACGCCGGAGCCTACTACCAGGAGGAGGCCCAAGGGTACAGTTGTGTCAACTTTAACGGCTTTGAGGAAGTGTACATGAAGAATGATTGCCCCCGAGAGTGGCGGGACCCAGAGGTGGCCAGACGGTGTGAGGAAGGATCACCAGGGAATATATCCTACAGTGATGACCCTCTGGCCCACCTGCCTGTCACCAGCACCATCACCTCCAACACCTACACCAACCACTTCTGTGCCACCTGCAACAATGACACCGCTGCCCTCTCGCCCTGGAAGCTGGAGCTGTCTTGTGACGACTTCCCTTACGGTGAACTAGGTGCCCAGATGATGAACGACCCCCTGGATACCTTGACAACAGTGAACGGTAGCTGGGGTCTTTACTCAGAGTCCAATGGCACCAAAACCTTCCACCCATGTTACTTGAAACTGCAGAAACCCAAGAATGTCTGGGATAGATATTGCACAATGAGCGTTGATAAATGTGCCCCGGACTGGGTAAATGAAAAGACCCGTCGCCGCTGCCACTCCTACATCTCCCCAGTGTACACCATGGATTATCAGATGTACAAGAACATTGATTGTGCTATGTGTAACATGGTGAACAGTGGCGACGTGCGTTGTTACAACCCTCCGAATGATATGTCTCAATATGGACCGATACCAACAGAATTTCCGCTGGATTTGAGAAACTCCGATGAATACGATATGGATATCCGGTATCAATATGATGATGTTGATGAGGAATCACAACCAGAGATAATATTCCAATCAGATGACCCACAACCAGCATCACACCCAACTTTACAACCACAATCAACAACACCTCGATCTCTACAATCAACTACTCCTTCATCTGTTCCACCACAGTCAACCACACTTCAACCTCTACAACCAATATCTCTTCCACCTCCTCGGACACAAACACAATCCCATCCTAATTTACCTACACAGTCCAGCAAAACACGACCTCCATCATCAACGAGACTGCCTCCTCTCTTTCCTCCAAACTTTGTGCCAAAACGTGCACAACGACCACCTCCACCAGCACCTACAGTCGGGGGTGCTGGTGGTGGTTCATATGGTTCAGGTTTAAGGCCTATTGTATATAGTTCAAGTGCTGGTGGTGGTTCATATGGTTCAGGTTTAAGGCCTATTGTATATAGTTCAAGTGCTGGTGGTGGTTCATATGATTCAGGTTTTGGTGGTAGTTCCTGGTTTAAGCCATTCAGCATCATAATGGACTTCAGCGACATATGTGGTGGCAGCGTCGTAGGGTGGAGCTCTGGGTGCAAGGTTAAGTCGCTGAAGGAGGAACTCAACAAATGCCGCAACGTGATGTGTGATGGAGTAACCTGCGAGTATGTGTGCAAGTCAGAGCCTTTGATAGCCACAGAGGCGTCGGTTACCAAGCAAACCATTGACCGACTTGATAGCAGCCGTGATCAAGAAAGTGCAAATACATCATCAACTGCCACCAATGTTGTTAGTAATAAAACTGTTATTAATAACAATTCAACAAACATAAATGATACACTGCCAACATTAACAGGGTCACTTCTTGGGCGATTAAACTGGACCAATTGTTTGATAACGTTGCTGCAAGAACACGAGTACACCCTGAATGAGACTGGTGTGGTGAGTGTAAAGATGCAGGAACGTGAGCACATCTTTGAGGTGGACAAGTATCAGATAGATGACGGAGGTGTTTGGGTATGCTGGCCCAACGACCCTGCGGAAAAGTTCTCACCAGTTATGGGCTGGGTGTCCCTGGCTGGGCTGGGTCTGTCCTGTCTATGTCTCCTTCTACATCTCATGGCCTTCGCTCTCACTCCGAGCCTCAGGAACCTTCCTGGGTGGTGTCGAGCCTCTCTCTCGCTCTCCCTTTTGGTAGCCTACATCTCATTCTTTTTGGGCAGCGTTGTCCGGCCACACACAGCAGAGTGCTTCGTTATGTCAGTCATAATGTACTACTGCCTCTTGGTGTCGTTGTTCTGGATGAAAGTCATGGCCTTCGATGTGTGGTGGTCCCTACGGATGTCGAGGAAGAAATTACGTGTGTCCGGACGAAATCTGTCACATAGATTTTTAGCATATTCCCTCTATGCCTGGTTGATGGCTGCTATTCCAGTATTGGTCGCCATTGTCCTAGACTTAACTTCCCCAGATTTTCTCCCACCTAACCTACTTCCAACACTGGGGAAACACCACTGCTGGTTTGGTCAAAGGAAGGCTCTTCTAATTTTCTTTGGCATCCCTCTGTTCAGTGTTATGATTCTCAACGTTGCATTTTTCATTGCAATAGCATTTGAGATAACCACCACCTCCCAGCAGACCAGCTGCCTGGCAACTGAGGCCCAACACAAGAAGCAGTTGTGGTTGTACCTGCGGCTGGCGGTGCTGATGGGCTTCACATGGATCAGTGGGATCGTGGCCGGCTACCTGCAGATGGAGGCGGCCTGGTACATCTTTGTGATCTTTAACACTCTGCAGGGGGTGTTCATCTTCCTGGCCTTCACCTGCAGGACCCGGGTGTGGCGGGCCCTGCTGAAGGTGTGGAGAGGCCAGCAGGAGAAGGGCAATAATTCCCCTCATCCGGATTCTGCTGATACTGTATCTCCATCGTCAATCTCAAGTGACTGCAGCGCCTCCATTCCCAGTATTTCCACCACATTGGATTCCACTCTATCCACCCAATCTTCCAAAAGCAGCCTCTCCTCATGCTATTCCACCGACTTGTAAATCAACAGGCTGAGAGAAGATAATTGATGTAGATTGTAAAGTGACACAATGGTTAGAAAGACACCATTTGAAGATAGGCTTTAATTAGGACAACATTCCGCTCAAGGGGAGATGACTCGTTTTTCTGGTCCCCCTTTTCCTAAATGTTTAGCCCCATTACTTTCCAGATTATAAGACGTTCGACCCATTAGTTTGGCGATTTTAAGACCTTTTGCCCCAATTCTTTGTTAATATTAAGACTTTTCGTGTCATTTAGGTGTAATTTAAGAGGAACCGGCCTTCAGCCGAGAAATTTTTCTATCGATTTTTTTTTTTTTATCTTGAAGAAGGGTCTTGAGCGGGTGTTATTTTAAGATCGATGGAGGTCTAGGGAGGAAACTAAAAACAACTTATCCTCAAATGGTGTTTTACTGACCAAGATATGTAATACATTTGTCTACATTAACCCCTTCTGTACCGACGACGGCCTTGCAATTTTAGTCCATCTATATTTAGACGCTTTTGTGCAGCTTAAAAAGGATCTATGGTACTAAAAAGGGTTAAGTGAGATAGTACGAAGTCTGTTCCTTGCTGGAGGCCTTTTTGAAGCTGGCTAAAATCGTCTAACAGTAGCTAGAATAAAGTTACATGGACGTCACCGGTACTGAATGGGTTAATATTTCTTGTTGTTATTATTATTATTATTATTATTATTATTATTATTTTGTTTTTGTTTTGCATACTCTGTTCATCTTAAGCCGGTATTACACGAGAGCTTTTATACTCAACATTCGACACTCAAGATTTTGCTGGTAACATTTCTGGAATATTTTGCACTGGTATCAGAAACTAGACTGATGATCGATTAATTTAGGTAACCGAAAAAGTATAAATATTGCCCTTATAAGCTGCCAGACCAGTGCTGAGGATAAATGTTAAGGGAAAAAGTGCTCGTGTGATGCGATAAATTGTCCTTGTTCTAAATCTAAGCAGTGCTATATATTTTTTTCCTATGTGAGTGAGAGGGACAAAAGGCAGAACTGCCTGTACCGAGTGCCTCCCCCATAGCTGAAAGAGTGACAGGGCCAAAATCAAGGGACGTTCGAGCCAAATATGAATATAATATGCTATAGCCTATATAATAACATAATATATAATATGCTATAGCCTATATATGCTATAGCCTATATAATAACATAATATATAATATGCTATAGCCTATATAATATGCTATAGCCTATATAATATGCTATAGCCTATATATGCTATAGCCTATATAATAACATAATATATAATATGCTATAGCCTATATAATAACATAATATATAATATGCTATAGCCTATATAATAACATAATATATAATATGCTATAGCCTATATAATATGCTATAGCCTATATAATAACATAATATATAATATGCTATAGCCTATATATGCTATAGCCTATATAATAACATAATATATAATATGCTATAGCCTATATAATAACGCAACATCGCCAATATTATCATTAATGTAAGGACACTACCAACCTAACCCCTTGAGGATTATGACGCAGTTTGGCAGTTTATTCTGGCCAATATTAGACGATTTTCAACAGTTTAGGAAGGATCTGTGGGCATTAAAAGAGCAAACACTATCTCAAACAACCCTCTGACTTCCGTATAGGCTACCCTTCCTAATCTGTATAAAATCGTCTAATAATAACCAGAGTAAACAGGATGACCTATTTAGCCACTTGACGGTGGAGAGAGTATAGTCGATCCACGGCATACCCTGGCATTGAGGACCATTTTTTTAAAGGGAGCCCACATTGCTTTTTTCCCTTTTTCTCCCTCTCTCTTTGGCTTGTATCTATTCGGCCCCATTCAGTCTACTGTTTTAAGACGTTTACCCCTATCCAGGTGTCAATATTTTCCTGGCGAGCGGTAGCGAGCCAGCAAATTTATATCTTTGTTTTGACAGCAAGCTAAAGTTGTACATTTTTCGATAGAAAAATGTCTCCGGCGAAGCCGGATTTCTCCATACAATGCTGGTTCGCTTTCGCTCGCCAGGAAGAAATCGACACCTAATGGGGATAAATGTCTTAACACAGTTGGCTGAATGGGGCCGAAAGAGAAAGAGAGAAAAGGAGAGAAAGATACAAACAAATCCGATGACACCCCCCCCCCTTAATCCGATGACACCCCCCCCCCTTAATCCGATGACACCCCCCCCCTTAATCCGATGACACCCCCCCCCCCTTAATCCGATTTGGTTTATTTCCAAAGACAAGTATGAATTAGGGCCAGTATATTGCCATTATTGTTTTGTTTTGTTGTTGTTGTTGTTGTTGTTGTTGTTGTGTGAAAGTACAGTACAGTACAGTATATTGTTGTTTTAAGGGGGGGTCACCGTTTATTTTTTTATTTTTTATCTTTTTCACTCCTTTTCTCTCTTTCCCTGGCTTATATCCATTCGGCCCCATTGACCCAACTGTTTTAAGACGTTTATCCCAATCCAGGTTTCGATTTCTTCCTGGCGAGCGACAGTGAGCCAGCATTGTATGGAGAAATCCGGCTTCGCCGGAGACATTTTTCTATCGAAAAATGTACAAATTTAGCTTGCTGTCAAAACAAAAATATATATATATGCTGGCTCGCTACCGCTCGCCAGGAAAATATTGACACCTGGATGGGGGTAAACATCTTAAAACAGTAGGCTGAATGGGGCCGAATGGATACAAGCCAAAGAGAGAGGGAGAGAAAGAGAAAACAAGCGAGGTGGGCTTCCTTAAAGGTGAACTACAGGGATGAACGAAAACACCCCCCCCCCCCCCCCTTCTTCCTCTTCTTTAGCCCCAGCACTTTTCAGATTGCAAGACGTTTGGCCCATTAGTTTGGCGATTTTAATAACTTTCGTCCCATTTCTATATCAATATTAAGACCTTTCGTAGCATTTAGGTGTCGATTTTATTCTGGCAAGCGGAAGCGAGCCTGAAATTTTAAGAGAAACTGGTCTTCGGCCGGCATATTTTTCTATCGAAAAATGTACAAATATATCTTGAAGGGGGATCTAGGGAGTGCTTTTTAAACCTTGATGAAGGTATAGCGAGGAAACTAAAAATACATTACTATATAAATAAATAGACCCCCCCAAAATAACCAATGTCCCCTTTCAGCCTTCGAGGACATTGTTATACTTATTTCTGGCCAACCTTAGACGATTTTACTCTGTTGTGGAAGGACCTGTTGGGATCAAAGGGGTAGAGTCTATATATCTCTATTAACCCTCTGACTCCCACAGTTCCTTCCTAAACTGAAGAAAATCGTCGGCTAACAGCCAGACCAAAAGGAAGACCCGCGTCCACGTAGCTTGAAAGGGTTAAAGTTTGTATATATAGGATGAATAAGGTGGAAGGGAACCACAGGACAGAGCTCGACTTCTTTATTCCTCTCACGTTTCGGACTACGTAGAACCCATCTTCAGATAAACTGCCAGAGTCTCTCCCAGAGTCGTCTCTCTGAAGATGGGTTCTGCGTAGCCCGAACCATAAGAGGAATAAATAATTCAAGCTCGTTCCTGTGTTCCCCTGCCACCTAATTCCTCCACTTGTTATAATGGATCAGCCACATTTGTATATATTGTTTGTTATTGTACATAACTTATTATTGTATATATTAAATAGCACTATGAACACATGTGTTTGTTTTATACCATCCATGTTCATGTTTAAGAGGGGTGTTGTTCTGGAGCCCCCTTCTCCCTCATGTTTAGCCCCATTAGTTTTGAGATGTTGACACATTCGCCCCATTAGTTTGGCGATTTGTATGACCTTTCGTGTAAATTAGGTGTCGATTTTGTTTTTATGACAAGCGATAGCAAGCCTGCTATTTAAAAGGAACCGGCCTTTGGCCGCAGCATTTTTCTACTGAAAAATGCACAAATCTATCTCGAAGAGGGGTCTTGTTTTAAGCTTGATGGAGGTTTATGAAGGAAACTAAATATAATAGATAAATAAACAAACGAGTAAATTAATACAAAAATATAAAAAAACATTTCTCCTTAACCCCTTCATCACGATAACGTCTCCTGAACAAGTTTGTCCAGCTCCTAGCAATACATTAACTTTAGACATATATGCCTTGATGTGGCCAAGTACAGGTCTGTTTGGCACATCCCTCCGGTATATAAAAATTGTGTAACACAAAGAGTACAAAGGAAAACAAGCAACAACATATATATTGATCTTTTCGAGGCTGCTTGTAGCTAAACTACCTAACCTATGTGAGAAAATTATAACGGTAGTTCAATAAAAAGTGCTGCTATCCGTTTGTAAACGCAGTTAATCATGGATTAAGAGATATATTTATCTAGGTGTATTTTGAAAGTTTCAACAGTACTGCATTCAATGACATGACAGGGTAGTCCATTCCACAGGTTTACTACTTGATTGAAAAAGAAATAATTTGCCTCATGAGTTAAAATGCTTTCCGATTATCTTACAACCATTTCCTCTAGTGTAATTCGAATGATCGATTGTGAAATATTTGTTAACGCGTCTGATATATACAGCCCAGTTTCCAAGCTGCATTTGTAGCAATTTGTTTGACGTGGCTTGTAAAGATAGGCTTTTATCAAACTCCACAACAAGGAGAGTGATGGATTCCAGAAGTGGTACCGGTAGTCTTCTTTCCTCAAGATACATATCGGGTGGGGTCATAATCATTGGCTCGCGCCTACGACAAATTAGCATGACCTGGGTTTTCTGAGGAGCAAGAGTCACTTGCCAATGGATGCCCAAGGAAACCATACTCTGCAGGACCTCGTTTATGCGGATGATTGTGGCTCTTTGATCATGCCCGTCACAGGTAAATGTGAGGGTGCAATCATCAATATATGCATAGGCTTCAGGAATGAGCTGTAAGATGTTGTTGAAATATACAGTATATTCTACAGCAGTGGGCCAAGAACAGTTCCCTGTGGGACACTGGCATGAACTAGGGTACCGGTACCTACTCTCACACTGTCACTCACTCACTCACTCACTCTCTTTCTCTCTCAGTTAGGAGGCCCCAGATAATATGAGGGTGTGCTTAGCTTGATTGCATGCAGCAGATCATCTCCATGTCAAGAGCCTGTCCGAATTTTCTGGTCAATTGTTAAATTTCCTCCACATTCTGTAAATGTTTAACTCTGAACCAGTACCAGTTACCAAATCACATCCATCATCTATTGCTTCTTCCTTTAAAACGACAGTGGATGTGTTTATGTAAGAACTGAACATTTAACAGGTTTTATTAGTTAGAGCATATATGTACAGTATATGTACTGTATTAGTTAGAGCATATATGTACAGTATATGTACTGTATTAGTTAGAGCATATATGTACAGTATATGTACTGTATTAGTTAGAGCATATATGTACAGTATATGTACTGTATATGTACAGTATATGTACTGTATTAGTTAGAGCATATATGTACAGTATATGTACTGTATTAGTTAGAGCATATATGTA
Source organism: Paralithodes platypus (assembly GCA_032716605.1). NCBI lineage: Eukaryota > Metazoa > Arthropoda > Malacostraca > Decapoda > Lithodidae > Paralithodes > Paralithodes platypus. The sequence continues at coordinate 20,736,470 of CM064555.1, read as the reverse complement.
CAGTATATGTACAGTATATGTACAGTATATGTACTGTATTAGTTAGAGCATATATGTACAGTATATGTACTGTATATGTACAGTATATGTACTGTATTAGTTAGAGCATATATGTACAGTATATGTACTGTATTAGTTAGAGCATATATGTACAGTATATGTACAGTATATGTACAGTATATGTACTGTATTAGTTAGAGCATATATGTACAGTATATGTACTGTATTAGTTAGAGCATATATGTACAGTATATGTACTGTATTAGTTAGAGCATATATGTACAGTATATGTACTGTATTAGTTAGAGCATATATGTACAGTATATGTACTGTATTAGTTAGAGCATATATGTACAGTATATGTACTGTATTAGTTAGAGCATATATGTACAGTATATGTACTGTATTAGTTAGAGCATATATGTACAGTATATGTACTGTATTAAGCATGGGAGATTGTAGGCACCAATCAAGCAGGGCAGTACTCAGGGGAGGCCACATAGGCATATGATAAAGAGTTGCTGGAACTCCTGTTTCATTTATCTGGCTTCCCCCACTGTTTCTATTTGTGCTTCACCTAAACAGAGCGTAATCCAGCTAACTCTCACAAACACATCCTACTGCTATTAATTTCACTACACTTAACAAGCATACCACACTTGTTTCCAAAATCAACACAATAAAAGCACGAAAGGTCTTAAAATTGACAAATAAATGGGACGAAAGGTCTTAAAATAGCCAAACTAATGGGGCAAATGTTTATAATCTCAAAAAGAATGGGGCTAAACATGAGGGAGAAAGGGGCCCAGAAAAAACCTAAACTCCCGACTCCAACTATTTGCTATAACTATTTTAAACACGGAAAAGTCGTGTTGGGATGGCTCGGTGGGGGTATTACGGTACCATATTACCTTGGATAAACATGGGAGGAGGAGGAGGAGGAGGAGGAGGAGGAGGAGGAGGAGGAAGAGAGGAGGAGGAGGAGGAGGAGGAGGAGGAAGAGAGAGAGGAGGAGGAGGAGGAGGAGGAGGAGGAGGAAGAGAGAGAGGAGGAGGAGGAGGAGGAGGAGGAGGATGAAGAGGAGGGAGGAGGAGGATGAAGAGGAGGAGGATGAGGGAGGTGGAGGATGAAGAGGGGGAGGAAGAGGAAAGGGGGTGGGAAGGAGGAGGAGGAAAGGGGGTGGGAAGGAGGAGGAGGAAAGGGGGGGGGGGGGAAGACGAAGAAGAAGGAAACAATAGGAGGATGGGCCACATCCGGTTCTATCTGGTTCCTTGCTCACATCCTACCCCTTCTGGTGGTATATAGACTCTTTGGTGACAGCTAAAGTCAGTCTGTTGACTACTTAGGATTAGTTAGATTAATGAATTATGTATTTTCAGCCTAATTGGCTGCTGGGTCGAAATTAACCGATTATTATACAAACAAACAGATTAACGCTAGTACAAACACACACATTAACGCTAGTACAAACACACACATTAACGCTAGTACAAACACACACATTAACGCTAGTACAAACATACACATTAACGCTAGTACAAACACACACACACATTAACGCTAGTACAAACACACACATTAACGCTAGTACAAACACACACATTAACGCTAGTACAAACACACATATTAACGCTAGTACAAACGCATACATTAACGCTATACAAACACACACATTAACGCTAGTACAAACACACACATTAACGCTATACAAACACACACATTAACGCTAGTACAAACACACACATTAACGCTAGTACAAACACATACATTAACGCTAGTACAAACACACACATTAACGCTATACAAACACACACATTAACGCTAGTACAAACACACACATTAACGCTAGTACAAACACACACATTAACGCTAGTACAAACACATACATTAACGCTATACAAACACACACATTAACGCTATACAAACACACACATTAACGCTAGTACAAACACACACACTAACGCTAGTACAAAACACACATTAACGCTAGTACAAACACACACATTAACGCTAGTACAAACACACACATTAACGCTAGTACAAACACACACATTAACGCTAGTACAAACACACACGTTAACGCTAGTACAAACACACACATTAACGCTAGTACAAACACACACATTAACGCTAGTACAAACACACACATTAACGCTAGTACAAACACACACATTAACGCTAGTACAAACACACACATTAACGCTAGTACAAACACACACTAACGTTAGTACAAACACACACATTAACGCTAGTACAAACACACACATTAACGCTAGTACAAACACACACATTAACGCTAGTACAAACACACACTAACGCTAGTACAAACACACACATTAACGCTAGTACAAACACACACATTAACGCTAGTACAAACACACACTAACGCTAGTACAAACACACACATTAACGCTATACAAACACACACATTAACGCTAGTACAAACACACACATTAACGCTAGTACAAACACACACATTAACGCTAGTACAAACACACACATTAACGCTAGTACAAACACACACATTAACGCTAGTACAAACACACACTAACGCTAGTACAAACACACACATTAACGCTAGTACAAACACACACATTAACGCTATACAAACACACATTAACGCTATACAAACACACATATTAACGCTAGTACAAACACACACATTAACGCTATACAAACACACACATTAACGCTATACAAACACACACATTAACGCTATACAAACACACACATTAACGCTAGTACAAACACACACATTAACGCTAGTACAAACACACACACTAACGCTAGTACAAACACACACATTAACGCTAGTACAAACACACACATTAACGCTTGTACAAACACACACATTAACGCTAGTACAAAGACACACATTAACGCTAGTACAAAGACACACATTAACGCTAGTACAAAGATACACATTAACGCTATACAAAGACACACATTAACGCTAGTACAAAGACACACATTAACGCTATACAAACACACACATTAACGCTAGTACAAACACACACATTAACGCTAGTACAAACACACACATTAACGCTATACAAACACACACATTAACGCTAGTACAAACACACACATTAACGCTAGTACAAACACACACACACACACACACACACTAATACAAACACACACACACACGCACACTAACTGAAACACACAACACACACACACACACACACTAACAGATACACACACACACACTCACCAATCCACTCTGATAATTTAAGACCTTTGCAACATGAGCACAGGGAACCCCAAGCCGTTTGTTTATATCCCTTTCTTCCTCCTGGCTACTTTCTTCCTCCTGGCTACTTACCTATACCTGAGACACACACACACACACCACACACACCTGAGATCTACACACACACACAGCCCGTAGCCTAGTAGGTAGAGCTCTCGTCTCACACACGAGGGGTCGGGGGTTCAATCCCCGGCCGGGCGGAGACAAATTGGGCTCGTCTCCTTTCATGTGTTAGCCTCAGTTCACCTAGCTGTAAATAGGTACCTGGAATAAGTGGACGACGTTGTGACGTCCCATCTGGGGTTGGCAAAAATGGTACAAGGCGAGATGGGTATCATATGGTTCACCTAAGCTGATGGCTACCTAAGCCTTCGGGCGAGACGGTACCGTCTATAGTGAGAATGGTACCATACAGATCCACCCTAAGCCTTCGTTTCCGATGTCGCCAATTGGCTAAAATACAGACTACACACACATCCACAGCCATTCCAACAGTACATGAAACACTTAACATGCATTTCACGCAATACATTCCCAGTTAAGGAGGCGCGATAATAATGAGCTTAGCTCGTATTGCGTGGATTCCCCTTGACGAACAAGTAACTGAGAGTAACCCCTATACCTCAGATCCAGCTCATATGTCTACCATTTAGTCAGCCAAGGAATAGGTGTGGACAATTACAGCCCATTTGCTCTAGCCCTTTTTGAGTTACATACGTATATTGAATGAAGCTATTGGCTATTAGAAAGACTTTGGAGAGAAATATTTTCCTCTAAACCTTTGAAGATTCAGACACATTTTGACAGTTTATTCTGGCTACCATTTGACGATTTTATAAACTTTAACCCTTTAAGTACCAGAGACGTGTGTTATACTATATTATAGCTATATTTAGACGATATTATGCAGCTTAGGAAAGATCTGTGGTCGTGGAAAGGGTCGGTTGAGATAGTTTGAAGCCTTAACATTGCTAGCAGTCCTTCCTAAGCAGAATATACGGTAATCGTCTAATAGGGTCAAGAATATGATGAAATGGAAGTCCTTGGTACTGCATGGGATAAGAAGGATCTGTGGGAATTATAAGGGTGAAGACTATCTTGAATGTATCCCCTTCCTAAACTGAATAAAATTGTGTAATAATAGCCAGAAAACAGAAAATGAGATGCGTAATCGGATCTTGAAAGGGTTAACTGTGAACTTTTCTACGCTTACATTAACCCCGTCAAGATCCAATTACGCATTTCTGTTCAGTTCTTTGGCTACTATTAGATGATTTTATTCAGATTAGAAAGAGGATAGGTAATTCAGAGGGTTAATTGAGTGTGTATGCCCTTATAATTCCCACAGATCCTTCCTAAACTGCCTGAAATCGTCGAATGCTAGACAACATAAACTCTCAAAATGCGTCATGAACTTCAAGGGGTTAACGAAAGGATCGAGAAAATATCTGTTCCAGGGGGAGGTAGTCACTTTTTCTGGACCCCCTTCTCCCTCATGTTTAGCATATAAGTTTTGAGATATTAAGACGTTCGTTCCGTTAGTTTGGTGATTTTGAGACCTTTCGCCCCATTTCTTTGTCAATATTAAGACCTTTCGTGCCATTTAGGTGTCGATTTATTCCTGGCGAGCGATAGCGAGCCTGTAACTTTAGAAGGAACTGGCCTTTGGCCCGGACAGTTTTCTACCAAAAAATGTAAAACATTATCTTGAAAAGGAGTCTTGGGGTTGTTTTTTTAAGCTTGATGGAGGTCTAGCGAGGAAACTCAAAATACTAATTAATAAATAGATATATGGACCAAAAACAAGCATAAGAGATTGAATTTTCCGCCAGGTGAGAACAGAGTATAGTCAAAAGTTAGTTAATGTATAAAACAGTATGGTCAAAAGTTAGTTAATGTAGCCTATTAAACAGTATGGTCAAAAGTTAGTTAATGTATAAAACAGTATGGTCAAAAGTTAGTTAATGTAGCCTATAAAACAGTATGGTCAAAAGTTAGTTAATGTATAATACAGTATGGTCAAAAGATAGTTAATGTAACCTATAAAACAGTATGGTCAAAAGTTAGTTAATGTAACCTATAAAACAGTATGGTCAAAAGTTATTTAATGTATAATACAGTATGGTCAAAAGATAGTTAATGTAACCTATAAAACAGTATGGTCAAAAGATAGTTAATGTAACCTATAAAACAGTATGGTCAAAAGTTATTTAATGTATAATACAGTATGGTCAAAAGATAGTTAATGTAACCTATAAAACAGTATGGTCAAAAGATAGTTAATGTAACCTATAAAACAGTATGGTCAAAAGTTATTTAATGTATAATACAGTATGGTCAAAAGTTAGTTAATGTAACCTATAAAACAGTATGGTCAAAAGTTATTTAATGTATAATACAGTATGGTCAAAGTTAGTTTATGTAACCTATAAAACAGTATGGTCAAAAGTTATTTAATGTATAATACAGTACCGGTATGGTCAAAGTTTGTTAATGAATAACACAGTATAGTCAAAAGTTAGTCAATACACCATTAATCCCTTCAGCACGATGACGTCATTTCCATCATGTTCTGGTTACCATTAGACGATTTTGTTTGCTTATATCATACCTCTATGACTGAAAGGGGAAAATACGGTCTCCATTAACCTTCTGAAAAACATAGGTCCTTCGGAGGCTGTATAAAATTTGTTTCCACGGTCTCTCGCCAATTACTTCATCTGATCTGTTTGTCCTAGCTATACTTGGACGATTTTGTGCGATTTAAGAAGGATCGGTAGTAGTAAAAAGGGTTAAGTGATATAGTTCGAAATATGTGCAACTCTCCAACCCAAGAGTGAAACCTTATTCTCAATCTTTCTTCTATTCAACAGCTGAGCTCTGGAACTCTCTCCTATGACTTAAATTGCGTCAAACTCAGTGTGTCCAGGCAGTTTGGCTCGAACGTCTCTTGATTTTGGCCAAAGCTTCAATAATTGCAATTACTGAAACCTGGCTGGACTCGAGTATAAACGATGGTGAAATAAACATTCAAGGTTTCAATATGGTTCGTAATGATCGCAATAGACAAGGGGGAGGAGTATGTCTGTATGTAAAAAACAACCTCACACACACAACTAGGACCGACCTCCATGTAGAAAACCACGAAGCTCTGTGGATCGACTTACACCTGCCAAGGACAAAACCCATCACCATTGGGGTGTGCTATAGGCCACCAGACGACATACAATTCTTGACCAAATTTGAACGAACTTTGTCATTACTAGACCCCCGGAATGAATCCATTATACTAGGGGATTTTAACTTGTGTTACAAACATGTCATTTATGTAACATATTATGTGGTACCAACATTGTAAAATGCTAACTGAATAAATATTATTATTATTATTATAACTCTGGGGGAGGCACTCGCTGCAGGCAGTTCTGCCACTTCTGCTTAATTTTGCCTCCCTCACTCACATAAAAAAATAAATGTTAGTTGCTGGAGGCCCTTTTAAACTGAGCATAATAATAATAATAATAATAATAATAATAATAATAATAATAATAAAGTTAAAAGGACGTCACAGGTACTGAACAGATTAATGTCTCAAACTTAAATAGTTTCAAAACACTTCTCCATAACAAACTTCAAAACGCTGTATTCGATAATTATTGACTTACAAAACTTAATGGCCACATAAAATATAATAATATCTATCTATCTATCTATATATACAGTATATGTATATACAGTAGGCTATTTACCAGTATATATATATATATATATATATATTGGCTTTGGGGGAGACAATCGTTACAGGCAGCCTGCCCTATATCTCCTTCATACACCTAGAAAACATATAAAACAAAATATATATATACCGGTATATATAACTATTTTAATGTTATGATCATTTAATTATCATTAGTTACCTAATTAATATATTCGTTTTCTTTAATACACAACAGAAAATGTGAGTTTTACCGGTATCTGAATTAGCCTAGAAAATACGATCGGCGTTACTTACTTTGGTGTTACAACGCTGGTCTGGCAGCTTGTGAAGTAAACTTTTAAAATATTTCGTCACCCAAATTATTTTTACTTGTCTATACACAAGTCAAAATAATTTGGGTGACGAAATATTTTAAAAGTTTACTTCATAAGCTGCCAGACCAGAGTTGGCGATAAAAAGTTGAGGGAAAATCTCTCTCGTATGGTATCGGCTTAACCCTGCCTGAAATCATCCAGGATGGGGAAGCGGATGAAGGACAATCTGGTGCGAGTGAAAGTCGACTTCAGCTTCGTCAGTAACAGACGGAATCATCCAAAGTAACACCAAAGTAAGTAACGCCGATCGTATTTTCTAATTAAGATACCGGTAAAAATCCTATTTTCTTTTATGTATATTAAAGAAAACGAATATATTAATTGGGTAACTAATGATAATTAAATGTTCATACCATTAAAATAGTAATACATAGCCTACCGGTATATATATATATATATATATATATATATATATATATATATATATATATATATATATATATATATATATATATATATTTTTTTTTTTTTTTTTTTTTTTTTTTTTTTATATGTGTTCTAGGTGTATGAAGGAGACATAGGGCAGGCTGCCTGTAACGATTCTCCCCCAAAGCCAAAAGAGTGACAGATAACTAAATTCAAGGGACGTTAGGGTCAAAATGCCTGGACACATGAAGTTTAAAGCAATCTAAGTCTAAGGGAGAGAATTCCATAGTTTCTTGTTGAGTAGAAGAAAGACTGAGGAAATTGGCTAATTCTTGGGTTGGAGAACTGGACAGCATAGGAGTGGGGCTGCGTTGAAAGGCGGGTGCCTCACACTCGCCGCAAGGGAGGGGGTATGCAACTGAGAAAGCTCTGAAACACTGATTGTTGTAATAGCGATAGAAGAGTGAAAGAGATGCAACATTGCGGAATGTAGAATGTGATTGTTGGAAACTATTAAGAGGAAGTGAGTTGATTGTTGGAAACTATTAAGAGGAAGTGAGTTGATTGTTGGAAACTATTAAGAGGAAGTGAGTTGATTGTTGGAAACTATTAAGAGGAAGTGAGTTGATTGTTGGAAACTATTAAGAGGAAGTGAGTTGATTGTTGGAAACTATTAAGAGGAAGTGAGTTGATTGTTGGAAACTATTAAGAGGAAGTGAGTTGATTGTTGGAAACTATTAAGAGGAAGTGAGTTGATTGTTGGAAACTATTAAGAGGAAGTGAGTTGATTGTTGGAAACTATTAAGAGGAAGTGAGTTGATTGTTGGAAACTATTAAGAGGAAGTGAGTTGATGAGGCAAAATGCTTTTGATATCTACTCTTTCCAGAGGTGTGGTATGGGTGGAACCTCCCCATACATGCGTACAATACTCGATTCATGAGCCCACAGTGCCCCTATACAGAGCAAGAAGCTGTGTGGTGGTGTAGAACCCAGGGAGACGGTTGAGTACATCCATCTTCTGAGAAGCTGTTTCAGCAAGAGTGGTAATATGGTCTGTCTAAGAAAGGTCGGATAAAATAATCGTTAATTTCGAGTAAATACAGGTTAAACCAGCAATTTCTTTTTTAGAAAACAGTATGAATTTTGATATAATAAATAACGTTAAGTATTAACTTAATGTGGACCAAACTAGCAACCAGCAGCTATGTAGATAATTTAAGTTAACTGAAAGTGTCGGGTCGAACAGTTAACATAAGGCATTTCACTTCAGCGGTCGTTACTTCTGAATCAATAGATAAGCTACTAAGGGTTAATAAGCTATAGTGGCTTTACCGAAAGTTACTAATGTTCGCAGTAAACTAACCTCTCCTTTAGGCCAACATTCTTTTGTAATACTGGTAATTTTCTAGTATTGAAACCTAGTTTGTTTGCTAAAGTTAATCAATAATGGCTCATGCAGACATTAAAATATAGCCTACTCCGATGAAGCGAATATGTTCTATGTTCAAGCAAAAGTTGGATCAAAATGTAATTTATTCTTGCTTGATGCTGGCTACTTTACAACACTGCTGTCTTTGGACAAAGTAAAGGAGAACGGTTTGTTGGCAGCCATGAAGCCTGCATTTAGGGACTGGCCTGACTCAGTGGGAGTCCTGGATAACATAGACATAGTTTGTGAGAGAGTAAAAGAACATATGCTAATTAAACCGTACATAAAATTATCACCAGCATTAACTTCTTCTTTGTTCGGAATGAACGTGTTCGTGAATCATAAAGCTGTTGTACAAAACATAAGGAAAAACAAGACCAGTGTGATACTTATCGCTTTAAGTATCTGATTCTCTACTATGGCCACCGTTCTTAAGTATCTGATTCTCTACTATGGCCACCGTTCTTAAGTATCTGATGCTCTACTATGGCCACCGTTCTTAAGTATCTGATTCTCTACTATGGCCACCGTTCTTAAGTATCTGATGCTCTACTATGGCCACCGTTCTTAAGTATCTGATTCTCTACTATGGCCACCGTTCTTAAGTATCTGATTCTCTACTATGGCCACCGTTCTTAAGTATCTGATTCTCTACTATGGCCACCGTTCTTAAGTATCTGATGCTCTACTATGGCCACCGTTCTTAAGTATCTGATTCTCTACTATGGCCACCGTTCTTAAGTATCTGATTCTCTACTATGGCCACCGTTCTTAAGTATCTGATTCTCTACTATGGCCACCGTTCTTAAGTATCTGATTCTCTACTATGGCCACCGTTCTTAAGTATCTGATGCTCTACTATGGCCACCGTTCTTAAGTATCTGATTCTCTACTATGCCCACCGTTCTTAAGTATCTGATTCTCTACTATGGCCACCGTTCTTAAGTATCTGATTCTCTACTATGGCCACCGTTCTTAAGTATCTGATTCTCTACTATGGCCACCGTTCTTAAGTATCTGATGCTCTACTATGGCCACCGTTCTTAAGTATCTGATTCTCTACTATGGCCACCGTTCTTAAGTATCTGATTCTCTACTATGGCCACCGTTCTTAAGTATCTGATTCTCTACTATGGCCACCGTTCTTAAGTATCTGATTCTCTACTATGGCCACCGTTCTTAAGTATCTGATTCTCTACTATGGCCACCGTTCTTAAGTATCTGATTCTCTACTATGGCCACCGTTCTTAAGTATCTGATGCTCTACTATGGCCACCGTTCTTAAGTATCTGATTCTCTACTATGGCCACCGTTCTTAAGTATCTGATTCTCTACTATGGCCACCGTTCTTAAGTTTCATTTACCTGGATTTCCCCACATTCTATTTGTGCCTCACCTACACAGAATAATTCAGCTTACTCTCGCAAACACTTCCTCCTCCTACACTTAATGCTTCTACTGGATGGCCATTAATGTTCACAGCGTAGAGTTTTTTTTTCTCCTATATGGATGAGGGAGACAAAAGGCAGAACTGCCTGTGACGAGTGCCTCCCCAAGAGGTTGAAAGAGTGATAGTTTTCCTGGCGAGCGATAGCGAGCCTGTCATTTTAGAAGAAAGTGGCCTTCTTCCGGGACATTTTTCTACCGAAAAATGTACAAATTTGTCTTGAAAGGGGGTCTAGGGGGTGTTTTTCGGAGCTTGATGGAGGTTTTAGCAAGGAAACTCAAATTAATAAATAAATAGATATATAGAGCAAAAACCAAGCACTACCCCCTTAAGGGGAGATTTCCACTGGAGGGATTTTTTTCTTGACCCCTTTCTCCCTCATGGTTAGCCCCATTGCTTTTGATAGTTTAAGATGTTCGCCCCATTAGTTTGGCGATTTTAAGAACTTTCGCCCAATTTATGTCAATTTTAAGACTTTTCGTGACACTTAGGTGTCGATTTTTTCCTGGCGAGCGATAGCGAGCCTGTAATTTGAGAAGAAGCGGCCTTCGGCCGGGACATTTTTCTACCGAAAAATGTACACATTTATTTTGAAAGGGGGTCTAGGGGCTGTAATGTTAAGCTTGATGGAAGTCTAGCGAACTAACTAAAAACCTCCCCTTAAGAAATATGCAATCATCTTGATGTAAACAGAGATGGTTACATCATTGATTCCATAGATCGGTTATAGTATCAAACCTAAAGTGTTTCTCTATACATTTATAACTTGAGCAGAATTAGGTTAAGGGGAGATGGGTTGTTTATCTGGTCCCCCTTCTTCCTTGAACTTCAGGTCAGGTCAGGTCAAAGAAAATAGATGTGGACACAAAGTAAGGGTTAACTAGTAAAGTCATTCTCCATCTGGCATGCATGGTTTGATATATTTTAGTGTTACTTCGCCGAAAAGTCAGTAGACGAAATTATTGCAAAAACATTGCAATTTTCACAATTAAATAATTAGTATAGGCCTAGTTTGCATTCATATCTATATTATTATATAGTATTTTTGCAGTTCATTGTTTGTCTCTAAACTGCTTGTTATACCAACCCGGAATATTTGCCCAGTAAATGACTTAGCATGTTTATAACAATATGTTAATGTATTTTGATAAGTTAAGTTGAATTTGTTTAAATTCTTAGAAAAATCTTGCAACATTATATATTATATCCAGCCCTAGGTTTACAACTTCAGTTCATCTCGATGACCACAGATGGGAGAGAGTTACACAGATACGCAAACCACACTGACCTTGCCATCCCCATTAGTAGTCGAAGAATAGGACAGCAATGAAAAAGGCACTCTCCCTACTCTCTGCCATTTTTTTTTTCTTTTTCTATGTGATTGAGGGAGGCAAAAGGCATAACTGCCTATACTCTATAGCGAGTGCCTCCCCCATGGTTGAAAGAGTGACAGGGCCAAAATCAAGGGACGTTCGAGCCAAAATGCCTGGACACACGGAGTTTGAAGCAATTTAAGTCATAGGAAGAGGGAAAGACTGATTCTGGGAGAGAGTTCCAGAGCTCAGATGTTGAGTAGAAGAAAGTTTGAGAGTAACATTTCACACTTGGGTTGGAGAGTTGCACAGAGTAGGGGTGGGATTGAGTTGCAAGACGGGTACCACGTGCCCTACGTAAAGGAGGTGGTATGCACTGGGATAGCTCTGAGGAACACTGATTATTATAGTAGCGATAGAATAGCGAGACAGATGCAACATTGCGGCGGAGAGAGAGAGATTGCAGAGAGTTGGTGAGTGGACGGGAGTTAATGATACGAAAGGCCTTCCTTTCAACTTTGTCTAGGAGAGCGGTGTGCGAGGAACCTCCCCACACATGTGAACAATACTCAATACAGCTAAAAAGCCGTACCGGGAAATAGGATGAAGTGTAACCTATTGGGCTAGGAATGCCCACAAGAAAGTGTTTATAATTATAGGACAGCAATAAATTAGTCTGAAAGGGAAGTTACACTTATATTATATCTACTGGTTTAAAAAGTATTCATTCATATTAATGAGAGAGAGAGAGAGAGAGAGAGAGAGAGAGAGAGAGAGAGAGAGAGAGAGAGAGAGAGAGAGAGAGAGAGAGAGAGAGAGAGAGAGAGAGCACAAGGACATATAAATTCGTATTTGGGGTGTATCGTTAGTCCCCTTTGGGATATGATGACGCATTTCTATTTTGTTTTCTGGCTATGTTGAATTAACAGGGAGGGATCTATGTGTTGGTTGACATGATACTGTCACACACATTGTTCTTTTCACGTACCCAAATAAATCACTCCCAACTCCCTTCTGGACAACCACCGCCATTCTGGGCCCTTCCCCGTAGTTAGTGATATTACACCACGTTGGAGAAAATTGTGTTGTTCATTGGTGTATACATTTAGGCTTGTAGGGGAAGATTAAACAAGTGGTACTGACAACCAAATTGATACACACATTTTGAATATCACCCAAAACGGACTTTGGGAAGACAATATTGCCCATCAAAAATATCAGAAATAACACTGTCACACGCATGACATGCACAAATAGGGTTGGTATATATCTTTATGATTGCAGGATATAGCAATTGCAGGGTTGGTATATATCTTTATGATTGCAGGATATAGCAATTGCAGGGTTGGTATATATCTTTATGATTGCAGGATATAGCAATTGCAGGGTTGGTATATATCTTTATGATTGCAGGATATAGCAATTGCAGGGTTGGTATATATCTTTATGATTGCAGGATATAGCAATTGCAGGGTTGGTATATATCTTTATGATTGCAGGATATAGCAATTCCGGTAAAGCAGAGCTTGTACGTAAACATATGCAAAACTATATAAGGATGACATGAAAGACACCGAAAAGTGAGCGAAAGTAAGAGGAAAATATAGACATGTAAGTTACTTATAAGGTTATTGAAACTGTATTTTTTAATGTGGACTGTTAATGACGGAATAGCTGGGGTGGGCAATACTGATTTCCAAGACATTAGCAGAAGGAAAGGATTTTGTTTTTTTTGTTTTTTTATCTTGACACTTAATCACGAATGAGGCCCAGAGGAGGGGCACCGTGTGTGTGTGTGTGTGTGTGTGTGTGTGTGTGTGTGTGTGTGTGTGTGTGTGTGTGTGTGCAGCTACCCTTTACCTATATTTTTTGGAGAGTTAAATTATTTGTTTATCTTGTCACTTAATGACGAATGAGGCCCCAGAGGAAGGGAAGCAGCGATGATATCCCAGATAATACAGGTATTTCAAGGAACTATTTGGACAACTGTGGACATTTTGGACCAGTTGTATTGTTTACTGTTGTTTACATTAAAGTGTGTAGGGAAGGATTGAAAATATTGCCCATAAACATTGCTAGAAACGGATTGGTACTGTCACCCGTTTATTAGGTCAGGTTCCTCCCCTTGGCACACCTGGTATTCTACTGTTGATGTTGTTGTTGCTTTTTGTTCCCCGGCACCTCTATTTTATACCCCTCCCCCCCCCCCCCCACACACACACACACACACACACACTTAAGGGGAGGTTTTTAGTTTGGTCTCTAGATATCCATCAAGCTTAAGATTACACCCCCTTGAGCCCCTTTCAAGATAAATTTGTAAATTTCCCGGCTGAAAGCCGGTTCCTCTTAAATTACAGGCTCGCTATCGCTCGCCAGGATAACATCGACACCTAAATTGCACGAAAGGTCTTAAAATTGACAGAAATGGGTTGAAAGTTCTTAAAATCGTCACAATAATGGGGCGAACGTTTTAAAATTAGAAAAGCAATGGGGCTAAACATGAGGGAGAAAGGAGTCAAGAAAAAACTCCCTCAAGTGGAAATCTCCCCTTAAAGCTCCGCCCACTATCCTTCTACTATTATTATTATTATTATTAGTAGTAGTAGTAATAGTAGTATTTTGTTTATTTTATTGGTGTTCCCTATTACCCATTATAATTTGTAAATATATTTCCTGACCACCCTGTGTATAGATGGCAACATAGATAGACAGTTATATGTAATACAATGATGGTGTATTTTTTGTCTATGTGTATGAAGGAGACAAAAGGCAAAAGGGTGTATGTTACGAGTGTCTCCCCCAAGGCCAAAACAACCCAGATATCCCCACAGGAAGTCAGGTAAACACAAGCTCACAATAATATAATTATCTTGAGAGAGAGGGATTTCCAACCAACCCACAACACTTTCCTACACCACACCAACAGCAACGTAGTTATATTACAGGCCCTATCTCCACTACCACTATCATCACCACTACTACTATTACTATCACTACCACCATTATCAGGGGTTAGTTTTCGGTCGATTACCGGTATACTGCATAATGTATATATATATATATATATATATATATATATATATATATATATATATATATATATATATATATACAGTATATACCGGTATATATATAAAAAAAAAAAAAAAAAAAAAAAAAAAAAAAAATCCTCCCTAGACCTCTATCAAACTTAAACAAAACATTGATTAGATCCTCTTCTAGTAATTCTAGGAGGTATATTTTTCTACTAGAAATGTACAAATACCGGTACTGTATACCTTGAAGGAGGCCTCTAGGTCTAGGGGGTGTATTGTTAAGCTTGATGGAGGTCTAGCGATGAAACTATGATATAAATAAATAAAGGTACCTAAACATAAGCACTCCCCCCCCCCCCCCCCTTAACCCCTTCTGTAACAGCGCCGTCATTTTAACTTTATTCTGGCTGCTATTAAACGATTTTATTCAGTTTAAAAAGGGCCTCCAGCAATTAACAGGCTTCGAAAAATATCAATTAACCCTTTTTACTACCACACATCCTTCTTAAACTGCACAAAATCGTCTAAATATAGCTAACATAAATTGAAAAAGACGTCGCCGGTACAGAAGGGGTTAAACGTGATCACAAACATAATAAACCCCGTAGTTTGATAATTATTATGTTCCTTCCAACAACCAACTATACCGTACTCCTAAAATCGATTAATGAAATTTACAAACACATGTGGCAGTCCGTGGATTCGAACCCAGGATGCTCACACCGAAATTCAACACCTTATGCATCGCACCACGAAGACAGTTAATGGATGGTGGACACTGCCTACGATTTATTATGCAACTTCGAATCCTGCATATCAATCTAAGCATGTACACACATCCCAACTGCAACTCACGTAGGCTATGCATATGTGAATGGAAAGAGCAATTAATGGGGCCTTAACCACTAGGGAAGTCCTCTCGATAAATTACCCCTGAACCAATATAAATGGAGGCTCCAAAATGGCGTCCAAACAAAGAGATGGCCACCCAGTCGTACACCTCGACGACGTATACAGACTATTAAGGGGAGGCAGTTGGTTTTTCGAGTCCTCCTCCTCCCTCATGTTTAGCTCTATTAGTTATGAGATTTCAAAACATTCGCCCCATTAGTTTGCCGATTTTCAGATCTTTTGCCCCATTTCTTTGCCAATATTAAGACCTTTCGTGCCATTTAGGTGTCGATTTTTTTCCTGGCGACCAAGTGCGATCCTGTATTTGAAGAGGAATCGGCCTTCGGCCGGGATTCTTGAAGCTTGCAGACCATAATCGCCCGTAAAAAAAAAATGCTCAGAAAAGGGCTCGTGTGACTCCGGCTTAAGTCACATTAGCCAAATATACCCTTCTATACGATTAACCCCTTCCGTACCGGCGACGTCTGTCATACTTTATTCCGGCTACTATTAGACGATTAACCCCTTCCGTACCGGCGACGTCTGTCATACTTTATTCCGGCTACTATTATACGATTAACCCCTTCCGTACCGGCGACGTCTGTCATACTTTATTCCGGCTACTATTATACGATTAACCCCTTCCGTACCGGCGACGTCTGTCATACTTTATTCCGGCTACTATTAGACGATTTCATTCAGTTTCAAGAGCGCCTCTAGCTATCTCACTTAAGGGGAGACGGACCTGTTTTTCTAGTAATTTATTTATTCCTTTATTTCTTAGTTTTCTCGCTAGACCTTCATCAAGCTTGGAAAAACACCCCCTTGACCCCTCCTCAAGATAAATTTGTACATTTTTCGGTAGAAAAATGTCCCGGCCGAAGGCCGGTTCCTCTTAACATTTCAGGCTCGCTATCGCTCGCCAGGAAATAATCGACACCTAAATTGCACGAAAGGTCTTAAAATGTACAACGAAATGGGGCGAAAGGTGTTAAAATTGCCAAACTAATGGACCGAACGTCTTATAATCTCAAAACAAATGGGGCTTAACACGAGGGAGAAAGGGGAGCACAAAAACAACCCATCTCCTAAATATTGCTAGAAGAAACTTTAAATGACGTCGCCGGGTTAAGGGGAGGTTTTTAGTTGATTCCCTAGACTTCCATCAAGCTTAAAATTACTCCCCCTTGACCCCCTTTCAAGAAAAATTTCCCGGCCGAAGGCCGGTTCCCCTTAAATTATAGGCTCGCTATCGCTCGCCAGGAAAAAATCGACACCTAAATGGCACGAATGGTCTTAAAATTGACAGAAATGGGGCGAGGGTTCTTAAAATAGCCAAAGTAATGGGGCAAGCGTCTTTAAATCTCACAAGCAATGGGGCTAAACATGAGGGAGAAAGAGGTTCAGAAAAAAATCCTAACTTTATTTTCTGTTTTTGTTTTCATAATGGTAACTTTATTTTTGATTAACACAAAAATAAAGTTACCATTATGAAAACAAGAACAGAAAATAAAGTTACCATTATGAAAACAAGAACAGAAGATAAAGTTACCATTATGAAAACAAGAACAGAAGATAAAGTTACCATTATGAAAACAAGAACAGAAGATAAAGTTACCATTATGAAAACAAGAACAGAAAATAAAGTTACCATTATGAAAACAAGAACAGAAAATAAAGTTACCATTATGAAAACAAGAACAGAAAATAAAGTTACCATTATGAAAACAAGAACAGAAAATAAAGTTACCATTATGAAAACAAGAACAGAAGATAAAGTTACCATTATGAAAACAAGAACAGAAAATAAAGTTACCATTATGAAAACAAGAACAGAAGATAAAGTTACCATTATGAAAACAAGAACAGAAAATAAAGTTACCATTATGAAAACAAGAACAGAAGATAAAGTTACCATTATGAAAACAAGAACAGAAGATAAAGTTACCATTATGAAAACAAGAACAGAAAATAAAGTTACCATTATGAAAACAAGAACAGAAGATAAAGTTACCATTATGAAAACAAGAACAGAAGATAAAGTTACCATTATGAAAACAAGAACAGAAGATAAAGTTACCATTATGAAAACAAGAACAGAAGATAAAGTTACCATTATGAAAACAAGAACAGAAGATAAAGTTACCATTATGAAAACAAGAACAGAAGAAAGGAAAGCGTTGGAAAAATAGAACCAAATTGACTAAATGCAAATATCTTCCCCCCCAAAATACATAATATAAAATTAAATAGAAGTAAAACACCAAATACAACATAATCCCCATAATCATAATCCCTAGAGGTGTGTGGCAACTGTCAGGCCCGGTGTAGGAAGGGTATATAAGAACCAGAGCAGCCCTCCCAGCAGTCACACTATACAAGTTATCAGGAACAGGCTGACAACATGAACAAGCTAACCCTCTTCTTGCTGTGAGTATATTAACCCCTTATGTACAGGTGACGTGTTTTCAATTATATGCTAGGTATATTTAGACGATGTTGTGCAGTTTAAGTAGGATCTGTGGTAGTAAAAGCAATAAGTGAGGTAGTTCGAAGGTGTTAGTTGCTGGAGGCCCTTATTAAACTAAATATAATTATCAAAAGAGCATCCAAAATAAAGTTAAAAAGAAAGGCATCGGCAGTGAAGGGGTTAAGGGGTGATCGGTCGTTTTTTCTGGACACCCTTCTTCCTCATATTAACTCCAATTATATCTGTACCAGCGTCGTTTTTAGTATTTAGAGGATTGTGTGCAGTTTAAGAATGATATGTGGTAGTGAAGAGGGTTAAGTGAGATTGTTAGAAGCCTGTTAAGGGGAGATCTCCACTTGAGGGATTTTTTTCTTGACTCCTTTCTCCCTCATGTTTAGCCCCATTGCTTTAGATATTATAAAACGTTCGCCCCATTAGTTTAGCGATTTTAAGAACTTTCACCCCATATGAAGACCTATCGTGCAATTCAGGTGTCGATTTTATCCTGGCGAGCGATAGCGAGCCTGTAATTTAAGAGGAACCGGCCTTCGGCCGGTTGCTCCCATCTTTAACAATATCCCTCAGACCCTCCGAGATAAATTTGTAATTTTTCGATAGACGAATGTCCTGGCCAAAAGCTGATTCCTCCTAAATTGCAGACTCGCTATCGCTCGTCAGAAAAAAAATATCGAGACCTAAATGGTACGAAAGGTCTTAAATGCCAAAGAAATGGGGCAAAAAGTTAAAAATAGCCAAACTAATGGGGCGAACGTCTCAAAATCTCATAACTAATGGGTCTTCTAAGTGAGGGAGAAGGGGGTCCAGAAAAAACCACCCCTTAATCCGGTGTCACACACGAATAATTTGACCCTTTAACATTTTCGGAGTCACCAAATCCGAGTCAAATAATCGATGGTGTGTGAATACTGCAATATCAGATCAGATCAGATGAAGTATTGAGGGAGAAGCCTTTACAACGGCACCTCGTATTTACATTCTACTTTTGCTATTTTACTGAAGCGTGTAGAGAGGGGAGAAGGGGGTGTTGGAGAGAGAGGAAGCTGTTGGAGTGGCTTCAATATATTATCAGCTGATTTACACCATACCTATACTGTGTTATGATGGGGTATTCAGTCGGGATGGGCGTATTTATTTCCTCATTTAGGCCTATGTATATTTTTACAATTTTCTTAGTTTCCTTCCTAGACCTCCATCAAGCTTATAAACCCTGCCCCCCCCCCCCCCCCCCCACCCACCCACCCACCCAAGACCCTCCTTAAAGATACATGTGTACATTTTTCGATAGGAAAATGTCCCGGCACCTAATGACACGAAGTCTTAATATATTGATAAAGTATGGTAATGGGGCAAAAGGTCTTTAAATCGCCAAACTAATGGGCTGAAGGTCATACAATCTGAAAACTAATGGGGCTTAACATGCGGAAGAAGGGGGGCCAGAAAAACTAGTTAGAGTAAAAATGCCTGGACACACTAAGTTTAAAGAAGTCTAAGTCATAGGATGAAGGAAAGATTGATTGAGAGATAATTAAATCGTCTAATAATAGAGAGAAAACAACATAAATGCGTCATCGTATCTTAAAAGGGTTAAGCGTTTAATACTTCCAATGTAGCTCATACAATTGCAGACGAATTAGGCTCCGACATGTTTTTTACCAAGTCTCTAAACATTATGTAAAACTCCCATAGCCTGTTATTCAACCCGCTGGTATGTTGGTAGTGTTACAGTTTGTTTATATGTTACAGTGTGGTGGGGTTGGTAGCCGTGGTGGAGGTGACGGAGGCTGCTAGATCTCAATGTAAGTGTTTTCTTATACTGTAAATATATCATAATATAATATAATATTTGTTAACCATTACTTACATTCACCTAAGCATTAGCCTATTTACATTACATGATTAGATAAATATCCAACATTCGATAAATGGATATGAATCGTGGTCATGTGCTGTACTTATAACTGCCTTGATGGTGTAATGCTTGAGTGTTTAAAATCTGTATGTGGTAACTCAGGTTCGAATCCCGGTGGGATCACATGCTTTCATTAATATCTGTGGGAGGTGTTTGGTGTGTGGAGTGAAATTAATAAATTAGAATATCACATGTATGTTTTGTTACTTACATTTATTTGCTACTACAGTACTTACATGTATGTTTTGTTACTTACATATTTACTATTACTTACATGTATTACTGTTAATTATAAGTATTTATTATTACGGTACTTACATTGATTTACTACTATATTTAGTTATTATTACTTACATGTATTTACTATTACTTACAATTATTTACAATTACATGTACATACTATTACTTACATCCACTGTTACTTGTATGTATTTACTATTACTTACATATATATTTACTATTTCCTACATGTATTTTCAGATCCCTGCCCAGTGTGTGTCCGGGCCCCCTGCCCCTGTCCCTGGTCCACAACCCCCCCGCCCTGCCCCTGGGGCGTCTACCCCTGCTTCGCTCCCCCCTGTCCCTGCAGAGATGGACCTTGGTAGAGCTACACAACAATGCATATCAAAATTAAAAAGGTTCAGGGTAGCCTTCATTGGACATCGACCTACACAGCTCCTCAATTAAAGGCTAAGACTCCAGGGTAGGGTTTATTGGAAAATTACCTACAAAACTCCAGAATGCAAAATAAATGTGGTCCACAATAGGGAGGAAAGTCAATATTAAACTAAATAATCTATGACCACGGTAACAGACTTTTCAAACAATAAAATATTTTGAAAATGTATATATTTTCCTTAACCTGAATGATAGTATATGAATTACCTTAATAAATTTAAAGCAGTTGTGTTATTGCATCCATTAAAATATGTTTTCTTTAATAAGGTACACAATAATGGTATAAATATTGTACATTTGCACTACAGTGTAAGTGCAGATGGAAGAAGAGACTAACAGTATATATATATAATACCGGTATATAATATATATATATATATATATATATATATATATATATATATATATATATATATATATATGTAAGTTCCATAGTGTTTTCGTTTGTTTGAGTCCCTGTATCTCATAAAGCTTTGGGACTATGGAGAACAGACTTGGCTGGGGTACTCAGGGGATCCCAGAATCTTAAAAAGAAAGAGAGGGAGGACACATATACGGTAAGCTATGAAAGATTGACTCTATGGCAGTTTGTGATCATGTAGAGTTTATTATTATAGGGTAGCCGCCTGGATCTCAGGAATACTCTTAAAGAGGGTCGTGCTCGTTTATTTGGTCTAATTATGTATATATTCCTGTATCTTTTAGTTTCTTCCCTAGACCTCCATCAAGCTTAAAAAAACACCCCCTAGACCCCCTATTAAGATAAAGTTGTACATTTGTCAGTAGAAAAAATACCCGGCCTCTAAAATTACAGGCTTGCTATAGCTCGCCAGAAGAAATTCGACACCTAAAGGGCACGAAAGGTCTTAATATTGACAAAGTAATGGGGTGAAATGTCTCAAAATCGCCAAACTAACGGAACAAACTTATTATTATTTCAAAACTAATATGCTAAACCTGCAAGGTATGGCACCTTTCTCTGGCATATCAGGGACTCAGGGTAAAAACCCACATAACGAGGTCATACCCACGCCTATCTCCTGATCTATCAATTATTTATGATTGGGGCAGAGCAAACCTAGTTACTTGCAATGCCTCCAAGAGCCAATTTCTCCTTCTATCTACTCGTTGTAATCTTCCACAAGATTATCAATTACACTTCAACAATACATAAATCAATCCTTCATCTTCTCTCAATATTGCTGGTGTATTGTTTATATCCGACCTTTCTTAGAAAGATCACATTACCACTCTTACTAAAATAGCTTCCCAGAAGTTAGGTACGGTACCGTATGCTCAACCGTCTTCGTGGGTTCTTCATCCTCCCACAGCTTCTTGTTCTGTAAAGGGGCACAGTGCACCCATGTATCGAGTATTGCTCACATGTGTGGGGAGGTTCCACCCATAACCGCACTTCTCGAAATAGTAGAGTGAAAAGTATTTTGCCTCATCAACTCACTTCCTCTCACTAGTTTCCTACAATATCTTTCTACACACCGAAATGTTGCATCTCGTTCACTCTTCTATCGATATTACAACAATCAGTGTTCTTCAACTATAGAACGTTCTCCCCCAATCAATCTTTCCTTCATCCTATGACTTAGACTGCTTTAAACGTCGTGTGTCCAGGCATTTTGACCCCAACGTCCCTTGAATTTGGCTCACTGTCAATCTTTTGGATTCGGGAGAGACACTTGTTACTGGCAGCCTGCCATTTGTCTCCTTCATACACATAAAAATAAGTGAATGTCAGGATAGCAGGGTCATACAGTACATACCATACCCTGTTCCAAATAGGCAGGCCATAAATCCTGAACCATAACCTCTGTAACTCAAAAACACTATTCCCGAACTGACCCTACCAATAGTAGACATATCAATTACTGTACCGGGTAGTGGTTTACGAGTTACAGAGGTTATTGGTCAAGAGTTTTGGCCTACTTTCTTGGAAAAAGGTATAGGAGTGTGGGCATGTGTGGTATGTGTGTTTGGCATGGAGTGAGGCAAACTGGGTCTTGAGCTGCCCCTAAACCGTCACACACACACACACACACACACACACACACACACATACACACATATATATATATATATATATATATATATATATATATATATATATATATATATATATATATATATATATATATATATATATATACGCACACACAAATATATCATTGAACCTAATACAGCCACAGGTTATTTCAAGGACATATTAAGACAAGCACACATTATTATTTTCTGAGAAGAGACTCAGAGGGAGACGTTCAAGAAATCCCCAGATTCTCAAACAACTCTCCTACTTCACTTTACCAGATATAAACATGAACCAACCAACTATAAAACAAAACCCTCATTACATTAAACATAGACGTTACCAATAATAATAAAAAAAAAATGCTACAGAGGCTGACTACACTGACTATACCGAAGTGGGGTCGCTACATCCTTAAACCAGAGAGAAAGGCCGATTTGTGCAAGTGGGCTGTGAGAGTAAGACACTAAAGAACCATGGGGCACACTACTGCCTTCACTACTCTCAGGAACAAAATAGAAATAAGAATGATCATGAAAAAGGTAAAGTCAGAACTGGCTATGGGAAGTAGAGGACACCAACCCTCACTCCGACAGATCCAGCCCAGCCCCCCACATATCTCTAAACCGGTTGAAATTTGGAGTATTTCGTATTAAACATGTTATGCTTAGAATACGTTGTTTTATCATTTCCCAAAGTTATGCCCTTTCCTCCTGGAACACCCTGTACTGTATATATATATATATATATATATATATATATATATATATATATTATATATAAGGTATTTGAAGACATCATCGAAATTACAGCGTTTAATATACAAAACATCTAAATAACCAATGTCCTACTACAGTATGCACGGTACCAATAATGTGATAGAAACATTAACAAAATGTAAATGAATCCAAGTCCATACCATGGATGAAAATAGGCGACAATTGACCCAACACAGATCCCCTTCTCCCCAACCGCAAAACACACAAACACACACACAACCATCAAACCAGTGTCAACACCAAAAAACAGGGAGCTATATCCCTCTCCATCACCGGACAGACCGAGAGTCTTACAAGGAGGTACTCTATGATGTTATATATTTGTTGTGTGCTTAAGAAGTGGGAAATGAAGGTCAATGAAGCTTGTATAGCAATGCAACATAATAATTTCACTATGTAATTCATCAAATATTACAATTGTATCCCTATGCTCTCAGAACACCCCTGTTACTAATACATAAATAATAATGCATATACTGTATCTATGCTCTCAGAACACCCCTGTTACTAATACATCAATAATAATGCATATACTGTATCTATGCTCTCAGAACACCCCTGTTACTAATACATAAATAATAATGCATATACTGTATCTATGCTCTCAGAACACCCCTGTTACTAATACATCAATAATAATGCATATACTGTATCTATGCTCTCAGAACACCCCTGTTACTTATACATAAATAATAATGCATATACTGTATCTATGCTCTCAGAACACCCCTGTAAGTGTCCTTATTACAGAATGGACATAGATTCATTGGAGAGAGTACAGCGTAGAATGACAAAAATGATCCATAATATTAGAAATCTTTCGTATGAAGAAAGGTTGAAGAAATTAGGTTTACATTCGTTAGAGAGACGCAGAGTTAGAGGGGATATGATAGAGGTGTTCAAGTGGGTTAGTGGGATTAACAAAGGGGACATGGCAAATGTACTAAAGCTCAGTGATAGCGAAAGAACTCGTACCAATGGTTTCAAATTAGATAAATTTCGTTTCAGAAAAGATATAGGCAAGTATTGGTTTGGTAACAGAGTTGTAGACGGGTGGAATGGACTACCAAGTGCTATAGTGGGATCTAAAACTGTAGGGAGCTTTAAGATAAAATTGGATAAGCATATGGACGAGAAGGGTTGGGTGTGAAGGGGGATCAGCCGGGTTGGGCCAATCAGCGCTCTGCAGACCTCCATAATCCTGCGTTAATCTCTAACCGTTTTGGTAAGATGATCCTCAGGGTATTAGAGTGTGAAGCCTATAATTGGGCTTTGTAATGAATTGGGGTTGTGTGGGACAGGGATCTGCCTTGCTTAGGCCAATCGGCTTTCTGCAGACTCCCATTTTCTTATGTTCTTATGTTCTAATACATAAATAATAATGCATATACTGTATCTATGCTCTCAGAACACCCCTGTTACTAATACATCAATAATAATGCATATACTGTATCTATGCTCTCAGAACACCCCTGTTACTAATACATAAATAATGCATATACTGTATCTATGCTCTCAGAACACCCCTGTTACTAATACATAAATAATAATGCATATACTGTATCTATGCTCTCAGAACACCCCTGTTACTAATACATAAATAATAATGCATATACTGTATCTATGCTCTCAGAACACCCCTGTTACTAATACATAAATAATAATGCATATACCGGTACTGTATCTATGCTCTCAGAACATCCCTGTTACTAATACATAAATAATAATGCATATACTGTATCTATGCTCTCAGAACACCCCTGTTACTAATACATAAATAATAATGCATATACTGTATCTATGCTCTCAGAACACCCCTGTTACTAATACATAAATAATAATGCATATACTGTATCTATGCTCTCAGAACACCCCTGTTACTAATACATAAATAATAATGCATATAATGCATATAACCCCCCCTGGGGGTTAGGGAATAGAATATGCCCCACGTGCCTTCTGCGTGTCGTAAGAGGCGACTAAAGAGGTTGGGTCGGTGGGCTTGCGACCCCCACCCGGAAAAAATATCTAAGCAAAGAAAAACGAGCGAACAGCCTCGGATGCGGACGGAACCAACGTTGACGAACCACGACCGACTAAGGACATGCCTTTGGACATTCTGAGAATGGCTACGTGGAATGTTAGTGGCATGAATGATGGCACAAAAGAGAGAGAGGTTCTGGAAGTGTTAGTGAATGCCAGGCTGGATGTATGTGGAATGACAGAGACCAAATGGAAAGGTTCAGATGTGAGAGAGTGGGAGTGTGGAATGGGTGTGTGTGCTGGAGTGAGTGAAGGAACAGCGAGAGAAGGTGCATGTTTGTTTGTAAGTAGCAAATGGAAGGAATGTGTAAGAGAGTATGGGTCTGTGGGTTCAAGGATTGTGTGGGTGAGAATGAAAGTAGGAATACAAACGTGGGTGATTGTATGCGTGTATGCCCCGACAGAGGATATACTTGAAAGAAAGAAAGAGGAGTTCTGGATGAATGTGGAGGCATGCCTGGAGAAGTTTGACAAGAACGAAAGAATATTTCTGATTGGGGATATGAATGGTAAGGTGGGTGATAGGAAAGTTGAGGGAGTGGTGGGAGGGTGGGGGGTACCATCAGAGGTGAATGGGAATGGTAGTGCACTTGTGGACGTATGTGTGGGGAGGAGGCTGTGGATAGCCAACACCTTCTTCCGACACAGAATGATCCACAGGTACACGTGGAAACGGATGTTGACGATGAAGGATAAGACAGTGGTGGAACGAAAGTCATTGATTGATTATGTATGTGTGGATGAACGAATGAAGAAATCTGTGATGGATGCTAGGGTGTATAGGGGTATTGGAGGGGGTCTGTCTGATCATTATGTAGTGGTAGCTAAGGTTAGGATACAAAAGAAGTGGGTGAGGAGAGCGGGAGGGAGGCGAGAGGAGGGTGGAATGGTGAGGAGGGTGGAGAGGTTGCAGGAGGAGGAAGTCAGGGAGGAGTACAGGAGAGCAGTGGAAAGACGACTAGGTGGGTTCGACCTGGAAGTTATGGAGGAAGTGGAGGAGATGAGCAAGGTGTTTAACACCTTACGAGCGGCCTATGCGGTTTATTTATGTGTACCGCACAGCGGGGTGTTTTTAGCCAAAATAGGGCTGTTTACGTGATCATTTTCATGCCTAAATAAGACCCAGAACGTAAAACAAGTACCTATCCCTGAAAGGGCATAAACAGAGCTTTCGAATGACACCATAACGATCCTTGTATGATGGATAGTTTTCTTGCAATAACCGTACAACGCGAGTGCAAAAAGCAGGTAATTCGGTACTTTCAGTACATAATTGAGTATGTAGCGAGTGAGAGAGGGAGGAGGGAGCTGAGATTTGTGTCAGTAGGTTCGCCGCGGTGGTCTGGAGCAGTCATACGCTCGCTAGTCTCCTGCCACCACTTGTCTCTCTCTCTCAGCCACATTACGTGCTGAAATTGCCACTCGAGTTATGTCGAGCGCCGCCACATAGTCCAGCTTTATTTAACTCGACTTATGTTGCTCGCCGCTAAATAAGGGTTAAGGATGAGATCTGTGCAGCATGTGAGGAGGTGTGTGGAGTGAGGAGAAGAGGGAGGGGAGTGAAAGGTACAGCATGGTGGACAGAAGAGGTAAGAATAGCTGTGGAAGAAAAGAAGAAAGCATATAGAGAGTGGTTGGGTAGTAGAGGGAATGAAGATTCCGAGAGACAGAAACGAGCGAGGTACGTGGAGAGTAAGAGGGTGGTGAAGAGAGTAGTGAAGGAAAGTAAGAGAAGAGTAGATGAGGAATTTGGAAGGAATCTGAGTGTAAAATGGAGGGAGAGTAAGAAACTGTTCTGGAAAGAAGTCAAGAAAGTTAGGGAAGGTAGCAAGGGAAACAGTAAGGGTGTGAAAGATAAGAATGGGAGAATGCTAGCCGAGAAGCAAGAGAGAGTCGAAAGATGGAGGGAGTACTTCAGTGAGTTGCTAAATGAAAGGAATGAAGAGCCAGCAAACATAGCTGGATATGGTATGGGAGGGAGAAGAAGAGAAGTAGTGGAGGAGGAGGTGGGGATCAGGTCAGAAGTGTGGGAAGCCATGAAAAGAGTGAAGTTGGGGAAAGCACCAGGAACAGATGGAGTGTGTGGGGAAATGTTGAGGTATGGTGGTGAGATAGTGATAGAATGGGTATGGAAAATGTGCAAACTAGCATGGGAGAAGGGCAGTGCACCCGATGACTGGAAGACTGGCATAATAGTCCCCCTATATAAGGGCAAAGGGGAAAGAGGAGTGTGTGGTAACCACCGAGGAATATGTCTTCTAAGCGTAGTAGGGAAGGTATACAGTAGGGTAGTGATTGAGAGAGTGAGAGTGAGAACGGAGAAATGGATAGGCGACGAGCAGGGAGGTTTTAGGAAGGGAAGAGGATGTGTAGATCAGATTTTTACCCTGAATTGTGTTGTGGAGAAGTATCTGGAGAAGAAACAAAAGGTGTATGTTGCCTTTATGGACTTGGAGAAGGCCTATGACAGAGTGGATAGAGAAGGTTTGTGGAAAGTACTTAGAATATACGGAGTAGAGGGCAAGTTGCTGAAAGCAGTGAAGAGCATGTATGAGGGTGCAAAGGCGGCAGTACGTGTGGAGAGTGAGCAGAGCGAGTTCTTTGACCTGAATGTTGGTTTGAAACAGGGGTGTGTGATGTCCCCGTGGTTGTTTACTGTATATATGGATGGAGTTATGAAAGAAATACTATCAAGAGCAGTGGATGTTGGTGTATCGCTGAAAAGGGAGGGAATTGAGTGGAAGCTACCTATACTGCTGTTTGCGGATGATACAGTTCTGATGAGTGATAATGAATGGGAGTTGCAGGGTCTGGTAAATGAGTTTGGAACAGTGTGCGAAAAACGGAATTTGAAGGTAAATACGGGGAAGAGCAAGGTTATGGTCTTCGAAAGGGGTGAAGTCACAGAGTGTGAGGTGAAGCTGAACGGTCAGGCTATGGAGATCGTCAACTCTTTTAAGTATCTGGGCAGTGTGTTGAGTAAAGATGGGACTATGGATGAAGAGGTGCGGGAGAGGGTACAACAGGGGAAGAGGGTTGTAGGAACGCTAAAAGCAGTAACAAGAAATAGGGTGGTCAGTATGGAAGTGAAGAAGTCCTTGCATGACAGTGTGGTAATCCCGACACTGACTTACGGAAGCGAAGCATGGACGTTGGTTGAGAGACTCAGACCAAGAGTGAGAGCAGTGGAAATGAATTACTTAAGGAGTGCGTGCGGAGTTACATGGAGGGATAGACAGACTAATGAGGAAGTGAGAAGGAGGTGTGGTGTGGAGGTAGATGTGCTGGAAAGTGTGAAAAGGAACAACTTGAGATGGTTCGGCCATATGGAACATATGGAAAGCGAGAGAATGACTAAGTGGGTGTACGAGAGCGAGGTGGAGGGACAGAGGGGGAGAGGTAGACCGAATATGAGGTGGAAGGATGGAGTGAGGAACTACATGAACGAAGGCGGTGCTGGTTGGGGGGAGGGGCGTCGACTGACTGGGGACAGAGGTGCATGGGGGCGGTTCGTTCGTGGCCACCCCTTCGGGGATCGCGGCGTCAGGCAATAGATAGATAGATAGATATACTGTATCTATGCTCTCAGAACACCCCTGTTACTAATACATAAATAATAATGCATATACTGTATCTATGCTCTCAGAACACCCCTGTTACTAATACATAAATAATAATGCATATACTGTATCTATGCTCTCAGAACACCCCTGTTACTAATACATAAATAATAATGCATATACTGTATCTATGCTCTCAGAACACCCCTGTTACTTATACATAAATAATAATGCATATACTGTATCTATGCTCTCAGAACACCCCTGTTACTAATACATCAATAATAATGCATATACTGTATCTATGCTCTCAGAACACCCCTGTTACTAATACATAAATAATAATGCATATACTGTATCTATGCTCTCAGAACACCCCTGTTACTTATACATAAATAATAATGCATATACTGTATCTATGCTCTCAGAACACCCGTTACTAATACATAAATAATAATGCATATACTGTATCTATGCTCTCAGAACACCCCTGTTACTTATACATAAATAATAATGCATATACTGTATCTATGCTCTCAGAACACCCCTGTTACTAATACATAAATAATAATGCATATACTGTATCTATGCTCTCAGAACACCCCTGTTACTTATACATAAATAATAATGCATATACTGTATCTATGCTCTCAGAACACCCCTGTTACTTATACATCAATAATAATGCATATACTGTATCTATGCTCTCAGAACACCCCTGTTACTAATACATAAATAATAATGCATATACTGTATCTATGCTCTCAGAACACCCCTGTTACTAATACATCAATAATAATGCATATACTGTATCTATGCTCTCAGAACACCCTTGTTACTAATACATAAATAATAATGCATATACTGTATCTATGCTCTCAGAACACCCCTGTTACTTATACATAAATAATAATGCATATACTGTATCTATGCTCTCAGAACACCCCTGTTACTAATACATCAATAATAATGCATATACTGTATCTATGCTCTCAGAACACCCCTGTTACTAATACATAAATAATAATGCATATACTGTATCTATGCTCTCAGAACACCCCTGTTACTAATACATAAATAATGCATATACTGTATCTATGCTCTCAGAACACCCCTGTTACTAATACATCAATAATAATGCATATACTGTATCTATGCTCTCAGAACACCCCTGTTACTAATACATAAATAATAATGCATATACTGTATCTATGCTCTCAGAACACCCCTGTTACTTATACATAAATAATAATGCATATACTGTATCTATGCTCTCAGAACACCCCTGTTACTAATACATCAATAATAATGCATATACTGTATCTATGCTCTCAGAACACCCCTGTTACTAATACATCAATAATAATGCATATACTGTATCTATGCTCTCAGAACACCCCTGTTACTTATACATAAATAATAATGCATATACTGTATCTATGCTCTCAGAACACCCCTGTTACTAATACATCAATAATAATGCATATACTGTATCTATGCTCTCAGAACACCCCTGTTACTAATACATCAATAATAATGCATATACTGTATCTATGCTCTCAGAACACCCTTGTTACTAATACATAAATAATAATGCATATACTGTATCTATGCTCTCAGAACACCCCTGTTACTAATACATAAATAATAATGCATATACTGTATCTATGCTCTCAGAACACCCCTGTTACTAATACATCAATAATAATGCATATACTGTATTTAATTAATGGTGCCGGGTGCGTAATAGGACATTGGCTATTTACAAGTTATTAATTCTTTCTCCCTGTATATTATGCCCTGTATTATTGATGGTTTCATTTCAAACACTCTGTGTATATATATATATATACCGGTATATATATATATATACCGGTATATATATATGTATATATATATATATACTGTATATAATATACTGTATATATATATTAGTTATCATAAGATGATAATACTCAGCTTAGGAAACACATTTAACAACCAAAGAGGTATAATTTATCTATCGACTCTTAATCCATGTGGGTATTATTGTGTATGTGGGTAATTTTGTGCATGTGGGTGATTTCGTGCATGTGGGTGTTTGTGTGCATGTGGGTATTTTTGTGTATGTGAGTAATAATGTGCATGTGGACAATTTTGCGCAGATGGGTATATTTTGGACAGGTGGGCAAGTTATGAAAGTATGTGTGAAAGTATGAATTATGTGTATATATGTCTAGATATGTATATTGCATAATTATATAATGTACTGTATGTGTATTCTCTCTCTCACTCTCTCTCTCTCCACGACACCTATTTCGGCTAATCCAGATTAAAAAGCAGAATAATTATAATATGACTGACATGACCGGCAATATGCCTCTGTTGGTTCCAGACGGAGGCATAAAGCGTCATGGTACAGAAAGGGTTAATGGAACTACCAGAGTAGGAAAGAAATTAACTCGACAAAAAATTCCCTCCACGTTTTCTATTATTACCTGCAGTTCATGAAGACCTTATCTCTCTCTCTATCTATCTATATACTCAGGCCCAATCCCCACTTTTCCTTTTTTATTTTATTTTTTTTGGGGGGAGGGGGTGGTCGACTCGACCGATATATATATATATATATATATACTGATATATATTTATTAGAGTGGTATATTATTTATAATGTTTTGGTCTAAACTTTTGCTCGTTGCTGATCATGGGAGGTGGAGAGAAGTAGGAAAATTTTAGTGGCTGATAATGGGAGGTGGAGAGAAGTAGGAAAATATTTAGTGTGGTTGGGGCTTCCCCGATAATGTGTGTTGTGATGGTCGTGTATGGTCTGCCAATATTTGGTCCAGAATAATATATATATATATATATATATATATATATATATATATATATATATATATATATATATATATATATATATATATATATATATATATATATATATATATATATATATATATATATATGTCCGGCTTTGCCGGATTTGATTTTTCTACCGAAAAGTCAGATCGCTACTGCTCACTATCTTGAGGCTAGCAAGCGATAGCGAAGGCCAAATGGATATAATCCACTAAAATGGCAACATTACCCCTTGGACTGAATGGCATTGTATCTATTGTTAACTTAAATCGTGTAATAACTCCGTTATTATAAATACTCAACCTCATGTTCATAGAGTAATTTATTCTTATTTTTGTCTGATGAGTCCACCATATAATTTATGAAAAGCATTACTGGAACACCCTGTATATATATATCTATTGCCTGATGCCGTGATCCCCAAAGGGGTGGCCATGAACGAACCGCCCCCATGCACCTCTGTCCCCACTCAGTCGACGCCCTTCCTTCCAACCAGCACCGCCTTCATCCATATACTTCCTCACTCCATCCTTCCAACTCTGTTTCGGTCTATCTCTCGCTCTCCGTCCTTCCACCTCGCTCTCGTACACCTTCTTGGTCATTCTCTCGCTTCCCATACATTCCATATGGCCGAACCATCTCAAGTTGTTCCTTTTCACACTTTCCAGCACATCTACCTCTACACCACACCTCCTTCTTACTTCCTCATTCGTCTGTCTATCCCTCTATGTAACTCCGCACGCACTTCTCAAGTAACTAATTTCCACCCCGCTCACTCTTGGTCTGAGTCTCTTCTCAAACGTCCATGCTTCGCTTCCGTAAGTCAGTGTCGGGATTACCACACTGTCATGCAAGGACTTCTTCACTTCCATACTGACCACCCTATTTCTTGTTACCGTACTGCTTTCAGATGAAGTTTAACATTGACAAATGCAAGGTATTAAAGATAGGGAAGATGTATACAAATGTTAAATATAAATTGGCTAATACGGAATTAGAAAACTCAGACTGCGAGAAAGATCTAGGTGTGTTTATTGGCAATGATTTGAAGCCTAGAAAACGGTGTATCAGCGTTCGTAACAAGGCAAACAGGATTCTCAGGTTCATCTCAAGGAGTGTGAGCGTAACAGAACTGCCGATGTTATCTTAAAGCTTTACTTGTCATTAGTGAGACCCCATATGGATTATGCTGTTCAATTTTGGTGTCCTTATTACAGAATGGACATATATTCGTTGGAGAGAGTACAGCGAAGAATGAAAAAAATTATCATAATATTAGAAATCTACCATATGAAGGTTGAACACAATTAGGTTTACATTCGTTAGAAAGACGCAGAGTTAGAGGGGATATGATAGAAGTGTTCAAGCGGGTTAGTGGGATTTGAAATTAATAAAGGGGACATGAACAATTTACTGAAGCTCAGTGATAGCAAAATAACACGAACAAACGGTTTCAAAATAGATAAATTTCGTTTCAGAAAAGATATAGGCAAATATTGGATTGGTAACAGAGTTGTAGACATGTGGAATAGGCGACCGAGTGATATGGTAGGATCGAGAACGATAGGGAGCTTTAAGATAAAATTAGAAAGCCATATGGACGAGATGGGTTGGGTATGAGGGAGGATATGCCGGGTGTGGGCCATCGGAGGTCTGCAGATACATTTTATTCGTCTTCCCTATCTTTAATACCTTGCATTTGTCAATGTTAAAATTCATCTGCCAATTTACTGACTAGTCGTGTAAAGTATCTAGATCACTTTGGAGACACTAGGTCACTATCTGAATCTATTGTTCTCCCCATTTTGGTATCGTCTGCGAATTTACTTATCCTACTAGTTATACCTAAATCAAGGTCATTTATGTATATAACAAACAACAGAGGACCCAATACAGATCCCTGGGGAACACCACTTTTAACTGCTCCCCACTCTGACTTAGTACCATTTATGCTGACTCTCTGCTTTCTACCAACAAGAGGTATGGAAGTAGAGGTGGTGTCACGCGAGCAAGTAACCCCTTCAGTACCTGTGACGTCCTTTTCATTATAATCTGGTTACTGTTAGATGATATTTTTTTATTCAGCTTATAATGGGCCTCCAGCAATTTACAGGCTTCCAACTATCTCACATAACCCTTTTTACTACCACAGAACCTTCTTAACCCGTACAGCCCCAGCGACGCGTCTGACGCGTCGGCGATGTATGTAACGCACAGCCCCAGAGACGCGCCTGACGCGTCACCCTAATTGCGCCGACCGTAACCTCAGGTGTAGCCACTCAAGAGGGCTCAGATTTGTATGGGAACTGTGTACGTATCCCACGCAACCGTGCCGATGGTTGAAAACTCTCAAAGTCCACGTGCATGCGCGTGAGCGCGCAATAACCTGGTTTTTTGGGGTAATTGCCTTCAATTTTTTACTCTTGTAAAATACGTTTTCGGGGGCTCTGTAGGACCATTTTTTAAGCTTTTTGAGCGGTTTTTCCTTCATTCCTAACCCATTCGCTATTGTTTCTGGAATAAAACAATTTTTTGAAAACCGGCCGGGTTCTGGTGAACAAACATTACAAAACTAGCCGGGGCTCCACGGGTTAAACTGCACAAAATCGTCTTACCAGACTTGTTGCCAAAATCAATGAGACAACACCCTCTCAGCTCAAGAGTTGGTGGGTGACTAACTCAGCCGGAGGCCCGGCCTGGAGACTGGAGTAGCTGCTAGGGACCATGATAAGTATTGCCAATTCCTCACAGCAATGCCTTCAAGTCATGTTAGCAGCTCAAGCTAGATATTATTATGTTCCCTCCACCAACCGACTTTACTTCTAAACTCAATTAATGAAATCAACAAATACATGTGGCAGTCCAGGGATTCAAACCTAGGATGCTCACACCGAAATTCAGTGCATTTATCCATTGCGCTACGAAGACAGTTAACAGAACAAGGATCGTATATTACTGACGACTGAGAGCCATCGCTGGTAATGGTGCGTCACATTTATACTGATGGTTGTGAGCCGTCGCTGGTATTTAAAGGATTAATGTTAGCTACAATACAAGGTAAAAAAGGTGTTATGATACTGAAGGGGTTAATGTGGGGTGACAGGTCTAAGGAATTACCAAGTGGCGACGACGTGAAGCCTTGGAGTACATTCAAAGAAACAGAAACTAATTATATTTTTATGGAGAGAGTAAGTGGATGTATAGTTGCCCACATAAGTTCTCTGCCTCGTTGTGATCTTATGTATGAAAGTAAAATGGTATGACTTGATTGCGAGTGTGGTTTCTTTTATTATCAGTGGATTAATCATCGAGTTAACCACTACATAAGAAACTGCACGCGTAATTCAGTAATGCGCATTATATTTCCATGTATAAGATCACGGAGAGGAAAAGAACTAACGTGGGCAACTGTACCTGTACGCTTATCTTAATAGGGGCACAAATAGTTAAAGGGTTGACATACCCAAAACTTTAGTAAATAAAAATGTAGCCTACACATATGGTATATCGAGAGATCTAACTATGTTTTTGTTTAAACATCACTTGTTACAGGGACATTTATTACAGGCAGCTTTGCATTTTTGTCTCCTTCATACACATATAAAAATACGGTATATACAGTATGTTCAGACAATACGGTATAATAATAATAATAATAATAAGCATGTTACTTATTTCTCATAAGCGCCAATTTTTCCGAAGAATTCACTAGCGCTCGAAAAGAGAAAGAAAAAAGAACAAAATCAATGCATCAAAAGAAGGCTTATATACAACACACATTTAACAATCACTAGCAGTGGCAAAATAGCCTAAACTCTATAGCCATCTGTCATGACACCTCTCTCAAGATCATAGCTTCTCTCAAAGAGAAAAGTCTTAAGTTGTCTCTTGAAGCATTCAACAGAACTCAGTTGTCTCATAGACAGCGGCAACCTGTTATACAACCTCGGAGCCATGTAGGAGAATGACCTCTCAAAGAAAGAAGACTGCTGGAAAGCCCTTGGTTCATCAAGACAAAAAGGGTCATTGTCATGACGCACAACTACACCATGGTGTGCCGGTGGGCGCCTGAGCAGCTCCGCAAGGTACCTAGGCTCACCAAATTTGAGAACCTTAAAAGTCACCAAACACAACTTAAATTCTATTCTTGCTCTTACTGGCAGCCAGTGCAGTTCTATGTGAAGAGATGTAGTAGGAGTTCTAGGTGGAACACCAAAAATTAGTCTTGCGGCCCTGTTAAGAACAGACTGAACTTTCTTCAAAATATAATTTGGAAGACCCACCAACAGGGCATTGCAATAATCAACACGAGAGAAGACCAATGAGTGAACCAACGTCAGGAGGCAACGTCTGGTTATAAACGGCTTCACCAAATAGAGATTTCTGATGTGCAAGTAACAACTTTTAACTATCTGGTTTACATGCTCTTTGAAATCTAATCGGGAGATCACATATACACCCAGATTTCGAACAGAGTTGGCCGGTCGCAGCTGAGATCCACCCACATTGATGGAGAGGGCACCTACTATATCATCAGCTCTTCTATTTCCTCGGATGATGAGAATATCAGTGTTACCATCATTTAGTTTAAGTTTTCTCGCTCTCATCCACTTCTTGATATCAGACATCAACAATTCCATCTTACTCCGTATATCAACTATATTTGTGATTCTCACATAAATATGGGTGTCATCTGCATAAAAGTGAAAGGTGACATTATGTGCACGAAGCAGAAGAGACAAACTGCTAATATAAATTATAAATAGGATAGGACCTAAAACTGATCCCTGCGGAACACCATACTGCAGGGGTGTCGAGTCCGAGACCACTTGATTTACCATCACACTCTGGGATCTACCTGACAAGTACGACCCAAGAAGCAAGAGAGCGGAGTCACGCACACCACAATCATAAAGATCACTCAATAACAACTCGTGATCCACTGTGTCAAAGGCCGCAGAGAGATCAAGCAAGACCAATAGTGAGGCCACACCATTGCAAATGTTCTCAACTAGATCATTATGTACTCTAATCAATGCTGTTTCAGTTGAATGATGCTGTCGGTAAGCAGACTGAAAAATTGGGATAGTTTCATTCTGCTGAAGTAGTGGTTGTAATTGGTCAAGTATTGCACGCTCTAATATCTTTGATATGAAGGACAGGTTGGAGACAGGACGATAGTTCAACATGTTCTCAACATCAAGTCCAGGTTTCTTTAGAGTAGGTCGGAGTAGTGCATGCTTTTCAGAATGTGGGAAGCTACCTTCAGAGAAGCACTTATTAATTATTTTGGAAATAAACTCAACTGTGTGATCATAGACTCTTGGTAGCTTGGAAACATTTATGGGATCCAACGGGCAAAATGTTTTATTGAGGTTTCTTATGTAGGACGAGATCATGTCCACCTCTACTGAGTGAAAGGATGAGAGGACATTATTAGGAATGTGTCGGGGTTGGAGTACAACTGAAAGTTCTTCACCAACAGAAGCATCATCCAGTTCCTGTCTTATGCGAGTTATCTTGCCAGCAAAAAATGCCACAAAGTTGGCAGCCAACTCGGCATCGGGTACAGAAGGTCTTAAGCTGACTCTTGTTTTTCCAAGTAAACTGTTTACAATTGAAGCCAACCTCCTCTGGTCGTTACCACATGAGTCAACTTTTCCCTGATAATACACTTTCTTTTCATCTTTGATTGTGTGGACCACAGCTCTTCTGGCTGACAGATATTGCAACCATGTAGTCTACTTTATTTTTCCGCCATTCACGTTCAGCTCTTCTACGCGCTCTTCTAAGAAATTTAACTCGAGTGCTATACCAGGGTGAATCATCTCGTACTATGATTTTCTTCTCTACTTCTGGACAGTGATGATCGAACACTAATTTAAGTGAATTTCCATGTACCTCCACCAGCTCATCTGAAGTAAGGTTGGAAGTATCAATACTTCCCAAGTACTGTTTTACTTCACTGCTAGCCAAATTTTGGTCTGCATTTTTATAATTTCTAAATCTGATTACTTTTTCATGTGTGAGTGGCTTAGGGAAATCAAAGCTGAAAGTAATCAAAGCATGATCAGAGGTATTAGGGTCAGCATTCTCAACATCAACATCCAGAACACCACCACAACCCACAGGAGAGAAAACCAAGTCAAGGGTGTGTCCTAAGATATGAGTTGGGTGGGACACATGGTTTACAAAATTGTTCTGATCAGTCAACTCAAGGAACTCAGGAGAGAATGGCTTCAGATGAGGGCTGTCAACCCAGTAATTAAAATCTCCACATATCAAAAGTCTTCCGGTTTTAGCAGAAAATTCCTCGAGAAACTGCCCAAACTCTTCCATAAAACCCCTATCTGTGCCACGATGGCCAGGCCTATAGACAACTGCCATTCTTAGAATTTGTTGATGGAGTTTTATTTCCACTTCCAACAGTTCATAATAAAGAGGGGCTGGGTTATGGCTTATTTGCAAGATATTCACCAGAGATGTGGAGTAGACAACTGCCACTCCACCACCCGGATGATCTCCCCTAGGCCTAGGAACATTTATTATGGAATGGGTTTTAGGCAATGCCGCCTGGATAATATTCAGATCCGACTCGAACAACCAGGTCTCAGTGAGACATAATACATCAAGGTTACGTTCATCCAAGATCTCGCAAATATGATCCATTTTGTTACGCAAGGAACGAACATTCAACAGACCCAGTTTCAACCGGCTCCCATGTGCATTTTTCAGTTTTTTGAACCTACAAAATTGGTGTTTTCAATAACTTTATTTCTCTGAGCTGTCATTAGAGGACAATTTCTACTTGAGGCGAAATGATGGTATATACAGTATGTTCAGACAATACGGTATATACAGTATGTTCAGACAATACGGTATATACAGTATGTTCAGACAATACGGTATATACAGTATGTTCAGACAATACGGTATATACAGTATGTTCAGACAATACGGTATATACAGTATGTTCAGACAATACGGTATATACAGTATGTTCAGACAATACGGTATATACAGTATGTTCAGACAATACGGTATATACAGTATGTTCAGACAATAGGCTACAGACATAACATCGTTATATCTTGTGTCACAATAAACCCTCATTTATAATATATCCGCATGATATTGTGCAAGCCTTACAAAGACAACTCAGTATTACTCAACATGTTATTATTTCTACAGAGGTTAATGTAAACAATAACAGTTGTTGGGCCAGGTGAGCAGCACAGGGTATATGGGCCAGGTGAGCAGCACAGGGTATATGGGCCAGGTGAGCAGCACAGGGTATATGGGCCAGGTG
The DNA here is from genome assembly GCA_032716605.1 of Paralithodes platypus. Lineage (NCBI taxonomy): Eukaryota > Metazoa > Arthropoda > Malacostraca > Decapoda > Lithodidae > Paralithodes > Paralithodes platypus. Next base: position 20,696,989 of record CM064555.1, on the reverse strand, counting down.
AGCAGCACAGGGTATACGGGCCAGGTGAGCAGCACAGGGTATATGGGCCAGGTGAGCAGCACAGGGTATATGGGCCAGGTGAGCAGCACAGGGTATATGGGCCAGGTGAGCAGCACAGGGTATATGGGCCAGGTGAGCAGCACAGGGTATATGGGCCAGGTGAGCAGCACAGGGTATACGGGCCAGGTGAGCAGCACAGGGTATATGGGCCAGGGGAGGTGTGGTGGAGTGGTCATGCCACTGGATTGGTGATCCAGTGGACCCGGGTTCAAGTCCCGATATGTCAATGGGAAGATATTGTTGGGGTGAAAATTGTGCTGTACCTAGTGTCAGTGCATTACCACAAAGCCCACCGAAATGCCAAAAAAATACCCTCATTGTTCCCTGATTAAATAACACTGTATGAATATTCCCATATTCAAAATATGTTACAGGGGGACAATGCCTAGTGAGTTCACTGCTCAATAGGTGGCGTTCTGAGAGTGAGGGTCTGAGTCTGGAGGGTGAGACGGTGAAGCACTTGGGCGAAGCAACCGGCCGCTTCAGAGATGGAGCTGCTTCGAGCCATGATGGATGCTTCACATGTCTCACTCCCCAGACTGGAACAAGACCTCACGGGCTTCACCGTGTTGAGCGGTGGAATGTACAGGCTCTCAGCCTATGCCCGAGAGGGAGTAGTTGGAATATAGAAAAAAAAAAAAAAAAAAAAAAAGTGAGCAGCACAGGGTATATGGGCCAGGTGAGCAGCACAGGGTATATGGGCCAGGTGAGCAGCACAGGGTATATAAGAACCACAACATTACCAACAATAACAGTCATAGTCAGTAGTTACAACAACCAAGTTAGTCTGTAACAAGTCCACATAATGAACAACATCTCTCTCTCTTAGTATTTACGTAAGTAAACTGAATGGAAACGGATATATCTACCATTTGGGAAGAGTCAGCCAGTGAATAGGGGTGGAAAGTCATATCCCATTTGATCTAGCCCTTTTCGAGTTATAAGAGGTTAGGGGTACATAGTTCTGGCATATTTATAGTGAATAGACTATAGTGGCCCTACAGTCGTGAATGGATAGGATAACTAATGTACTGGTGCTGTACACTAATTACTATTTATAGTGAATAGACTATAGTGGCCCTACAGTCGTGAATGGATAGGATAACTAATGTACTGGTGCTGTACACTAATTACTATTTCTTTACATTGGCATCAATTTCCCATTAGTCAAGGAGGTAAATAAACTATTGAATAGTATTGTAAAAGTTAATAGATAAAATCCACACGAATCCACGGCTACAATACAATCTATCATATAACTATTCCCATTTCTTCCAGTATCACAACCCTCAATTCAAACCTAAATTGGACAACTCACGTCGGATCTGTTGCCTAAACTACCCGACACAAAAACTTGGAGTTCTTTGGGGAGATTTCCACTTGAGGGATTTTTTTCTTGACTCCTTTCTCTCTCATGTTTAGCCCCATTGATTTTCTAATTTTAAGACGTTCGCCCCATTATTTTGACGATTTTAAGAACTTTCGACCCATTTCTGTCAATTTTAAAACCTTTCGTGCCATTTAGGTGTCGATTTTATCCTGGCGAGCGATAGAGAGCCTGTAATATAAGAGGAACCGGCTTTCAGCCGGGAAATTTTTCTACCGAAAAATGTACAAATTTATCTTGAAAGAGGGTCAAGGGGGTGAAATTTTAAGATTGCTGGAGGAGTAGAAAACAAACTATAAACCTCCCCTTAAAGAGTCCGGGAACTGTTCAGTGACGAGCAGTAACTAATATTTACAAGTTTATCATGAGTAGAGGACGCCATTAAATGTATGGGCTTGATTGATGGATTAGTCACGTGTATTTCTTTGACTTGTATTACTGTATGGCACACAATACAAATACATAGACAATATTACTATACATTTCCAGTGTGGTGGGAGTGGTGATGATGGTGGTGGTGACTGTTAACGCCACCAAGCTGTACCGGCCTCAGGAAGGTAAAGTTAAAGGGCAGATCTCCACTTGAGGGATTTTTTTCCTTGACCCCTTTCTCCCTCATGTTTAGCCCCATTGCTTTTGATATTATAAAACGTTTGCCCCATTAGTTTAGCGATTTTAAGAACTTTCACCCCATATAAAGACCTTTCGTGCCATTCAGGTGTCAATTTTATCCTGGCGAGCGATAGCGAGCCTGTAATTTAAGAGGAACCGGCCTTTGGCCGGGACATTTTTCTACCGAAAAATGTACAAATATATCTTGAAAGGGACTCAAAGGGGTGTAATTTTAAGCTTGATGGAGGTCTAGGGAACAAACTAAATACCTCCCCTTAATTCACTATCCTCTATTGCGACGTTTTGGGGTCTATTATGATTTTGTGTAATAATTATTTAGAATTGTTATTGTTTTTCTCATTTTCGAAACAACCCCCTCGCCCCCAGACCCCTTGTACATACTTCGGTAGTAAAAATAATGCAAATACAAATACACAAATACTAATAATGTTCTCTTTGGTAGGGTCGGGGTTCCAAACATTGATACAGATGAATTTTTCCATACTGTATTTAAGTTGTGCCTACGAGAACATACTCCAGTTTACAGATTTATGACCAAAGATTTGCAGTAAAATTGTTTTGATGACCCCCTTAACCATGTACGATGCATGATTAGAAACATAAGAGTACAGAAGGATAGAGAGGAAAGAGAGACGCTACAAATCTGAAAATAGCGTGCCGCGCGTTCGAGAGATGGCAGCACGATCGCAAAGGAAAATGGGAGGGTCCCCCATTAATTCGTAATAATCCCTACCTTGTACTAATAACGCTATTAATAATCAATTCTACGCTATCCAGAGACTCTATTGACATGACTGAGTTAAATAGACATAAGTAGAGGCTACAGTAAAGGCCAGATCATCGTGAAATTGTCGTCATTATGATGAGGTTCACAGTCTCTTCTACCCGTTTAATTCATTAATTTTCATTTTCTATGGAGCTCGTCCTGGAATCTTTACCACTCTGAACCTCACGATTCTATACAGGACTGGCCATTTGTATCGGCACTAGCTCAGAGAAGAATGTTGAGAGGGGAGAAGGGGTGTTCGAGAGAGAGGAAGCTGTTGCCCCGCCATTGTTGTTGTGAGAGTGGGGAGTTGCCAATGTCAAACATGCTGGGACAAAATATCCCTAGATGTCATAAGTATAACCTATGAACGTATTTCGTGAAATGTCCTGTTTTAGTGCAACTTTATAAATTAACCCCTTGAAGCTCTGACGCGTTTTAGCAGTTTATTTTGGCTATCATTAGACGATTTTATGCGGCTTAGGAAGGATCTGTGGGTATTAAAAGGGTAAATACTCTCTCAATCAACCATTTGACTTCCGTATACTGTTAGTAATCTAAATACAATCGTCTAATAGTAGCCAGAAAACAGAACAGAAACGCGTATTGGAGCTTGAAAGGGTTAACATCTACATAACATGTAACTAATAATATATATTCAAAACAACATTTTAATTATTGTTGTGTTGCTTGTAGTTATACAGCTTACATCATATATACAGTAAGTATTTTATATATTGTATATGTATTCCTAATATTTTCCTCTTGTTTTTATATACCGGTATCTAATTTATTTCAAATAATTTAAAAGCGTTTTGACCAACATTAAATCACTCTTAAAGACGTTTCCTCTTTAATCTATTGCCCCCTCATTTTGCGGAATTTCCCTTAACTTTGGTAACACTGTAGACAAGCCAGGTGCACAGATATCAAAGAGTATATAATAAGGTTCGACTGAGGTGTTTTGGTTGTATGCCCCAAGGTTAAGATATCTCGTAAACTTGGTATGCCCTACAACAGTGCTGCCACCAAATCCCTAGGACGCGCGGCAAAATAGCCGCGTGACGTCACGCTTTGAGCTCTATCCTTCATTACTCTATGATTAGAAACAAGCCAAACTCTGATCTAAGAATCAAAACTGGTTTATGGAGTCGAATCCCAACTGAATTGAGACTATGTACACATGTGATGAAAATATAATCCAGAATGAAAGCCAGGTTTTATCAGAGTGCACGTTATCTATAGATTGCCGAAGCTGATATAGACAAATCGAAATGTTCTTCCTTGAGTAGTCTGTTACGTGGGAGATAATATTGTGCCGAATTGTAAGTAGGTCTATATTGACGAAATATTCAGGATATAGTAGTAATAAATAATATACCGTACCGGTACCGGTAATAAGTTAATAGTTGAATAATATTTGTACAATACACAATATTTTGTTTCATAAACTGATTATTATTTTAATGGGTCTAACTAAACTAAATAATGACAAAGATATTCCTCTTATTTTTCAGAGTGCCCGTGCCCTGACCCCTATCATATACGTGTTTCCTCGGAGTGCTGTCATCTACAACAGACTATATACCTGCACCCAATCTCCTTGAGGCCAACTTTGTTTGCACCCACCTAGAGACCAGCCACCTTCAGACCCCCCCCCCCCCCCCCCACTCCCATGTCACTATATCCGCAAACCTTGTTATTATAATCGTCACCAAGATTGTTCCTGGCGAGAATATGCCATGTTCTAATGTGATGAGAGAGAGAGAGAGAGAGAGAGAGAGAGAGAGAGAGAGAGAGAGTATATTGCATCATTCTTCCCTATGACGCTATTGTATAATCGGTAAACTATATTAGATTAGGCCTACAGAGATTCTATAAGATTTCAACATGGCGCCATTTTCTATTCAATAAGTTTGTTATAATTAACAGACAACGGACAAGTATTAATCATGGCGTAATGTTGTATTCAGCTGCGATATAAGGATTACAAACACTGCATAAGGGATCTCCATAACTGTAATTTGTGTTCACAGAAATATAGGCTATACACTTTCAGAAAACAAACACACATATTAACTGTGTGGCAATTTGTTATTCGATAGCTATGTTTTGGATTACAGAGACACTACAGTACAATGCTTCACCATAACTGTATGTTGTATTCAGTGGAAATATATTATAGAATAGATAGCTTTGGTTACTGGTTGTTATCCATGTGTAAAGTTGACAACACAAGCAATCTTCAATAACAACTACACTCTGTTCAAATTAACTTGGCAACAAACTCGAACATCACAGTATGATTATGAACTAACAATATTGACTGACAGAGATGTGTGGAGTGGCCCTTGAATCTGAAAACTGAAGAATAATTGCTAGTGTGATCATATAATAATTGCTAGTGTGATCATATAATAATTGCTAGTGTGATCATATAATATTCTAAAAACCTACACTGTTTGGCTAATATTGTAAAATCGCTGTTATTTGATTTTTGTTTTTGTTTTTTCTTCAATATTAGCCTAACCTAACAACCTTACCTAACCTATCCTAGTATTATGGGTGGGGGCTGCCGCCCCCACACCCCGCTATTTGACATCTTTGACAGAATTTTTGGTGTATTTTTCTTTGAAATCGGGTTTTTTCAAGTTATCGATAATGAAAATCCTCCATGCGGACTATAATGAGAAAAATATGGCGATTCTATAATAATAATAATAATAATAATAATAGTTCTTAAAGCTAGCGCATGCTAAGCTAGCTAAGGATAGCTCAATAAGGCCGATTAGGCGTATTTCCATTAGGCGTATTTCCATTCCCATCCCTTTGCTCATGAGGGATGGTAACGACTCAGTGCTTGTGAAAAATCTTTAATGCGCCGAGCGTGGGCGCGAACCCGGGCCTTCTGGGTGGAAGTCCGAGACGCTAGTCACTACACCAAGCGAGCCGCTTCTATTGGTCGCTATTTTCCCTAATAAATTGTTTCTAATAAGGCGGATGTAGTGTCCTTGACTATTATCGTTTTGAAAACACAGAATTTAAACTATGAACTAGAGCTTGAAGTGTATAGTTCTAGGAACATGAAGAATGAAGAACAATAATTTGTAAAATAATACTAAAGTTACTCATATGATTAACGTTTTCTTTGATTAGCACTCATAGAAAATACTTCATTTCAGGGGTAACTTATACTGATGTTAAATATTTCGTACCTTCTGAGTTCGTCATATATTTGTTTGTTTTGTAGATGTTTAGGTGACAATCACCACGGTCGATCTGGGGATCCGCCGCTAATGAGCTCGTCCTGGAATCTTTAAGACTCTGAATCTTCCGATTCTTTACAGGACTGAACATGCCATTTGTATCAGCGGCTCGCTTGGTGTAGTGACTAGCGTCTCGGACTTCTACCCAGAAGGCCCGGGTTCGCGCCCACGCTCGGCGCATTAAAGATTTTTCACAAGCACCGAGTCGTTACCATCCCTCATGAGCAAAGGGATGGGGTAGTAGTACAGGACCCCAATGGAAATACGCCTAATCGGCCTTATTGAGCTATCCTTAGCTAGCTTAGCATGCGCTAGCTTTAAGAACTATTATTATTATTATTATTATTATTATCGGCAATAGCTCAGAGAAGTGTTGAGAGGGGAGAAGGGGTGTTGGAGAGAGAGGAAGGTGTTGGAGTGGCTTTGTTATGTGTGTTTTGTCTGTATACGTCGTCAGGATGTCCCCTGACTGGGTGCAAGCATGTGAAACATGCTAGGACGTACTACCACACCCACTAACATGTCCGCCGTGGCAGGGATTCGATCTCGGGTCTTTCAGATTCACACGCGAGCGTGCTCACCACTTGACCACCACAGCCTTGACATATCTTTTTGTATCTATACTTTTTCTATCTATGAGCTATTATAAATGATGTGTTATGATGAATTTCGGGGCAAAATCCTTCCCTTGTCGTATTTCTTGGACACAAACATATTGATCTGGAACAAAACCCATCACAATTGAAGTGTGCTATAGGCCACCAGACGACACACAATTCTTAAACAAATTTGAACGAACTTTGTCATTACTAGACCCCCGGAATGAATCTATTATACTATGGGATTTTAATTTGTGTTACAAACAACGAAAAAATAGGCTTGTACGAGAATATAGGATTATAGGCACATACTGACAATGCACAATCACAAACAGCTCATCACAACCCCCACACGTATCTCTGATAACACTGCTACAATAGTAGACCATGTAAATTGTAACAGAGAGGACAAAATATCACAATCCGGGGTTCTACAGACGGGGATAAGTGATCACTTCGTCACATATTGCACACGTAAAACTCCAAAAATTACCCTAGAGAAGGTCATTACAACAAGGTCACTCAGAAACTAAATTTTTTTTTTTTTTTTTTTTACATTTAATGGAATACAGACTGGTCTTCAGTGTTTGGAAATACAAACGTTAATGACGCATGGGTTGGCTTCAGAACCATCATCACAAACATCCTAGACGGAATAGCTCCTCTGAAAAATATACGAATTAATGCAAGATCAGACCCATGGATCAACAATGACATACTACACCATCTAAAACATAGAGACAAACTGTTAAAAAGGCTAGTGAAACATAGACAGGATCAAGGTCTGAAACATGAGTTCAACAGGGCTAGGAATAAACTAAGTAGGAACATTAAATCAGCGAAATCTAATTATTTCCACAGTAAGGCAGAGGAATATCAGAGTAACCCCAAAAAACTATGGAGGCACTTAAAATCAACGGGCTACAGCAAAAAGGCAAGGGATTCATCTAACACTAATATTGCTCTCAAAATTAATGATCAGGTTTGCCATGATAAACGACAAGTTTCAACCTACTTATAATAATAATAATAATAATAATAGTTTTTAAAGCTAGCGCATGCTAAGCTAGCTAAGGATAGCTCAATAAGGCCGATTAGGCGTATTTCCATTGGGGTCCTGTACTACTACCCCATCCCTTTGCTCATGAGGGATGGTAACGACTCAGTGCTTGTGAAAAATCTTTAATGCGCCGAGCGTGGGCGCGAACCCGGGCCTTCTGGGTGGAAGTCCGAGACGCTAGTCACTACACCAAGCGAGCCGCTTCAACTCCTTCTTCACCTCCATACCAAACACACTTGCACAGAACCTACCGCAACCTCTCAATAAATACACCACAACAGCTGCCACCTTTCAAAATTTCTACAGGGATAAAGGCATACACCCGAACACTTTTGGATTGCAAAATGTTACCGGTACACCAAAATACACATTTGAGGAGCTCTCTAACCTAAATGTACATAAAAGCACAGAACCAGACAAAATTCCTGCCAAATTTCTATGAGATGGAGCCATTGGTATCGCAGGTCCCCTAACCCACATCATGAACCTGTCAATTAACACCAACACTGTACCTGCTGAACTGAAGGAAGCTATTGTAACCCCTCTATTCAAGAAAGGAAATAAATTAGATGTTAGCAACTACAGACCAGTTAGCATATTATGTATTGTATCAAAACTCCTAGAAAGAGCTGTATACACCCAAATTGAACACTACCTCAAAGAAAATTATATATTCTATAAGTTTCAATCAGGTTTCAGAGGCATGTACTCGACAGAATCCTGTCTCATCCACTTAACAGATCACATTTGTAAATAAATGTCTAAAGGTAACTACACCGGTATGATTCTTGATCTACAAAACGCATTTGATACAGTAGACCATGATATCCTCTGTAATAAACTACAAGCAATGGGCATTGGGTCAGTGAACTGGTTTAAATATTATCTTGGTGGTAGAAAACAAAGAGTCAAAATTGACGATAATCTATCAGATCCTATGCCAATTAACTGTGGGGGCCCTCAGGGAAGCATCCTTGGTCCCTTATTCTTTCTCTGTTATGTGAATGACATTGAACTAAGCGTCTCGTGTAAATTATCACTGTATGCTGACGAGTGTGCTTCTAGTTTCAGGAAAAGACCCAATAAGTATTGCCGCCTCCCTTTCCAAAAGAACTAGAATCGTGTAGTGATTGGCTAGTGGACAATAGACTATCTCTTCACCTGGGCAAGACAGAAGCCATCTTATGTGGAACAAAACGCAAATTGAAAGACATTGAGGGCTTCTCGGTCAACTGTAATGATATTCCTATAACAACAGTGTCACAAGTGAAATATCTCGGACTAAAACTGGACTCGACTCTGTCAGGTGAAACAATCTTGGAATCGATCCTGGGTAAATGTAGAGCATGTATAAAATACCTGTATAGACAGGTGGGATGCTTGCCAGCGGCAACCAAAAAGACCCTATGCCAAGCGCTTGTTCAATGTCATTTTGACTATTCTGTGTCATCATGGTACTCTGCATCATCTAAATCAGCAAAGCACAAACTTCAGGTCACTCAAAATAAAATGGTTAGGTTCATGCTGAACCTAGGACCCAGATCGCATGTTGGCCAGGAACAACTTCAGTCGCTTGGTATGCTCAATGTCTCTGACAGGGCCAAACAAATCAGACTCATTAATGCCTTCAAGATATTTTATGATAGGGCTCCAGAGTATTTAAAGAGTAATTTTGTTAAAGCAAATGAAAGGAATGGACACAATACATGGAATAGGTGAATATGTGAGGCCCGGGCAGGAGTGGTGTATCCGTAGTCTTTCCACAGTAGGGTAAAACAAAACATAAACTTTATTTGTATGTAACATGTGTGATGCACATAAATAAAAGGGGATGTGTCGGATGGTTGAAAGCCACAGTTGCTCGCGCGTTTGGGGCTAGCAACACGTATTATGAAAAACATGTATCCTCCTTATTCACTGTCCCCCCCTTCACTCACTCAACCCCACAATTTGCCAGAGGATAACAGGTTTTTCACAATACGTAGACGGAGGTCTTTAAAAAAAAAAAAAAATGGAATAGGATGTATAATTTTACGGTCCCGAGAATCCAAGGACAGGGTAAGCTAACATTCTTCTTCACTGCCATCAAAGACTGGAACAACCTACCCCAGTCAGTCCGTGAAAAGAGAACATTGTACTCCTTCAGACGTAGCTTGAAGGAGTACCTGAACCGAACAGCTGCGAGAAGGGAGCACCAAGCTTATGTCTACTACTAAATACGACATACGAAATAGGCAAAACAAACTGAAATGATTACTCAAATATGTTGGCCAGTCCAATATAGAATGTAAGGTATTTTAATATAACCCCCTAGAAATACTTTCTCTAAAGTATCTACTAATCATATGAATTTATTTTTTTATTCTCCCCCTTTTCCCCAGCTAACTTAATCCCACAAGGACCCCAATGGAAATACTCCTAACGGCCTTATTGGGCTATCCTTAGTTGGAATCATGCAAAGCTGGTACATGTCATATTTGTCACATATTATGTGGTACCAACATTGTAAAATGCTAACTGAATAAATATTATTATTATTATTATTATTATTACCTTTGCAACTCGGCGAGCCCACAGAGGTTATCAGTCAAAATAGTTTGGACCTTGGTTAAGATCAGTTGCAGTTTGTCACACTCGCAGTTTTCGCTATCGATCTGGTTGCTGTGCAAATTTGAATCATTGTATCGCTCTTTTTGCTCAGTAATAATTCTGAAATATACGTACAGTAATCGATTTAAGTTATTTAAATATACTAAAACATATCTACAGTACCGTAACAATGGGGCGTTCCGTCGTAGGTTGTATGGCCGTATGCATGGCCATTTTGGTGTGTATGGTTATTATCTTGACTAATGCCTTTACTTTGGTTTTACATTACATGTATAACCATCAGGTAATGGTGTGTGTAAAGTTGAATAAAGATCAAGATTCAACTCCACAATATGGTGATATTGTTAGCAGTGCCCAGCAGGATGATAAAGGGGATATATAATTCTATTCGTCTTATTATCTGATCTTGATGTGGACGATCATATCCGTTGTGGTCCTTCGGATAGTAGAATATTTCTGTACTGATTCCTGCTTAAGTAAATCTGCCCAAAAATTAGCGTATGGCACACTGAAGACAGACAAGGTGCGTATGGGGGAATGCCTTAGCCTCACTCTCCTGTTCATTCTACAGGGATATTATTGCAGCCTTTGAATTCTGTTTACGAATCCACAGGCGCTGTATTCTTGGCAAAATGACAGTGACGTTGTTCATGGAGTGCGCAGTTCCTTCGAAGGACCCAAACAGTCAAGATGGTTTCGACCGCTATGGCTGCTACAGCCCAGCCAGCCGTGTCTAAGGTATATGTATTATGTGGTATACCTTGATCCTTTTGTTGTTGGTATTGGTGACGATGGCTTATTTGATTTGGCTAGGGATCGTGCTTCCTTCCTGCCGCTCAATAAAGAGGCGTCACATCAAGTTGGGTCTGACACAAGCCGAAAACAAGGAACCGGGCCACATAGAAAAGATCATATTGGACCATCTGACCCTGGGGGACCACCTGGTATTGCACTTTATGCAGCCACGAGTTCACAATAAAGAGTACCGGTACATTGAAGCGCTCTGTGAACATTACTGGCGGCACAACCAGTACTGCTCGGATTTCTATTACAATATTGTTTAGGTTGAGCATCCTGATAACATGTAATGATGCTTTGTTTTATTATTCGAATTGCATATTATAATTATTTAGTTCTATTACACAGATTTGATTAAATTATTGTTTAGTTTGAATACACGGATATAATTTTATTGTAGATGTACTTTAGTTTAATTATTATATTTTGTAATACTGTAACGTAGCGTGTAATCTTAAAATGTATTTCGTGATTATACTAATAATCTACAGAAAAGAATATTTAAGAATTACTCAATATACACAATAATATATAACGCTAACTACTATCATACTCTATGCACCACCAACCTCTTTGACTCAAAATATGACTAGAAACATTTAGCGTATATTTCTACCATATGGGAAGAGTCAGTCAGGAAATAGGTGTGGAATTTTATAGCCCATTTACTCCATTCCTTTATCAGTTTCCGTTTCTTTTGTTCAGCATTTCTTCAGGAGTCGCTATCGTACGTTTAACCCCTTGACGCTTAAGACGGGGGTTTGCAGTTTATTTTGGCCATCATGAGACTATTTCATGCAATTTAGGAAAGACCTTTAGGAATCTAAGATGCCTAAAACCAACAGATCCATCCTAAGCTGTTTAAAATCGTCTCATGATAGCCAGAATGCGTCATAATCCTCAAAGGGGTTCACAATAAGGCAACAACCAACATCATGGAACTTTTTAATACCGGTACACTAAAGTATATATCTATATATATATATATATATATATATTATATATATATATATAGATATATATATATATATATATATATATATATATATATATATATATATATATATATATATATATATATATATATATATATATATATATATATATATATATATATATATATATATATATATATATATAAAGAGAGAACAGTAATGAGATCACACAAACTAGAGTCTAGACATACCATTATTATATCCTAGGCTTAAGTAAACCCCTTGGAAATATCAACACGAAGCTATTGTGTATGTCTTTCAAAACACACTTTGTTTCTAGTTTGCTCCCTAGATGTCAATTAAGTACAAACATATATGCCCTCAAGACCTCCCTTGGAGATGATTTTGTGCATTTTTCGACAGGAAAATGCCTCTTATATTGCTGGCTCGCTATCGCTTGTCAGGTAAAAATTCGACACCGACATCTAAATGGCACCATAGGCCTTAAATTTGACGACAAAATGGGGCGAGAGGTCTTAAAATCGCCAAACTAATGGGGAGAACGTCTTAAAATATAAAAACAAATTTAATTTCAAACTGTAATTTACTGATTTGACAATAACGTCATCTTATCTCTTAAAACAAATGGGGCTAACCATGAGAGAATAAGGGGGTCCAGAAAACCAAACATTAATATTACTATCAATGTTATTATATCCCTCTACACTACAGAGGTAAACAATAACAACACCATTAGCTTCTCGTACACCCAAACAGCTTCATACCCATAACAAACATTCGGTAATACTGGTTCACGATATTTACTCAACCCACCCACCCACCCATGTATCGACTAAACTACCCACTTACCCACCCATGTACTTACTTACCGACGTACTTACCTACCCACCCATGTACTTACTTACCCACGTATCGACAGACCTACTCACTTGCCCACCCATGTACTTACCAACCAACCTATCGACAGACCTACCCACTTACCCACCCATGTACTTACCAACCAACCTATCGACAGACCTACCCACCCATATACTTACCTACGCACGTATCGACAGACCTACCCACCCACGTACTTACCTACCCACCTACACATACATCCACGTATCAACCGACCTACTCACTTACCCACCCATATACTTACCCTACCCCCTTGGTGAGTGACCTTGGATCTTTGGATCTACATTCCACACGATCACAAATATATTACCGGTATCACCCCATTGCTCGATAATTAAGGCCACAAAATCATGGCAATTTATAGATACTTAAAATATAAATATGAATATGTCAAGATCGTTGGCGCTACCTATAGTGATCGTCACTGTACTAATGCATGATTCTGATATATTTACAGTGTGGTGGGATTGGCGGTGGTGGTGACTGGAACACCTCTTGTGGATCACTATAGCTAATATACTCTCTCTCTCTCTCTCACTCTCACACTCTCTCTCTCTCTCTCTCTCTCTCTCTCTCTCTCATGGTGTTGGTCATTTATATACAGTTATAATTATTTTCAGTATTCACTCACTCTCACTCTCTCTCTCTCTCTATCTCATGGTGTTGGTCATTTATATACAGTTATAATTATTTTCAGTATTCACTCACTCTCACTCTCACTCACTCTCACTCTCTCTCTCTCTCTCTCTCTCTCTCTATCTCATGGTGTTGGTCATTTATATACAGTTATAATTATTTTCAGTATTCACTCACTCTCACTCACTCTCTCTCTCTCTCTCTATCTCTCTCATGGTGTTGGTAATTTATATACAGTTATAATTATTTTCATTATAAGAACAAGAAAATGGGAGTCTGCAAAATGTCGATCGGCCCACACAAGGCAGATCCCTGTCACACCCAACACCAATTACAAGGCCCAATTATAGGCCCAACTCACTAATACCTTGAGCACTGACCCCACCAAAACGGTCTCTCACTCTCTAGCTCTCTCTCTCTCTCTCTGACTTTTCTTGATATTTATACTTACATGGTCATCATTCTTCTCATTATTCCCAGAAAATATGAAGTAGAGAAGTAAAGGATCAATTGGCTATAAACCATGCATAATTGCTTAACCCCTTCATTACCGGTGCCGTACTTTTAACTATAGCCTATTCTGGTTACTATTATTCAATTATATTCAGTTTAAAAAGGGCCTCCAGCAACTAACAGTCATCCAACTTTCTCACTTAAACCATTATAATACTACATATTCTTCCTAAACTGCACAAAAATGTCTAAATTTAGCTAGAATATTATATAGAAACGTCGCCGGTACAGAAGGGCTTAATAGGTGGCGTTCCGAGAGTGAGGGTCAGAGTCTAGGGGGTGAGACAGTAAAGCACAAAGGCAAAGCAGCTTCAGAGATGGGGCTGCTTCGAGCCGTGAGTGGGCAACCAAGCGCCGTGCATCTCGCGAAGGCAAGATGGCAAAGGCTGGTTGCAGCTCTAAGTGCTTCACATCTCACTTCCTAGACTGGAACAAGACCTCACAGGCTTCACCGTTGAATTTACAACGATTGAATGGACAGGCTCTCAGCCTATGCCCGAGAGGGAGTAGTTGGAATATAGAATTTTGTTGTATAAATATAAAACAAATAAATTAATAAATCTTGATCATGGCGCATTTGGACGGTTTATGTTAGTTATCATTAGACGATTGTATGCTGCTTAGGAAAGATCTGATTGTATGCTGCTTAGGAAAGATCTGATTGTATGCTGCTTAGGAAAGATCTGATTGTATGCTGCTTAGGAAAGATCTGATTGTATGCTGCTTAGGAAAGATCTGAGGGAATTCAAAGGGTAAAGATTGGCTCAACCCTCTGACTTCCGTATACCCTACCTTTAATATAAGAGGAACTGGCCTTCGGCCTGGACATTTTTCTACCGAAAAATGTACGAATTTATCTTGAAAGGGGTTCTAGGGGGTGTAACTTTAAGCTTGATGGTGGTCTAGGGAACAAACTAAAATAATAATAATAATAATTATCTCGCCTAACTTTTCAGATGGCCCCTGTCGATGTGTGAGGTACCCGTGCCCCTGTGATGACGGCGGGTTCCCCTTTACCACCACCACCCGACCAAGGATCAACACCCGACCATGGTTTACCCGAACATGGACCGAACCACCAAGGCGCCCTACCTATAGACCCTACCTTCCCCCCTACCACACCACACGCCAGCCATGCCGCTACCCCCTCTCTTGTACACAGGAGTACAAACGGAGCTATGGTACATGTCCCTGTGGTGGCCCAGCACTTCAATAATGTGAACCGATAGAAGACCACCCACATGAACCACCAGACCCTCAAATTTATCCATAATTACTAAGCCAATTATTGAGAAATTTGAAAATTAAGGGAGAAATTTGAGGGAAAGACGTCTTGCATTTCTAGAAATCATAACAATTGTTGCCTATAGATCTTTTCGAAGTTGAATAAAAAAATAATATAATGTTGCTTTGAATTTTGTATATGGTGCCTTCGTTTTACAGGATTATTTAATATTTCTGAAACTTCTGGAGCCACACAAGTGTCCTAAAAGGTCCGCAGGTTGCTGACCCCTGCCTTAAGATTCCCATGTGGCAACCCCAGTGATAAGAGAAAAGGATGTTTACACCTCAATAACAATATCCTCTACTACCACTCACCTACAAGTACCGTACTCAGTCACGTAGCTTATATTCTCCTAACCTGTATCACCATGAAGACTCTACTGCTGATCATGTAAGCAAGGGCACATTTCGGTTTCTTTTCTCTTTGCTAAATACAACTAGCCTATCAGTATCTGGTCCGACGTCTTGTGGGTTATAAGGATATTTTGTTTATTTGTATTGTACTTGTTTTTGCCACTATCGAGCAATGTATTTTAGGTTGTCCCCTAGGCTAACAAAAATACCTTCCCATACTTCCTTCAAACTAAACAAATGTCCACCTAGACCCCCTTCAAGCTAAATCAAGCTAAATTGGCCTCCCGGTGGGAGGCCAATTTCTTCCAAGTTGCAGGCTCACTATCAATTCACTCGGCCAGAAAATATCGACACCTGAAAGAGGTGAAGCGTCATATCATGGCAAACTAATGGGGTGAAACGTTTTAAAATCTCCACAGTAATGGAGCAACACAGAGATTTGAAAGAAGACCTCCTCAGACCAGTTAGTGTTAAACCTCTCATGTAGGCTACAGTAACGTAAGTACCGGTGTCCGTTCATTCTAGCTTGGGCTGAAATTGTAACCCCTAACCTCTCATAAATCGAAAAGGACTAGAGTAATCGAGCTAAAATTTCTACCAAATAGAAAGACTTGGCTAAGGAATATATGTATAAATTGACGACTCATTTGCTCTAGCCTTTTTTGAGTTACAGAGGTTAGAGGTTACGATTTCTGCCCAGCCTAAAATGAACAGATTATAGTAGGCCTAACCTTAAGAAAAAAAAACACGACTTTCTAACATTGTCAGATAACTTTGATACCAGACTACGATTTGCATCACCAGTGCGACGGGGAAGTATACAAACTAAAGTCTATTCACTACAAGTAGGCCTCAAATATTTAACTCTTACCCTCTAACTCAAAAAGGGCTAAAGCAAATGGGCTGTTAATTTCCAAACCTATTATCTGGCTAACCCTTTCCAAATGGTAGCAATACTGACTCGATTACTCTAGTCCTGGTTTAGTTGTAGCGGTTATCCTATTCAGTTAGTTGAAATTTGTTGGCCTAATTATAGTTTATTGACTATACATCCTAGTATCGTAATCGTACAGCATTAACCCGTTCAGTACCAGTTCTGTCCTTCTCATTTTATACTGGCTAATAGTAAACGATTATATTGATTTTAAGAACGGCCTCCAGCAATTAACAGGCTTCCAACTATCTTAATTAACCCTTTTTACTACCATAGATCCTTCTCAAGCTTCACAAAATCGTCAATATACAGCTAGCATATAATATACAGCCAACTATGTCTTGTTACAGAGTCATGGCGATGATCACCATGGTGGTAGTGGTGGAGCCAGCAATCTTGGGTAAGGGGCATATGTTTTTGCATTTATGAATATTATTTTCAGTAGGGTCTTCATTTTTGTTTGTGAAATATCCGACTTTAGGTTGTTCGGTATGGTAGCCTATTTTACTTGATAAATGTGCTTTTAATTACTGTATTATGTTGGACCAAATTCCTTTGTAAAAATTATCTGTTTGTATTTTAGATTTTGCTATGGTCAATAATTATACTATCTGTGTGTGTGTGTGTGTGTGTGTTTTGGTTGGACTATAGCTATTTAATCACGATCTTTTAGTTTGTTATTAATCTTACCACTAAGTGTGTATGTGTGTGCGCGCGGGTTAGTACCGGTATGGTAGTAGCAGGCTACCGTTTGTGTTGGTTTGGTTACATGTTAAAATAATACCGTATATCATATTAATAGATCAATTTCGACACCAGATGTTTCTACTGTCCAAACGTCATATTGTATTGTTATAGTCAAATGGGGAGAAAAATTGATTCAGATAGAGATATAGAGTGTCTGCAAAGGGATCTAGATACCTTACACGAATGGTCAGTAAATTGGCAGATGAAGTTTAACATTGACAAATGCAAGGTATTAAAGATAGGGAAGATGCATACAAATGTTAAATATAAACTAGCTAATATGGAATTAGAAAACTCAGACTGTGAGAAAGATCTAGGTGTGTTTGTTAGCAATGATTTGAAGCCTAGAAAACAATGTATAAGCGTTCGTAACAAGGCACACAGGATTCTCGGGTTCATAATTTATCTAGGAGTGTGAGTAACAGAACTGCTGATGTTATCTTAAAACTTTACTTGTCATTAGTGAGACCCCATATGGATTATGCTGTTCAATTTTGGTGTCCTTATTACAGAATAGACATAGATTCATTGGAAAGAGTACAACGTAGAATGACAAAAAATGATCCATAATATTAGACATTTTCTGTATGAAGAAAGGTTGAAGAAATTAGGCTTACATTCGTTAGAGAGACGCAG
This sequence comes from Paralithodes platypus, assembly GCA_032716605.1. NCBI lineage: Eukaryota > Metazoa > Arthropoda > Malacostraca > Decapoda > Lithodidae > Paralithodes > Paralithodes platypus. The sequence continues at coordinate 20,678,853 of CM064555.1, read as the reverse complement.
AGTTAGAGGGGATATGGTAGAGGTATTCAAGTGGGTTAGTGGGATTAATAAAGGGGACATGAAAAATGTACGGAAAAATGTTATTTTAATACCACGAATTTTGTTGATATATTTGAAGAAAAATATTCAATCTATATGCTCTAAATATCATAAGAAAATTTGTTTTAACCATCGGCAAAACTTAATAAAAAAGTATGGTACTAAAATGTCTTTTTCGTAACAAGGTTGTCAATACGGTACTTCTAGTTATTTATAGCTCTAAAGATCATATGAAAATGTGTTAAACCCTCGGAAAAACCTAATATAAAAGTATGGTACTAAAATTTAATTTTCGTAACAAGGTTGTCAATACGGTACTTTCCCGATCAATGTAGGGTAAATTTCTATAATTGCACCTATATATTTAGATATATTTTGTATTTACGACGAGGTAAGTGATGTGGTATAGGTGGCAATATGCGGAAATGGATTATAAGGGTATTCCACCTCCTCTGACAAAATTCTATCAATCTAGTGTGACACGGATTTTACATTGTTTCAGAGAGACATTAGCCTAACCTAACAACCTTACCTAACCTAACCTAGTATTATGGGAGGGGGCTGCCGCCCCCACACCCCCGCTGGTTGGGTAAAACATTAGAAATCCAGTTGGGGTGGAGTGAGTAACCGTAGATTTTCGTAAGGGGGTCAGAGGGGGCGGAATGCCCTTATAATCCATTTCCGCATATTGCCACCTATACCACATCACTTACCTCATCATACCTTCCTGTTAAATACAATAATAATTTGTTTAGCTCGTATAGGTGCAATTATAGACCTATACCCAATGTACAATCAAAGCTGAAGATTGCATAGTAAACACCGTAGACTTCATCGACTTTATTTCACCTTCGTATAATCGACATCCAATTTTTTTTTTTTTTTTTTTACCAAGGGATTAGTACTCAACCAGCGGGGGTGTGGGGGCAGCAGCCCCCACCCATAATACTAGGTTAAGTTAGGTAAGGTTGTTAGGTTAGGCTAATGTCTTTTCAAATCACTATCGGGGGCGTGTCTCTACAGTCTCAACTCTCAACATCGATCAATAGGCCTAATGGGGAAAAGAGGTTTTCCCGAGATTTCTAATTAATTACAAACACTATAGCCTATATTGATGCAAATGAACAATTAATTTTATAAAAAACACTCGGAAAATTCGTGGTATTAAAATAACATTTTTCCGGCAAAGCTTAAAGAAGTTAGTTAAAATAGCGTCAGGGCTGGAGCCCCTTTTGGAGAACACCAGTCACCTAATGGTCAAGCATCGCTGGTTAGTAGTTATCATGGCAACCAGATCCTGTTCCTGTGACGTAGACATTTTGTTGAAGAGTTGTATTTTATACTGTACCGTACCGTACGGTTTAACTAAAAATCTTAGTTTGTATTTTCGATGCACTAAAACGTAGCTGGAATATGTCGGACATAGGCAGAGAAATACTACCAGTATCATAATTAGGATTATCATAAACATAAAATACTGTACCGTAGTTAATAAATTGGAATTTCAGTTGCTATCAATTTTCACTGGACTGTCGGTTATATTTCAGCTGACATTATATTGAATTCCTTAGCAACTAGGCCTAATTTATCGATATTAACCCGTGGAGCCCGGCTAGTTTTGTAATGTTTGTTCACCAGAACCCGGCCGGTTTTCAAAAAATTGTTTTATTCCAGAAACAATAGCGAATGGGTTAGGAATGAAGGAAAAACCACGAAAAACCGCTCAAAAAGCTTAAAGAATGGTCCTACAGAGCCCCCGAAAACGTATTTTACAAGAGTACAAAATTGAAGGCAATTACCCCAAAAAACCAGGTTATTGCGCGCTCACGCGCACGCACGTGGACTTTGAGAGTTTTCAACCATCGGCACGGTTGCGTGGGATACGTACACAGTTCCCATACAAATCTGAGCCCTCTTGAGTGGCTACACCTGAGGTTACGGTCGGTGCAATTAGGGTGACGCGTCAGACGCGTCGCTGGGGCTGTGCGTTACATACATCGCCGACGCGTCAGACGCGTCGCTGGGGCTGTACGGGTTAAGGGAAAATTTTAAGTCATATTAATGTCAAGCTTTCATTTTAATAATAAAACAAACAAAAATCGCTACAAAATCATATTAATAGTAGAGTAAACGAGGCGACATAGGCTAGCAATTTTCCCTTGGCTAGCAAAAGCCGAATTTTGTTCAACACAAACCAAGCAAACGATAAATCCTGAAATAGGCCTAGGTATAAACAAGGTCACAAGGACATAGGCCTAAGGGATATTTTAAAATCACAATTAGGCCTAAATGCTTCCCAAGTTCCCTGAACTTTCATGAAAGGAATAAGCAGAAACAGTTATTTTTCTGAAAATGAATATTTAGCCCTTTAGCCTATCACAAATTAACGCAGTTGTTTTATTTCCGTTCGGTATCGGGTTGGGGAAGCACCTGTGTGGTTCTAACTAATGTGTCTCAAGGCCATCATTCTCGTATACCTCTTCCCTCAGACTAAACTACTTACTAGAGAGTAGAGCCACCACCACCCTAGCCTAATTATTTCATGCGGATGTCATCCTCCATGTTGAATAAAAACCGGGATTGAATATTTCCGGCTAAGGTAGGCTACTCTGAAAACACGTTATCAATAGCTTATGATTCATGGGACAACGATTTTTCGTGCGCATAATGGTAGTCATACATCATTATAGTTGGATATAAAGATGTGGGCCTTACAAAAACAGATGCAAAAAGTTATAAATTGGTGTAGCCTACTTACCTAGACCCGGACGGGGAAACACATGCAGGGAACCCACCAAACGTAAACACCAATTTAGCAGCCGCTTTATCACTCGTACACCAGCTGTTTCTATTACTCTCTACTCGCATTCCTTTTCCTTCGTGACACTAGAGGAGCAAACACATCTACGTAGTACATCCATATAGTCTGTAATGTCGGTTTAATCCAGATATTGGCCATGAACTAGGGACGCAACAAACCCTGCCACAAACCACGCTTACTGACTCTCTGGAGATCGTAGGACCGTTGTCAAGGTTACACATTCAAAGCCCAAAATACCGCTAGATCAGTTCTCAAAGTCGTTATTTGCTAGATAGTAAATAAATGCCCACTATCACTAGAATAATACCATAACCTCTAGAATGTTGCTTAAAATGGCTCAAACCTCTAGAATGTCGCTAGAATTTATGTCGTTAGATGTAAAATATTGCTGCTAGATCGAAGTACCTCTAGATCTAGCGGGATATCAGCTAAATTGGAAAAACTGACCATCTTAGTTTTGGAGTGGGTAACTCGCTGATGCCTTTAAGATTTCTGTTAAATTACAAGGTTAACATCTTTGAAAATACCCTACTTTTTCTTCTTTTTGTTTAGTTGAATTATTATACTATGGATTATCATCACATATACTATAACATAGGCATATAAACAATAGGCCTAGACAAACGCCACTGGTGCCTAGGTCATCAATTTGTCATGATAGCCCCCAAAAATGTTTCGAATATAGCATCTGATATACAATATACATGTTTTAAGACAAGGAATGGTGGAAAAGAAAACATATCAATACAGAGGCTATCAACTAGAGTTAAAACAAGCTAATCCCAAGCCTTAGCCATCACGAGTTAGTTATTAGGCTATATTCTTACCTCACCTTTTTCTAGAACTGAAGCCTATTATTGGTTAAGGTTCCTCTAACTTAACCCCCTCTGTACCGGCGACGTCTTTTTAATTTAATTCTAGCTATATTTAGACGATTTTGTGCAGTTTTAGAAGGATTTGCGGGAGTAACAAGGGTTAAACGAAATAGTTAGAAGCCTGGTAATTGCTGGAGGCCCTTTTTATACAGAATAAATTAGTAGCCTACAATAGCAACCAGAATAAAGTTGAATAGATGGCACCGGTACTGAAAGGGTTAAATAGTGTACAGTCGGCCTAATAAGTTATATCTCGGCACCGAGTATATTTCGATCAATAATTGTTATCAGCAATGTCTAAAACTTGATTTATTACTTTCGAGTGAGATATAGGCTACACGCAGGTTTCTACGCTTACCCACCCTATTCAACATCTGACATACATTAATACAGCACAGAGCGAGCCAAAGGTAATGACAGCTGAGACATGACTTATTAGAGCCACTGTTCACTGATGATATAGCCTACTGTACTTTATAATTCCAGGTTCTGGTTGTAGGTGTGATGGTTTCCCCTGTGAGTGTCCCTCGGTTGCTGAGAGTCAATGTCGGCCCATGCTCTGTTACCGGTTCCCCTGCCCCTGCATCCCCTACAACACCTTGGGCTGACCTGGCTATAGTCTATTCATTATAAGTAGGCCAGAAATCGTGACTCCTAACCCCACCTTCAAAGGGAGATTCTAACCTTAATTTTTCAATAAGCATAGTCTTATTTCGTTCGCTTCTGTAGTCATAGCGCTAAGGCAAGTTACAGTGAACAAAAATTAGACGAAACGTACCGCAGTGGCTTGTGCATTTCTTTTTTATGGATTAATTTTTTCTCTGTGTTATATCTGCATATACTTCACCAGTTTCTCTTATAATCATAGAAACAAACAAATTAGTTAAGTCCCTGTAACAAGGGCACGCCCTAGCCCTGTCAATCAAGGGAGTGCATGGCATATACAGTATATATGTATTTAGGTATATTATAAACATTAAGCACAACACTGACAATAGGGACACACGTGCACTTCAATTACAATCTTTCAAAATCTTTTTACAAACTTTATGCTAACCATAATTGCCGAAATTAATGTGAAAGGAATATTTTTATCTACATTTATGTTGTTATTGTCTTTACAGCAAGAGCTATCTATGGTATTTCTTGTAACCCAACAGCTGAAAATCGTGTTCATATATCTTTAATATCTTTCTCATGAGATTGTGTGGTACTTCACGAAACAATTCCAAATCCTGGGGGGCAGAGGTGGTCTTGTTTGTTCGTGAACTGTGTGACTTGCGGACCTTGGCTTCCTTAGGGTATCCCAGGACTGAGTGTAGAAGGTGAGAGAGTTCCGGTTCAAGATTCTCCAGACGTAGTATATAGTGATAGCCACCAGTACAGGGCCGGCAGTGGTGGTGGGCAGTCATCCAGTGGTGGTCGGGGACACCAACTTCATGTGTCCACACTACATGATGCAGGAACTCTACCAGACTGAAGCTGACATTACGGTAGACCTCTGGATTAGTGTGCCGGAATCCATGCCACACTGCCTCCCGCAGAGCCCAGTGCTTCCCACTTGTCACCATAGATGTCGCCACACTCATCAACTCGGGGCCGTAATGACCAATTTCTCTTGTGGATGGAAAAGCCAGGAGTGTTCCTGTTTCGGATACAAAGCGCTCTCGGAACATCTTGTAAGCCCGCAAGTTCTTGGCTAATACTTTCTTCACAATGTCTGGCACTTTGACTCTGCCTTGAGACACCAAGGCTGGCAGCCAGTAGAGATAAAGTCTGGTGTCCCAAGAGTCTAAACTGCCAGTGTCTTTCTGCCAACCTGCTCCATAGTGGCTTAGGATGGCTCCTCCCAAGTACTTGTCTCTGCAATATGATAAAATAACCCATTATTATAAAGCAATCACAGGGACAACCAGAGTTGGGTTACTTACTCAATTTTTCATGCAACCACATAATTGCCCTCTTCTACAGATGCTATGCACTAGCCACAGCTACTGTGAACTAAGTGGTGATGGGCTGATCTATCAGAGTGAGAGCTGAGCGATCTCTGCCATACCCATAGCTTACTCTGACTGTTCCTTTAACTTATATATTTTCTAGATCTCCAGTGACGACGTCTCTTCCGTGGATTGATCTCCCTACTGCCAACCTAGAGGTTGGCAGACTGGGAGTCAAAGCGTCACATTTTTCCTTTGCCCCTCAACTTTCCCTTCATAATTGCTGGGGGGCACACGGCCTTGGGGGGCGCTTTGGTTTCCCGGGCATTTCTGCACCTTCCTCAGCTCCCCACCTTGGAGTGGCTTAGGTCACCTGGGCTTTACTAGTGGTAAGCAGGGAAGGTTTTGTGGGGGCGCTCGTTTATGGCCTTGGTCTTGCTCGAGACCTTGGGGCTGTTCGGCCAAACAGCCTGGGGAACAGCAACAACAACAACAACTGTGAACTAATAACAGAAAAGCATTGTTAGTTGTAGTAGTGACAGAAAAGAGAGGTGAAATGAGAGTATGTCAATAACAAAAAGCATGGCATCCACTCTCTTGCTAACAGTGCAAGGGTGATGATTGCTGTTGTGGCTACATGTTCATAGGAAGTTTTATATCAAGCAGTTTAAAGCAACAGAGAATTAGTGTTTTCATATGTGTGTTTCATTAGTCAATGATGTTACTTATCAAAGGACATTGTTGCACCACGTAACTGAAAATGTATCAAACTTTATTAGACAGCAAGAAGTTGTAATACATCTAATCTGTAGCCCATATATTTGTGTTGTGTCTCACCTGTAAGCGGAGAGGAGTCTATGCAGAGGATGCCGCGCCACCAACACCTTAAGGCGTTGTGGTCTCTTTGGTACTACCCCCTTCAGAGCTTGCTGCAGATTCACCTGTGTTGAAGTGCCGGCCTGAGGAAACATAAGGGGGTATCACACAAGAGCTTTTATATCCAACTTCCGACTGCCAATTTTTTTTTCGGCAACATATCTGGAATCTTTTGCAGTGATATCGGAAACTATGCTGAAGACTGATGAATTTAGGTGATATAATAGTTTATAAAGTTTACCTCACAGGCTGTCAGATAGATCAGTGTTGAAGATCAATGTTGAGGGAAAGTGTTCGTGTGATAGCGGCTATAGACCCACATAATTATTCAACATAACATTGTTACAGATAATATAAACTCACTAGAGCCTTTCAAAGTAGTCAGTGTTATTTCAGATTTTTACCAAAATCATAATATAGAATCTAAAACTTGTTTTCAGACAGATGTTATTGGATTGGGTTTTTACCACAGACTTGTTAGGCAGTGTTGAGGTACAGTGATGATTCATAGTTACAACCCCTTCTCTGGCTGTCAGGAAGTGTAAGGCAAGGTTGAAGAAAGGGTAGTCAAGGGGAGATAGAATTGTTCAGTTGTCTCACAGTATTATATGATGGGAGTTGTACTACTTTCATCAATACCATTGTTACGAAGCATTGTGACTTGGCTGAACTGCTAAGTTCACATGTGAAGACTTTCTTCAACTCTAATTTCACAAGGAACTATGAATTGTACAAGCATGTAAACACAAGTTGACTTTTGAGTATGCCATGACAGTTTTCCAGGGTGGAGAGGTACCATTCTGGAGGAAACAGTCTGTGCGCTGGTGGCTGAGATCGCATGAGATAGACAACGACACTTTTGACTGCCAGATTTTGGTTCTGTTGTCAACCTACATTTGAAGATATCCTAGCAAAGAAGAGCCCTCACCTGTCCTGGTCTAACATCATCAGAAAGTTCTATAGGAATCCTTGTCCTTACAGAGATGCAATGTTCCACGAGACTCAAGATTAATGTAAGTGGATGTTGGGAGACCCCACTAACCACACAGAAAGAAAACAGTGGAATAAGTAGGGGGCTAGGAATCCTCCTCCCCTTGTATAATTCTCCTACTCGACGAGACAGAGAAAGGGGCGAGGGAACGCGAAAGTGGTTCCGAACCCTGAGAATAGAAACTTTAAATGTGGTTTCTGTTCGGTCTCTGTCTTGTGTCAGCCACCTCCATCAATGGGGTATGTGCCTGAGTACATACATACATACATACATACATACATAAAAAAATATCCATTACCTTGGGCAGTAGACAGAAGGTGAGAGGGCCGGGCGGAATGTTCAGCATCATTTCTCTCTGCCACATCAAACTGGGTGCTGCTTCAGACTCCGGCAACCTGTCACATTCTTGTTTTATCCTCTGCATGCGTTTATCTAAGACTGCTCCCATGTCTCTTGATGTGTTGGTGGAAGAAGAAGAGGGAATTGTTTTTCTTTCAACATATTTTAAGCCTGACAAAGCTACCTCCTGGTCTATTGATGCGGTGTTGCTGAATACTTTGGTGTTAGTCCCATTTTGGTTTAGCATATTTGCAGTATTCATGGTGATATATTTTGTTTGTGTAAATCTCATGGTTGTAGGGACATTTGGATTAAACACTTGATCAGGTTTCTCAGTACGTGATATCTCCTTTGCCTGGGAAAGTTCTGTTTTGCTCAGGGTGGTTTCCGAACTTGAATTTTGACTTATTTTCATATCTCCATGCAATGTTCTTGATTGGAGATTAATTCCCTTGACATCTATTAGTGATATCATCGACTGTCTATATGCTCCAAGTATACTTCCTTCAATGGTTGTTTGGGGAATTAAGTTGTTCGTGGCTATCTGAAATTGACAATGATGTAACATTTTCAATTTAAATTCAAAACATTAATCATAGTATGGCTTTAATTTGCTTATGGAACTATTCACCAACCACTGATAGTTAATAATTGATTACATACCAACATACTATTTATCAAAACAAATTATTATCTCTTTGTCAAGTATAATATAATCCCCATCATGAATGTAATACTCACATGGTCAATTTCCAAGATAAGATACTACCTCGGAAGTTAACCAGGCAAGGAACACTAGTTAGCGGAGGATATGTTCAGTCAAGAAAAATCAACAATTTATTTGATAATACTTTGATAATTGCATGTATGACAGACAAGCATATACGAGTGAGCCTTGGTCAGCAACAGGTGTTTATGGAAATATAAATGATATTCCCAACTGGAACATACTGTATACAGTATGTGCGAGTCCCTGGCTCCAGCACCACGTTGATACTTGTAGGAGCTACAGTAGAGACTTGACCCAGACAGTGTTTACCCTTTTGATTCCTAGAGATCAGGTGGTGTTATGTGGGAGTCCCTGGCTCCAGCACCACGTTGATACTTGTAGGAGCTACAGTAGTGACTTGACCCAGACAGTGTTTACCCTTTTGATTCCTAGAGATCAGGTGGTTTTACATGGCTTAGTTAATTAAAATAGAACTTCAGAGGGTATCAACCCTTCTGGATTATTAAGCCAGCTCACTGTAAGTTAAGAATAACATGAAGACTGGAGCCCCTTATGGAGAACCCCAGTCCCTTGTTAACATGGAACTACAGACTTACCATATATAGTCCAATAAGCGTGAGTGTAGCAAGAGTGATGATAGGTACTGATGATGATGATGACCCTCCAAGCCTCACTCTCAGTCTCTCCCTCATTGTCAAAGTCTTATGCTTGTATTCTTAACCCCTTGAGGATTATGACGAGTTTTGCCAGCTTATTATGGCTATCATTAGACGGGTTTATTAGAGTAGGAAGGGTATATGGAAGTTAGAGGGTTGATTGAGATAGCACCAATCTGAATCAGTATTCGAACTATCTCAGTTAACCCTTTTACTACCACAGATCCTTCTTAAACTGCACAAAATCCTCTAGATACAGCTTGAAGACAATGGAAAAGACGTCGCCTGTACAGATGGGGATACTGACTGCATAACCCCCGTGTCAGAATATAGCGCCCGAGTTTCCTGCCCGGGTGTATTTATAGCACGGGAGGAAAGGCAACGGAACGGAACAGGAGAGCATAATTATATTGGCTTTAAGGGAGCCCACCTCGCTTTTTTTTTATCTGTCTCTCCCTCTCTCTTTGGCTTGTATCCATTCGGCCCCATTCAGCCTACTGTTTTAAGATGTTTACCCCCATCCAGGTGTCAATGTTTTCCTGGCGAGCGGTAGCAAGCCGGCATATACTCTATATATATATTTGTTTTGACAGCAAGCTAAATTTGTACATTTTTCGATAGAAAAATTTCTCCGGCGAAGCCGGATTTCTCCATACATTTCTGGCTCGCTAGGAAGAAATTGACACCTGGATGGGGATAAACGTCTTAAAACACTTGGCTGAATAGGGCCGAATGGATACAAGCCAGAGGAAGAGAGAAAAGGAGAGAAAGATAAAAAACAAAGCCGGTGACCCCCCTTAACCCTAGCTCATCCAACGGAGGTAGTTTTGAATTGAACCCACATCCTCTCCCCCTCCTGTTTATCCTCTCCCCCTCCTGTTTATCCTCTCCCCCTCCTGTTTCGTCTCATTAGTTTGGCGAGTTTGAGACGTTTCGCCTATTCAGGCATCGATTTTGGAGGAATCGGGCTTCGGCCGATATATTTTTCTACCGAAAGAATGTACAGAACGAGCTTGAAGGGTGATCTGGAGAGGCTTATTTTCTATTTATTTTGTATATAGCCGCTGTCACACGAGCGCTTTTTCCGTCAATTTTCCAAGAGCAAGTTTTTTCTCGTATTATTTTTGGACATTTTCGCACTGGCATCGGTAACTAGGCTGAAAGTAGATTATGTTAAGCGGCTGAATTCGAATACAGTTTAATTACTCAAGCTTCCAGACCACAATTGCCCGTAAAAATTGCTCGAAAAAGGGCTCGTGTGACACCGACTTTAGTCTAGGGGCGCAACTAAAACTAAATAGCTCAAATATGGAAACAATTATTAATAAACAAACAAAGTAAACATACCGTCCGAGTTTCCTTCCTGTCCCCGTGTATTAATAGAACTGTAGAATGTGTAGGTCCCTTACTAGAGTCAACCTTCCCTTAACCCTTTCAGTAAGATGACGCCCTTCTTTATTTAAAAAAAAAAATCAATAAATTTGTAATTTTTTTGGTAGAAAATTTCCCGACTCAGGGCCAATTCCTCCTAGATTGCAGGCTGGCTATCGATCGCCAGGAATAAATTGACACCTGACTAGCACAAAAGGTCTTAAAAATGGCAAAGAAATGGGGCGAAAGGTCTTAAAATCGCCAGTCATGGGGTGAAAGTCTTAACATCTCAAAACTAATGGGGCTAAACATGGGGAAGAAGGGGGTCTAGAAAAAACAAAAACCTCCCTTAAATATTTATTGCTTAGAATCTACAGAATATACCAATTAGCTACTTGCGAGTTTCAGGCTGTAAGGAAGTTGGAGCCGTAAACATCGATATTAAATAGAAATGCAGTAACATTCTAGGCTTCTGATGGATAGAAGGGATGTTGAATTGGATTTGATGTATTTATAAAGGCATTGCACCCCTATTCTATTAAAACCCTGTTCCCATTTGGTAGGTCAGAAATCGTGACTCCTAACCTCTGTAACTCAAAATGGGCTAGAGTAAATGGGCTGTAAATTTCCATACCTATTCCCTGGTGGACCCTTCCCAAATGATAGAATTATTAGCTCGATTACTTTAGTCGTTTGTGAGTTATAGAGGCTGATGTTCAAGAGTGTTGGCCTATTTACTTGGAACAGGGCATAGCTGGTCGTTCTGCTAAATATCGATATCTACAGCTCCAACTTCCTTATAGCCTAACATTCGTAAGTGGTCAATTACACGTCTTTACTGTAAGCTTCCCAACATGTACAGTCACTCATAAACATTCGTGAACCTCACCTCTTTCTAGCTATGGAGGCATATATCTGGAAACGAATTTATGCATATATGTTTCTATACATCAATTACAAAACTATATATACTATTTATTGAAAGGGAAGTTCTATCCAAAAATCGATCCAGATAGTTATAATAACATTAAGAATAAAATATGGGGTCCGTGAATCTTTATGTGACTGTGCATTATTATAGATTTATTTGTATCAATTTCAACAAGAGCTATCTATGGGATTTCTTGTAACCCAACAGCTGAAAATCATGTTCATATATCTTAATTATCTTTCTCATGAGATTAGGTGGTACTTCACGAAACAATTCCAGATCCTGGGTGGCGGAGGTGGTCTTGTTTCTTGGTGAACTGTGTGACTTGCGGACTTTGACCTCTTGAGGGTATCCCAGGACTGAGTGTAGAAGGTGAAAGAGTTCCGGTTCAAGGTTCTCCAGACGTAGTATATAGTTATAGCCACCAGTACAGGGGCGGCAGTGGTGGTGGGCAGTCATCCAGTGGTGGTCGGGGACTCCAACTTCATGTGTCCACACCACATGATGCAGGAACTCCACCAGACTGAAGCTGACGTTACGGTAGACCTCTGGATTAGTGTGTTGGAATCCATGCCAGATTGCCTCCGGTAAGGCCCAGTACTTCCCTAGGCTCGCCATTGATTTTACCACGTTCATCAACTTTGGGTCGATGTCAGTGATCTCCCCAGCGGACGGGTAAGTCATGGGTGTCCCTGCGTCGGATACAAAGCGCTTTTGGAATATTTCAAAAGCCCTGAGGTTCTTGGCTAAAACTTCCCTCACGATGTCTGGAACTTTGACTTTGCCCAGGGACACCAAGGCTGGCAACCAGTAGAAGTAGAATCTGATGTTCCAAGGCTCAATGCTGCCAGTATCTTTCTGCCAAGCTGATCCATAATGGCTTAAAACGGCTCCACCCAAGTACTTATCTCTGTAAAACGGTGAAGCAACATATGAATATTTAAAAAGGGCTAGAGCAAATAGACTTCAAATTTTCTCACCTCTTCCCTGGCTGACTCTTCCCAAATGGTATAAATATTAGCTCGATTACTCTAGTAGTTTTTTTTTTTTTTTTTTTTAATTAAAGAGGTTAGTAGTCGTGGTTTCTAGCCTACTTGTAATAGCAGATGATTTCTCTATACTTAATAGACAAATATAAAACTGCTGTCTTTGCATCATATTATAGACAGGTTTTCACAATTAACATCATATGTGGCTATAAAATCTTTGTAATAACTGAGTAATTAACCCAACCCAAGGAGCTTGATAATAGGTTTGAATTGACCCATTCCTGGTGAGTAAAATCCACCACAAATATGACTCTTGCAAAACACTATGAAAATTACATCAACGTGTTGGAAACACATTCACACATCCTAACATAATTATATTTTATATATTTTACCACAAAAATGATCTGGTTGTGGTGTGTTTATGGTCAGAAGTTGAAGTAGCTGTCGTGCCTAGGCAACTAGTGTGGGTGCAGACGATGGGAGGAGGTAGGGGAGGATTTTCGTAATATACCTTGTAAAGCAATATATATTATTGAGCCACATGTGCATAGCTTTGAAGTTCTAGGCATATGTGAAGAATTAGGAACTAGAGAGCAGGTGTAGACAATGTTTTTGTAAAAAATATAGTCAGATAAACAAAGTCGGGGCTGCGATCCGATCCGGAGGGTGGAGGGAGTAAAAATTTGTGCATCCTCCCCTTTCATCCCCTCCTCCTCCAGTGCTTGTAAAGTGCCTTTACTCAATCTAGTCGTGTGCCTCCTCCTTTCTTGAATATTTACATAGGATATAGGATATATTTGGGGTTGATGGATGGTCCCCGAGCGCCGCCAATGCCTCCATGATGATTAAGGAGTAATGGTGCGGTGTACATATGAGGTGTCAGTGTATTATGATATTGGATATCGAGAATTGACACTTAGTGCTGCTAGCTGGAAAGAAACCAACTATGGATAGCCTATATTGTAATGTCACCATGGCTGTTTAATGGTGTGGTGAGGGAGGTGAAAATGAGAACTATGGTTAGAGGATTAGGTTTAGTAGGAAAGAATGCCGGTACATATAAAGGGTACGCCTGAATGCATGGTGGGCGTGCTTGTAGAGCTTTGCTGCATGTTTGCCTGCTGAGACCGGAAACTCTCCGGGAGGTCTGGGACCTGAGGATCTTGCTGGATACCCCAAATGGGCCTGGGTTTCTGGGTCTTCTCCTGGGCGACCCAGATGTGTGTGAATTTGTACTTTGTTTTTTGTCGGTTATTTATCGGATATTTTCCGCACCAATTATTCTCAGGTGGGCTTGGAGACACGAGCAACTCATATAGAGATCCTATATAAGTGTGAGATCTCTCCCAGGATGATCAGTATCTTGCTAGACGTTGCAGAGGGAGAATCTATTTCTCACGGCCAGCCGACCCAGAATACGACCGGGCGGCAAAAATACGTTTTCCACCACCCAATTGCTGTTCTCACTTCTTTTATCGCTCTTCAAGGTTCATATGTTCATCATATAAGTAAAATAAATGCACATGGAGAATAAATAATGCTTTATATGGTACATATATCGAATTTTTTCAGAATTGAAGACACTTAATTTGCACCTTGGGCATTTTTCACTACCTCATTTTTGCGTTCCTCGGGTTAATTTCTCCTATGTTGTTATTGGCTATACCGGAGAATGCATACCTCCGTCCAAGCTGGTGGAGGCATGCGCTCTACTGATCGCTTCCTAAATTGAATCACTTCTTCCTATCTGTCCACCAAATTTCGTAAAGATCGGTTCATAATTTTGTGAGATATCTTGCTTGTAACCAGACAGACAGAAAAACAAACAGACAAACAAACAGAGGCAAACTAGCCACAGCTACTGTGAACCAATAACACAACATCATTGTTAGTTACAGTAGTGACAGAAAAGAGAGGTGCAACGAGAGGATGTCAATAACCAAAAGGATAGCGTCCACTCTCTTGCTAACAGTGCAAGGGTGATGATTGCTGTTGTGGCTACATGTTCATAGGAAGTTTTATATCAAGCAGTTTAAAGCAACAGAGAATTAGTGTGTTCATATGTGTGTTTCATTAGTCAATGATGTTACTTATCAAAGGACATTGTTGTGCCACGTAACTGAAAATGTATCAAACTTTATTAGACAGCGAGAAGTTGTAATACATATAATCTGTAGCCCATTTATTTCTGTTGTGTCTCACCTGTAAGCGGAGAGGAGTCTATGCAGAGGATGCCGCGCCACCAACACTTTAAGGCGTTGTGGTGTCTTTGGTACTACCCCCTTCAGAGCTTTCTGCAGTTTCTTCTGTGTTGAAGTGCCAGCCTGAGGAAACATAAGGGGGGTATCACACAAGAGCTTTTATATCCAACTTCCGACTGTCTAAAAAAAATCCGGCAACATATCTGGAATCTTTTGCAGTGGTATCAGAAACTATGCTGAAGACAGATGAATTTAGGTGATATTATTATTTAAAAAGATAACGTCCTCACAGGCTATCAGATAGACCAGTGTTCAAGATCGATGTTAAGGGAAAGTGTTCGTATGATAGCGGTTATAGGGTTATAGACCCATAAAAAGTGTTCGTATGATAGCGGTTATAGGGTTATAGACCCATAAAAATATTCAACATAACATTGTTACAGATAATATAAACCCACTTGGGCCTGTCAAAATAATCATAGTGTTAATACAGATTCTTACCCAATCATATAGAATCTAAAACCTGTGTTCAGACAGTTGCTATCAGGTTGGGATTTTACCACAGACTTGTTAGGCAGTGTTGAGGTACAGTGATGAATCGTAGTTACAACCCCGTCTTCGGCAGTCGGGAAGTGTAAGGCAAGGTTGAAGAAAGGGTAGTCAACGGGACATAGAATGGTTCAGTTGTCTCACAGTATTTTATGATGGTGAAGATGGGAGTTACACTACTTGCGTCAAAACCAATGTTACAAAGCATTGTAACTTAGCTGAACTACAAAGACCACATTCGAAGACTTTCTTTAACTCTGATTTCACTAGGCACTATGAATTGTATCCGGAAACATTTGTAAAAAGAAACATTAAATAAGATCAGTCAGTCAATAGCCAGCCCTGGTTCTCAAGGTGAAGAAATGTAATAGTTTAGGGTTATTGTGAATGTTGTGTAAAGGCATACAATCATTTAAACACGAGTTGACTTTTGTGTATGCCATGCCAGTTTTCCAGGGTGGAGAGATACCATTCTGGAGGAAAGAGTCAGTGCACTGGTAGCTAAGATCTCACGAGATAAACGCAGATACTTTTGACTGCCAGATTTTAGTTATTTTGTCAATCAACATGTGAAGATATACTATCAGGGAAGAGCCCTCACTTGCCATGGGCTAACATTGTCAGACATTTCTATAGGAAACTTTGTCCTTACAGAGATGCAATGTTCCACATGACTAAAGATTAATGTGAGTGGATGTTGAGAGTCCTCACTAACCACACAGAAAGAAAAAAGTGGAATAAGCAAGAAATGTATTCATACAAAATTATCCGTTACCTTGGGCAGTAGACAGAAGGTGAGAGGGCCAGGGTGAATGTTCAGCATCATTTCTCTCTGCCACATCAAACTGGGTGCTGCTTCAGACTCTGGTAACCTGTCACATTCTTGTTTTATCCTCTGCATGCGTTCAGCTAAGACTGCTCCCATGTCTCTTGATGTGTTGGTGGAAGAAGAGGGAACTGTTTTTCTTTCAACAAATTTTAAGGCTGACAAAGCTACCTCCTGGTCTTCTGATACGGTGTTGCTGAATACTTTGGTGTTAGTCCCATTTTGGTTTAGTATCTTTGCGGTATTCATGGTGATATTTGTTTGTGTAAATCTCATGGTTGTAGGGACATTTGGATTAAACACTGGATCAGGTTTCTCAGTATGTGATATCTCCTTTGCCTGGGAAAGTTCTGTTTTGCTCAGGGTGGTTTCCGAACTTGAATTTTGACTTATTTTCATATCTCCATGCAATGTTCTTGATTGGGGATTAATTTCCTTGACATCTATTAGTGATATCATCGACTGTCTATATGCTCCAAGTCTACTTCCTTCAATGGTTGTTTGGGGAATTAAGTTGTTCGTGGCCATCTGAAATTGACAATGATGTAACATTTTCAATTTAAATTCAAAACATTAATCATAGTATGGCTTTAATTTGCTTATGGAACTATTCACCAACCACTAATAGTTAATAATTGATTACATACTAACATACTATTTATCAAAACAAATTATTATCTCTTTGTCAAGTATAATATAATCCCCATCATGAATGTAATACTCACATGGTCAATTTCCAAGATAAGATACTACCTCGGAAGTTAACCAGGCAAGGAACACTAGTTAGCGGAGGATATGTTCAGTCAAGAAAAATCAACAATTTATTTGATAATACTTTGATAATTGCATGTATGACAGACAAGCATATACGAGTGAGCCTTGGTCACCAACAGGTGTTTATGGAAATATAAATGGTATTCCCAACTGGAACATACTGTATACAGTATGTGGGAGTCCCTGGCTCCAGCACCACGTTGATACTTGTAGGAGCTACAGTAGAGACTTGACCCAGACAGTGTTTACCCATTTAATTCCTAGAGATCAGGTGGTGTTATGTGGGAGTCCCTGGCTCCAGCACCACATTGATACTTGTAGGAGCTACAGTAGAGACTTGACCCAGACAGTGTTTACCCATTTAATTCCTAGAGATCAGGTGGTGTTATGTGGGAGTCCCTGGCTCCAGCACCACGTTGATACTTGTAGGAGCTACAGTAGAGACTTGACCCAGACAGTGTTTACCCTTTTGATTCCTAGAGATCAGGTGGTGTTATGTGGGAGTCCCTGGCTCCAGCACCACGTTGATACTTGTAGGAGCTACAGTAGTGACTTGACCCAGACAGTGTTTACCCTTTTGATTCCTAGAGATCAGGTGGTTTTACATGGCTTAGTTAATTAAAATAGAACTTCAGAGGGTATCAACCCTTCTGGATTATTAAGCCAGCACACTGTAAGTTAAGAATAACATGAAGACTGAAGCCCCTTATGGAGAACCCCAGTCCCTTGTTAACATGGAACTACAGACTTACCATATATAGTCCAATAAGCGTGAGTGTAGCCAGAGTGATGATAGGTACTGATGATGATGATGACCCTCCAAGCCTCACTCTCAGTCTCTCCCTCATTGTCAAAGTCTTATGCTTGTATTCTTAACCCCTTGAGGATTATGACGAGTTTTGCCAGCTTATTATGGCTATCATTAGACGGTTTTATTAGAGTAGGAAGGGTATATGGAAGTTAGAGGGTTGATTGAGATAGCACCAATCTGAATCAGTATTCGAACTATCTCAGTTAACCCTTTTACTACCACAGATCCTTCTTAAACTGCACAAAATCCTCTAGATACAGCTTGAAGACAATGGAAAAGACGTCGCCTATACAGAAGGGGATACTGACTGTATAACCCCTCCGTGTCAGAATATAGCGCCCGAGTATCCTGCCCGGGTGTATTTATAGCACGGGAGGGAAGGCTATGGAAAGGAACAGGAGAGCATAATTATATTGGCCTTAACCATAACTCATCCAATGGGGGTAGTTTTGAATCCACATTCCCCCCCCCCCCCCCCAGGATCTGAATATATATATGTATATATATATATATATATATATATATATATATATATATTGCATATAAAATAAGTTTAACCAGACCACTGAGTTCCACAAAAGAACCTTCATAGGGCTGGCCCGAAGGATTCTATCAAGTTGGACAACTAATCAAGTCAAGACAGATAGAGAAGGGCAGGTGAACAAATCTAGGAAGGTGAAGACACTTAGACATTTCTCGCCATTTCACCAGTTCAGCCGGACCACATGAGCTCCATAACAGAGCTCTTATAGGGCACGGCCGAAGGATGAGGCAGGAACTGCTACACTGCAGCACCAACCAAGAAGTGATCAGGGTGAAGAATGAGAGATCAGGACTAAGGTAGAACAAAATCACAGCGAGATGCTAAACAAAATGCACTACTGAGGGGAATCGATCAGTTGCTCCCAGGGAGAAAAACAAATCAATAAATTTGTAATTTTTTGGTAGAAATTGTCCCGACCCAGGGCCAATTCCTCCTAGATTGCAGGCTTGCTATCGATCGTCAGGAAAAAATCGACACCTGAATAGCACAAAAGGTCTTAAAAATGGCAAAGAAATGGGGCGAAAGGTCTTAAAATCGCCAGTCGTGGGGTGAAAGTCTTAACATCTCAAAACTAATGGGGCTAAACATGAGGAAGAAGGGGGTCTAGAAAAAACAAAAACCTCCCTTTAATATTTACTGCTTAGGATCTACAGAATATACAAATTAGCTACTTGCGAGTTTCAGGCTGTAAGGATGTTGGAGCCGTAAACATCGATAGTAAATAGAAATGCAGTAACATTTTAGGCTTCTGAATTCTGATGGATAGAAGGGATGTTGAATTGGATTTGACCATTATTGCTCCTCCATCAAACACGGTAGTTATCATACCTCCGCCCAAGCTGGTGGAGGCATGCGCTCTACTGATCGCTTCCTAAATTGAATCACTTCTTCCTTGACTCATTTCCTATCTGTCCACCAAATTTCGTAAACATCGGTTCATAATTTTGTGAGATAACTTACTTGTAAACAGACACAGAAAAACAAACAGAAACAGAGGCAAAATCATAACCTCAGTCAACTTCGTTGGCGGAGGTTATAACTGAATACAGATTATTGTATAAACAATGGAGGTTCAATAAAACATTGCTGCAAGAAAGTTTAATTATTAGCTATACCTGAGGTGATGAAAGAAAAAGTTCTCGTAGCCACAACATTCCATATTGTGATTGTTATTTCTGTTTTTCTAATTCATACAAAAAGTTATGTTCTATATAAACACCATACTGTATGAGGAGGAGCACTTTATTGAAAACGTATCGCATATAGCTTCATCAGGCCAATCTTGATGCGTCTATATGCGAAACGTTGTCAATAAAATGATCCTCCACAAACAGTTTGTATATTAATTCTGTCAACTGTTCTGAGTTCACTGTTATCCTTACTTATCAGCTAACTTGAAAATTATAATTATTAACACTAGTGAATAATTTTTGATAACATTTCGGTCGTTCATTCAACTAATGATACATTTTGGAACACACTTGGCAAACATAATTTTTGATTAAAGGGTAAGTCAGTAATAGGAATATGTCTTGTCATATGCTTAACCCTTACAAGATCGGATTACGCATGTCTTTTCTGTTTTCAGGCTGTTATTAGACGATTATATTCATCTTAGTAAGAGTATATGGAAGGCAGAGGGTTAATTGAGATAGTTTCTACCCATATAAGTCCTTCCTAAGCTGCATACAATCGTCTAATGATAGCCAGAATAAACTGTCAACATGCAGCCTACACCTCAAGGCCTTAAATAGGGAGACATTGGCCTATTACTTGAATAAAGACCAATTCGGTAAAGTTAGGTGGCGGTATTGAGGGATAAGCCTTTATATCGTCACCTCGTATCTACTTTTCGAAGTGTTGAGAGATGAGTAGGAGTGTTGAAGAGAGAGGAAGCTGTTGGAGTGGCTTTGTTGTGTGTGTTATTAGTTTGTATACGTCGTCGAGGTGTCCCCCGACGGGGTAGTACTAGGACGTACTACCACACCCACTAAATATGACCACCTTGGCTGGAATCAACCCAGGTCAAGCAGATTCACTCATGAGCGTGTATCCACTCAGCCGCAGCTCCCTTTTTGTATGACAATGACCAGGGTTACCAACGAAAACAAATAATATCGCTAAATCCGTTTTTAAAAATCGCTGGAATGTCGCTAGTCAATACATGTAAAAATAATGCTAGGATAATGCTACACTCTAAAGAATATGGCACTAAAACGAATTTAATTTCTGGAATATCACTAGGAATTATGTCGCTAGATATAAGAAATTGCCGCTAGATTGAGTAAATACCTCTTGAGTAAGTAGCTAAGTTGCAACCCAACAGGGTGTCACTGTGAAGGCATTGAGGGATAAGTCTGTACAACGGCACCTCGTATAAAATTTTCGAAGAGTTTTGGGAGAAGAGAAAAGGGGTGTTGCAGAGATAGGAAGCTGTTGGAGTGGCTTTGTTGCGTGTATTTAGAATCCCCCCTTGCTGGCTCGTATAATACTGTCCATCTTGCAGCGCTCGGCTTCCTTGGCCAGCATTACTGGTACGTCCCCATCCACTACGTCTTTCAGGCTTGGGCGCAGGTTCGGTGACAGCTTGAAGGATGCCAAGTGACCTCTGATTGGAGAGAGAGGTCAAGAAGGTCATAGTAGTGGATTTAAGGATAGGTCGTATTAGAGGTAAGTCATAATCTAATTTATAAATTAATTATTAATTATTAGAGGATTTAAAGATATATCATATTAAAGGATTCACAGGAAGGAATGCATAATTATATATATGAAAAAGACTAGCACAGAAATAGGCCTATTGGAAACAAAATATTAAAATATAACTATAGTCTATTCAGTATGGGGGAGGGGGGTGTCTAGAAAATGGTATCGAATGAAACCTTTAACTTGGGGAAAGGTCAAAGACAATCAGATTATGAAGTGTAAAATATGTATTAACCCCTGCTGTACCGGCGATGTTATTTTAATTTTATTCCAGCTAAATTTTGACGATTTTGTGCAGTTTAAGAAGGGTTTGAGGTAGTAAAAAGGGTTAAGTCATATAGTTTGAAGCCTGTTAATTGCTGGAGGCCCTTTTAAAGCTGAATAAAATCGCCTAATAGTAGCCAGAATAAGGTAAAAAAAGACATCGGTACAGAAGGGGTTAAATGACAGGCTGGCTTAACCCTTGAACAGCGGCTATTGTAGGACCGTGCCCCCTTTTCTTTTCTTTTGATTATTTTTTGTAAGCGTATTTTCCTCTGTGAAGCAAAGGGGGATACGGAGAGGCCAAACTCGAGTTACCTGCTGGTCTATAGCCTTCACAGTGACAAGAAGAATTGGAGGGGTTTTCGCATGCTTTCAAGTAACCCTTGAGCAGGATGATAGCATTATTCAACTCGTTCTAATTCTGTGAAAAAAGGTTACAGGGAAAAATAATGTATGGATGAAAGTTTGTGTTCTGGACTGTATGGCGAAACCAAACTTCTCATTCCCAGCTGGTCTGTAGACTTTACAGTAAAGAGACTAAGTGAAGGTGTTTTTGCACGGTAATCCCAGATCAAGCTATCAGTGTGTGCAGCAGTATGCAACCGCTTGCATGGTTCGTAGAGTACTGAGCTAGTCACCCTTAGCTCACGTGGGTTGGGCAGCCATATGGCATTTAGCAGTTGGCAACCGCGTGATACCACCACATGTAACCTCGGGAAAAACATTTACAGTGGGAAATACAGCCCGTAATGTTTCAGGGCCTGACATAATAAAACCAAGCATGATATTACAGGGCCAGCTGTTAAAGGGTTAAAGGTAATAAAGTATACAGTATTATTGCTGACCTCTCCCCTCCAACAAAGACAATGGGGTAGAAGGGGCTGATAGCTAGGCAAGCAGCAGCAAAGGGTCTACGCTGGGCCAGGGGCTGTACACACACCGCCGTACACTGCTTGGCAAACAGGTCAAACACATGAACCCGAGAGTCATCAGTCACAGCTACCACTACGCTGCTGTTGTAAGGGGACCACACTGCCCCTGCTATGCTACCACTGCAGTCTACCACCACCAGAGGCACCCTAGAAAAATGAAAAAAATAAATATATAGATTTAAACAAATAAATAAAGGCAGACAGCGCTTGCAGGTGTTCGTTGCCACTCTATCATTGCAACGCGAGTGGGACATTGCATTGATGAAGTTAATGATGGACAACTCAACCAGTAGACCATTTCAACCAGTAGCTCTCAACCAGTGCCAAATTAACCCAGACCAACCAAACCAGTGCCAAAATATAGTACTAACCTAACCTAACCGTATTGGTTGATTTGGTACTGGTTGAGAGCTACTGGTTGAAATGGTCTACTGGTTGAGTTGACCGGTCACCGTGTGGTCCTGTTGACTCAGCATTACTCAATTCATATGTGGTTACATTCAGTTGACATTACTTATCATTCGGCCATCTTTCTGCAACACTTTGTTGATATGAGGCCATACTCATCGTTAGCCACGACATATTCTGGATAACTCAGTGCGGTTCACTCTGCTAAATTCAGGTGAATTTCGCTTGCATGCGGTTGTATTCAGCATAATTTTATGTGAATGAGCAAGAGTGAAAACAATTATGTCGGGGACAGTCTTTAGTCCCATTGAGTGTTGCCGCATTATGCCATATGATGAAGAATGCAGCATGCATGAATCTGCATTGCACCGATCTTATTACGAGTGTCATAAAGTTGGGGCCAAATTTTGGACATAACCAAAAAATTTGGACCACTACCCGACTGCCACCGCATATTTCATGTCACTGTCGACCTATTATGACGCCAGTACGCATGTAGGCGAGTGTCTTGACACATACAGGTTGCATAGTTTTACGGCGAGGTTCGCTGCCTCACTCTTGAATGTGTGAAAGCCCGTTTAGTGACTATTGTGGCTGCTATGAGTTTTGTGACCAGGGAGGTTGAGTCAGTGTGACTGGGGCCGCAGTGACTATAAACCATTATGTAATATTTTGAGGCTCTTTCACATTGGAATCAGAAAGTAGATTGAAGGTAGATTTTTCTGGGTGGCTGATTTCTGATATAACTGAAATTTTGAGATGTCAAAGTACAATTGCCTGTAAAAATTTACGAAAAAAGAGCTTGTGTGACACCGCCTTTGTTTAATACTCACTGCCACTGCTGCTGCCAGATCTTGAGGCACCAGTCGAGGGAGGCGGAGAGGAAGAGTGAGGTGTAGCGGGTGTTCCATGCCAGAGTGGTGACTGGGGAGGAGTGGGCCGGGTAGTGGAGAAGGGAGTGGGGGAGGCAGGTGGTGGAACATTGGTACACCGCTCCGGAGTCCAGACCCAACAGAAGAATGTGGCTCTCCTCCGGGTGAATGGCCAGGCTCGTTGGCACACCTTTTCAGGGGAAAATAAAAATAAAACTAAAAATAAAAAAATAAAACGAATATAAATACAAACACCAGTATTCAGGTCAAGGGAAAGTATTGAGGGACAAACCATTGCAATGGCACGTCGTTTCTACATTACGAAGAGTGTTGAGAAGGGAGAGAGGGTGTTGGAGTGGTTCTGTTGTGTCTAGGCCAGAAGCTATCTGCGAAATGTTGTCAAGAGAGGGGTCCTCCTCATGTGGTGTTTATATTCATTCTGTCAACTTTGCAAAGTTATTTTAACGGCTAAATTACTATACCATCAAGGGGTATGGCGTCCTGTTGGTTGTTATGGTCGTGGTGTTTGGTCTTGAGGTGCAGTAGATCTGAGTGATATAGGGAGGTGATAGGGGCCGGTAGTCTCCATAGTGCTACCCGGCCGTCCACAGAGACACTCACCAGTCTCACCTCCTCCCCAGGCTCACTCCACTCCCACTCCACCTGCAACAAACACACATCCCTATAGTCTATTCGCTGTAAGTAGGCGAGAAATCATGACTTCTAACCTCTGTAACTAAAAAACGACTAGAGTAATCGAGCTAATATTGCTACCATTTGGGAAGAGTCAGTCAAGGAATAGATGGGGAAAATTTACAGCCAATTTGCTCTAGCCCTTTTTAAGTTACAGAGGATAGAGGTCATGATTGCTCGCCTACTTACAGCGAATAGACTATAGCACAGGCAGCACACTAGAATTCAGATCACACCCATACTGTACTTGTGAAAATAGATTAAGGGGAGGATCTTTGGGAATTAAAAGGGTAAATATTATCTCAATCAACCGTCTGACTTCCATATACCCTTCCTTATCTGAATAAAATCTTCTAATAATAGCCGGAAAACAGAAAAGAGGTGCGTCATCGATCCTCAGAGGGTTAAGGGGATAGTGCTTGTTTTTTGTTTGTTTATATATCTATTTATTATTTTATTTTTTAGTTTCCTCGCTAGACCTCCATCAAGCTTAAAATCACACGGTTTTTATTACAGTATAGATTGAAGATAGATGGATTAAGGTGACAGAATTATTTACACAATTTACCTCATATTTCTTTTCCTTATTATATGTGTAAGGAGACAACAGGCAAAACTGCCTGTAACGAGTGTCTCCTCCAAATTGAAAAAGTGACATCCAAATTCAAGGTACTAGTTCTGTACATTAGAGTAAATAAGGCTTGGACACATGGACCTTGGAGCAATTTAAGTCATAGAATGAGGGAAATATAGATCAAGGGAGAGAGTTTCAGAGTTGCTTACCTTAGTGACGGGCAGGAGGTGTTTGCCGGTGACTGTGGTGGCGTGAAGGGTTGGTGGTGGTGGAGAATATGGAGGGTGTGGAGTAATATCATATACCACCACCATACCATCACTACAACCCACAGCCAACAGACTATCAACCTGGGGGATATACCAGCATTATGTGTGTGTGTGTGAGAGAGAGAGAGAGACCACAGCCAACAGACTATCAACCTGGGGGATATACCAGCATTATGTGTGTGTGTGTGAGAGAGAGAGAGAGAGAGAGAGAGGGGGGGGGGGAGAGAATCTGTGGGAATATCAACGGTTAAGACTATCTCAATTAACCCTCTGACTTCTATATACCCTTCATAATCTGAATATAATAAGTCTAATAATAGCCAGAAAACAGAAAATAAATGTGTTATCGGATCTTCTAAGGGTAAGCCCGTTCAGATCCAGTGACGTTCTTTTAACATTATTCTGGCTTCTATTAGACCATTTTATAGTTTAAAAAGGGCCTCCAGCTTCTGACAGGTTTCGAACTATCTCACTTAATCCTTTTTTACTACCACAGATCCTTCTTTAACTGCACAAAATCGTCTAAATATAGATAGAAAAAATTAAAAGGACGTTACCGGTACAGAAGGGGTTAACAACAAAGTCTATTCATTATAATTGGGCCAGACACCTTGACTAATAATCGTTATATCTTAAAATAAAAAGGGCCTTGGGCAATCGAACCAATAATTATGCTGAGAAGAGTCAGCCAGGGATCGAATCGGTGTGGATATTTACAATCCATTTGTTCTAGCTCTGTTTTAGTTGCAAAGTTTGGAGGTAACGATTTCTAGCCTAATTATGGTGAATTGAACATACTTTACCGTAGGATGGAAGTGTAAGGAAGTAGCCCCACTGGAGGTATGGAAGACTGTCTCAGGGTTGGCGGGGTTCTTCAGATTATAAACACATACCAACCCACCACCACCATCGTCACCACCAAAACCATCACCTAAAAAACACAAAAACAAAAACGTTATTATCAAACCAACCCACCACCACCACCACCACCACCACCACCACCACCACCGTCATCACCACAACCATCACCTGTAAAACATTATTATCAAAGTACAAACCAACCCACCACCACCACCACCACCACCGTCATCACCACAACCATCACCTGTAAAACATTATTATCAAAGTACAAACCAACCCCACCATCACCACCACCCATCACGTCATCACCACCAACCATCACCTGTAAAACATTATTATCAAAGTACAAACCAACCCACCACCACCACCACCACCGTCATCACCACAACCATCACCTGTAAAACATTACCACCACCACCACCGTCATCACCACAACCCACCTGTAAAACATTATTACCAAAGTACAAACCACCCCACCACCACCACCACCACCACCACCGTCATCACCACAACCATCACCTGTAAAACATTATTATCAAAGTACAAACCAACCCACCACCACCACCACCACCACCACCGTCATCACCACAACCATCACCTGTAAAACATTATTATCAAAGTACAAACCAACCCACCACCACCACCACCACCGTCATCACCACAACCATCACCTGTAAAACATTATTATCAAAGTACAAACCAATACCACCACCACCGTCATCACCACAACCATCACCTGTAAAACATTATTATCAAAGTACAAACCAACCCACCACCACCACCACCACCGTCATCACCACAACCATCACCTGTAAAACATTATTATCAAAGTACAAACCAACCCACCACCACCACCACCACCGTCATCACCACAACCATCACCTGTAAAACATTATTATCAAAGTACAAACCAACCCACCACCACCACCACCACCACCGTCATCACCACAACCATCACCTGTAAAACATTATTATCAAAGTACAAACCAACCCACCACCACCACCACCACCACCACCGTCATCACCACAACCATCACCTGTAAAACATTATTATCAAAGTACAAACCAACCCACCACCACCACCACCACCACCACCGTCATCACCACAACCATCACCTGTAAAACATTATTATCAAAGTACAAACCAACCCACCACCACCACCACCACCACCACCGTCGTCACCACAACCATCACCTGTAAAACATTATTATCAAAGTACAAACCAACCCACCACCACCACCACCACCACCATCGTCGTCATCACCACAACCATCACCTGTAAAACATTATTATCAAAGTACAAACCAACCCACCACCACCACCACCACCACCATCGTCGTCACCACAACCATCACCTGTAAAACATTATTATCAAAGTACAAACCAACCCACCACCACCACCACCACCACCACCGTCGTCACCACAACCATCACCTGTAAAACATTATTATCAAAGTACAAACCAACCCACCACCACCACCACCATCGTCGTCATCACCACAACCATCACCTGTAAAACATAATTATCAGGAGAAATAATATTCCTAATGTTTGAAGGCCTATCCACACTATCATCTGATGTTCATGAAACATTGACTGTTAAACGGTAAATACCCAACTCAGATTGATCACTTGCGAGTTTTTGGCTATAAGTAAGTTGGGGCCGTAAACATCGATTCGGTATAGAACAGAAATGCAATAATAATGTAGATTTCTGATGGATTTATATGTATATATTAAATGTACTACGTTCGTATTTTAGTTTTTAATTCTACTAAATATCGATGTCTATGCCTCTAACTTCCTTATAGCCTGAAACTCCCAAGTGGTCTATGTTGTGTCCATGTGCACTGCTTCCTAAACACTCAACTTTACTCTCGTGAATAATTTGGAGAACTGTTTTGGCAAACTTGTCTGCCTAGTTGCGTCCCGACTCCCTTGTGGGCCAGCCACACCAGTATGACCCACAATATGAATAATATGAGTTGTAAAAATATATAAATACATTTCAAAAATACATAAATATAAATAAAGAATATATATATAATCTCCAAAATAATCTTGATCTTGATTCTTGATTTAAGGGTCGTGAGGGCAGGCCCTATTAACTCTGACACAGTGTCGGCCAAAGATGCAGCGGCCTTCTGGGAAGGAGGCTCAAATGTCAGGGACCCAGAAAGGGCTGCAGAAGGGCAACAACGCTCCAAGGACACGAGGATGGAAGGGGAAGATGAAGGACGAACAATGGCACCCGGCAGGAAGAAGACACGTGGTGAAGTGAAGAAGCGAGGACGGAGGAGCCAACAAAAACCCCAGAGGCTGAAGGCAGCCCTGGCCTGGCACTGACAGGAAAGGTGGGGCCCGTGAAGGAACCCCAAAGAAAGCCGAGGATTTGCGGGTACCAGAGCCGACCAGCATGGGTGCCGCGTCACTCCAGCAGGCAAGCCACGGGTCACAGGGCCAGGGAAGCGCCCCCCACCATCCGGAAAGTAACAAAGATGGTGCATAGCGGAGAAGCTGGCACAGACAGATGATCAGAGGATGACGAAGGCAGAGCAGGGCAGCATGGAGGAAGGGGATGAAGCCGGGGGGGGGGGGGGGGGGAGGCCACAGGACCACCTACATGGCAGGCAATCACTGGGACTGACTGAAGTTCCCCAAATAAAGCAGCAGATTGCGCTGGGCACCGAGACGCCTGCTCGCAACCGCAGACCAGCAGCAACTCTCCCCAAAATAATGCCAAGATAAACAAAACACCTTCCTCTTACCGTAAGCATAGGCAGCTGCAAAGAGATCCGGGAGAGTTCGGCTACAGGTGAGCGCGGTGACGGTGTGGCGATGATGGCTAATGATCTGGTCCGGTCGAAACCTCCACAGTGGCAGTAGTGAGCCTTGTAGGGGGCGGAACTCATCACTACCATCCTCCCAGTACTTGAAGTCTAGTGAGAGAGAGAGTGAATGAGTGTGTGTGTGAAGAGGGATTGAGTGTGGATTTGTGTGGGTGTTATGAGAGAGAGAGTACATCAGTGAACCTTTGAAGTGCCAATACCAGGCCGAGAATTAAGAGGAGGTTTTTACTTCTTTATATATTTTTTGTTTTATTGAATGATATTTTATTTTATTTGTTCCCTATATATCCCTCCATCAATTCGACACCTAAATGGCATAGAAGGTCTTTAAATTGTCGAACTAATGGGAATAACGTCATAAAATCTCAAAACTAATGGGGCTAAGCATGCGGGAGAAGGGGGTAAAGAAAACCCCCTATATACTGTATATGCCTTACCCTGCAGTATATCATCGTAAATATTCTGGTTGACCATCCTCTCCACCACCTTGGCCGCTCGTCCCAACTCTGCCAAACCTCCACCACCACCACCACCACGGTACAATCGCGGCCTCTTCTTGTTGTTGTTGATGTTGTTGTCCATGCCCAATACCACCAGGGGGGCCCAGTTCTGGAGGGGGAGGTCAGGTCAGGTGAATGTACTGGGGGACAAGCCTTTACAACGGCACCTCGTATCTACTTTTCGAAGAGTGTTGAAAGGGAAGAAGGGGGAGAAGATAATTTACAGGGTTGCCCCAAATCTAAACGCAAAATACGGCTAGATCCGTTTGCAAAAGTTGTTAGAAGGTCGCTGGATAGTAAATAAATGCCCTAAATTGCTAGAATACTGTCACAATCTCTAGAATATAGCTCATAATAGTTGAAATCTCTAAGATATTGCTAGTTCTCTCATTTTCTGACCTGTTTCTTGCTCCCTTGCTCCTTCTCCTTCTCTCGCTCAGCTCTCTCCCGCTCCACTCTGTCCACCTCCTCCTGATGTTTGGTATAGGCCAGCTGGATCTCGCCCAGGCCCGCCGTCACTGCAAACCGAGTGTCAGGGGGAGGTTGGGTCTGCACCGATAAATCCTGTTTGGGGGGAAAGTATAAGCCAGGATTACTAATATGATAATAATAATAATAATAATAATAATAAAAATTATAAATAATGGCAGATTTGTCTGCTACATCCCGATTTCACTACATCCCGCTTTTGTCAATCTCGCGGTGCATTGTCGTGTAGCAATTTCGCTTCACAGACATATCAATTCATTGATCCGTGTAATGGAAGACGTACATTTTTGCTCGCATGGACCTCATAGGTCGTGCTGTAGCTTTTCTTCGTCCATTTGTGCCTACATGTGTAGGAGTGGTAGCAAGTAATGGAGGGGAATTATCTCACCTAATCACAAATTTCTTTGTTTTGAGTGCCACTGGGATGTTTTGAAAGTCTATTTTATGTTTTGGATCTTAAGAGTCTGGCCGCATTTGCCCAGTAGAACCTCTTAAGAGTCTGGCCGCAGTCCCTGGGTTAATGTTCAATGTCGTGGAGGCAGCCGTTTATAATAATAACATTAATAACAATAGCAATCATCATCATCATCATCATCACACACATGAAACATTTAACTCAATATTATATATAGTAGGTTTGAAAAATATAGAAAATGCAAGATTTGGCAGAGAGAGAGAGAGAGAGAGAGAGAGAGAGAGAGAGAGAGAGAGAAAGCCAAACAATGACTGACCTTATAGAATATCTTAACTGTCTGGGACACTCGATCACTGAAGTTGAAAGGGTTTGGTTGCGAGTCTATCCTGGCCAGCTCTTCCTTGGACACCACTCCCTCATACAGTTCCTCCATCTCCCGCCTTGAGTCGTCCAGCACGTCTTCCAGGTCCGAGTCTCATGGGGAGATTTATATTTATCTGTTTATTTATTTTTGTACTTATTAATTTGTTTAGTTTCCTCCCTAGACCTCCATGAAGCTAAAGAAATATCCCCAAAGAAAAATTTGTGAATTTTTCACAACTCAGAATGGCATAAACAGAGTGCTATCAAGTGCAGTAGTCAGGCATCCCCATTCTATATCTATATATAAACAGGAGCTATCAAAATGTATACTTGCAACGCCCTCCACCACAGGCCAAAAGCTCCGAACTACCAAGATCTATACAAACCTTCCGAGTGGCAGCGCATCCTCCTCTTCAAGCTCGCCTTCACATTCCTCTCCAGTTCCTCCTTGAGCACCACCTTGGAGGGCAGTGTGAGTAGGTCGAGGAGGACGTCCCTGCTCACCGCCTCCTCGTAATGGCCGCTGGTAAAGTCGTAGATGACGTGAGAAGTGTGGTGCGTGCGAGACACCTCACAGCTCAACTCAATTTGGACCTCCGGTTCTTGTTCCGTCTGAGACAACGGAAAAAGTGGACGTGAGAGGTGGAATTTGAGATAGTTGGATGGATGCTTAGTGATTTACAGTATACTGACATGAAGTTTAAGCGGTCGGGAAGGATAATTTAATTCATTATGATCTAATATTTTGAAGCTATGCATGTAACGGCTGAGACTGTGGTCAGATATTGAATGTAGAAAATTACTTGAGCTGCCAGCCCAAGTAGGGTGCCTTTCTTGGTCTCGTGGTTAGAGTACCGGTCTTGTAAATGACTGGTATCAATTTCAATCCCCCAGAAGTGAGGGCTGGGATTTTTGTAAGAAGATTGGTTCATTATCCAACCCAGTTTGGCTACTAGAAGTTAAAACAAGATATTAAAGTTAAAAAATAACCATTACACGCAAAATCCATCTTCAATTTCAGAGAGACTGGCAAAAATGAGAGTAAATACTAAATATGTACATAAGTCTGGATGGATAGATTGAGAAGAAAATAGATACTTACACGGCTATATACTAATAGATAAGTACTGTAGATAGTTATACATAGCTAAATATAAAAACAGTCTTACCTCTGCAATTTCTGGTACGAACAGATCCCACGAAGGTCTGGCAGGAATAGATGCCTCCTGGGCCTTCTCCCACAGGGCTGACGGAGGCTTCTTGTACTTCTTGGGTTTGGTCTTCTTACCCAGGGCCGTCCTCATCCTAGGGGAGGGGGAACGGAAGGGGTTTATGATTATAAAGTTGTACAATATATTTCTGGGGCAACTCTACATTTAGTTATATAATTACGAGGTCTCAGATAATTAATTGGACTAATTATATTTGCTCTTTTTCTGTGGGGTTCGGTTCAAGGTATACCTATACCGTAAGATTAATCGGAGGGAGCTTAATGGCCTCTGTGTACAAAATGACCTCTGACCTCTGATGTATTTTACAACTATAGCACTAAGTCCATTACTTCTACATGATCATAGCACCCAACCCATTACTTGCGCATAATCTTGGCCTGTCGTCCCCTGGTGGTCCCCCTGGCGCGGCTGTCGATCACTCTGGGCCGACCCCTCTTGGAGGAGGTGGACGAGGAGGGACCCAGGATCTTGGCCAGCTTCACCATCATCTTTAATCTTACCAGCATGGGCGGCGACGATTTACTGTGGTGAAAGAGTTCACAGGATTAAGATATGATTGTGAGAGTGTGGTACTTATGGGTAGAGACAATGATAATGATGGATGTTGGGGTGGTGACGAACATACGAAGAAGGACACATAATATCAAGTAAAGCCCCTTTCCCACCTACAAGAATCATTCCAAGTACAATCTACGGAGCAGCTGAGACATGCAATGAATTTGGCGTGCGCCAAGGAATTTTTGAACATGTTCGAAAATTCTCTGGTGTTCAGCGACTTTACACGGAACTATAGGCTACTCTGAGACACTTTCAGGATTTTCCTGAACAAGTCTCGAATTACATGTAGAATAGGCCAAGAACCGCCTTTCTTGGCATGTCCGGATGTGATTCTTGTAGGTGGGAAGGGGGCTTTAACTTTGCCATCATCCACAGTCCTACCAACATGAGTGAACACGATGTATACGGGAAGAGTGACAATAGTTGTGGCTAGTAGTTATGGTGATGATAATGGGAGTGACTAGAGGAAGACTGACTTAGAAATTGAAACTGACAGCAAACTAAATTTTTACATTTTTCGATAGAAAAATGTCTCCGGTGAAGCCGGATTTCTCCATACAATGCTGGCTCGCTATCGCTCGCCAGGAAGAAATCGACACCTGGATGGGGATAAACGTCTTAAAATAGTTGGCTGAACGGGGCCGAATGGAAACAAGCCAGGGAAAGAGAAAAGGAGAAAAAACAAAAACAAAAGCCGGTGACCCCCCTTAAGACGATCGGGGAAGTTTGTTTTATACGTGTATTATAATGTGTGTGTGGCTAGTGTGCGTGTTTGTACTACAGACCACACTACTGTATGACCTGGACATGCAACAGTGGTGGTGGGGGTGGTGGTGGAGGGAAGAAAGGAGGAGGAAGGGGTGGGGAAGGAGGAGGAGGTGGTGGTGGTGGTGGGGAAGGAGGAGAAAGGTGGTAGTGGTACTTTGGTAGCAACTAGTATTGGTGGTGGTGGGGAAGGAGGAGGAAGGTGGTAGTGGTGGTGGTGGTGGTGGTGGTGGGGAAGGAGGAGAAAGGTGGTAGTGGTACTTTGGTATCAACTAGTATTGGTGGTGGGGAAGGAGGAGGAAGGTGGTAGTGGTACTTTGGTAGCAACTAGTAGTGGTGGTGTTAATAGTGGAGGGGAAGCAAGGATGGGGGGAGGTGGTAATGGAGGGGAAGGGGGGAGAAGGAGGAGGTGGTGGTAGTAACTATTATTGGTGGTGGAGAGAAGGAGGTATGGATTGGTGGTAATGGTGAAGACATTGGTAGTTGAGGTGATATTTTTGGAGGTAATGATAGTAATGTTAGTGGTGGGGGTGGGGTTTGATCGTAGTGGTGTTGTTAGAGAAGCAGCAGGTGGTGGGGGTTGTTATGGTTGTGGTGTTAGTGGTGGTGACAGAAAAGGTTGTGGTGTTAGTGGTGGTGACAGAAGAGGTAGTGGTAGTTATGGTTGTGGTGATAGTAGTGGTGGTGTTTATGGTAGTGCTGGGGTTGGGGTGACAGTGGTGGTAGCAAAGGTTGTAGTAGTAGCTATGGTTGTGGTGGGGGGGGGGGGTGAGGGTGATGGTGGTAGTTATGGTAGTGGTGGAGGTGTAAGGGTGATAGTGGTGGTGGTGTTGGAGAAAGAGGAGGTGGTTGTGGTGGTGATGGAGGGGGTGAAGGAGAATATAGTAGTGATGGTGACAAAGACAGCGTGGCTCTTATTGTCTGACATTGATTGTTGCCACTCTAGCTCACACACACACGTACACGCGCACACACACGCACATACACGCGCGCGCACACACGCGCACACACACTCAAAAGGTTGAAGGGGAAAAACAAAATCGAGTTCCTGAACACCAATAAGTTTCCAAGAAAGGCGAGGTAGCCAATCATGTGAGGTCAGCAGTGGCAGGTCAGGTCAGGGCAGGTCAGGGAAGCGGAAGTTGGTCATAAGGTGGAACACGATTACCTAGGAGTGGTCTCTCTCTCTCTCTCTATCTATCTCTCTGGCTCGCTATCGCTCGTCAGGAAAATATCGACACCTAAATGGCACTAAAAGTTTAAATATTGACAACAAATGGGGCGAAAGGTCTCAAAATCGCCAAACTAACGGAAGGCAAGTCTTAAAATCTCAATACTAATACCCTCTACCCCCTTAACGCACAGAATTAACCCCTTCAGTACCGGTGGCGTCCTATTAATCATATTTATTCAGCTTAGGAAGGAACTGTGGTGGCTAAGTAGATTAACCCTTTCTGGACCGGCGACGTCTTTTTCATTATATTCTAGCCATATTTAGACGATATTGTCACCACCATACCGGTCAGACCATGACATGGTGTCAGGCTTCGGTGTCCCGGTCGTTTCCGCACCTTCCTCAGCTCTTCGCCTGGGAGTGGCTTCAGTCACCTGGGGTTTCTTAGTGGTAAAGCACGGAGGGTTCTGTGTGGGCGCTTGGTTATGGCCTTGGCCTTGCTCGGAACCTTGGAGCTGTTCAGTCAGACAGCCTGGGGAACAACAACAACAACAACTGTACAGTGTGTGTGTGTCTAGCTTCTGTGGTGTGGTGATCCCGCCCAGAAACACGTACATATTTCTTCTCCCCCTCCAACACGACACCTTAGGGTCTATATACATTGTCTGTTCTCCCCTCCCTTCCCTTCCAGCCAGCCTTCCCGTTGTTTATTGTCTGTTCTCCCCTCCCTTCCCTTCCAGCCAGCCTTCCCGTTCTTTATTTCCCTGTTCTCCCCTCCCTTCCCTTCCAGCCAGCCTTCCCGTTCTTTATTGTCTGTTCTCCCCTCCCTTCCCTTCCAGCCAGCCTTCCCGTTGTGTATTGTCTGTTCTCCCCTCCCTTCCTTTCCAGCCAGCCTTCCCGTTGTTTATTGTCTGTTCTCCCCTCCCTTCCCTTCCAGCCAGCCTTCCCGTTCTTTATTGTCTGTTCTCCCCTCCCTTCCCTTCCAGCCAGCCTTCCCGTTCTTTATTGTCTGTTCTCCCCTCCCTTCCCTTCCAGCCAGCCTTCCCGTTCTTTATTGTCTGTTCTCCCCTCCCTTCCCTTCCAGCCAGCCTTCCCGTTCTTTATTGTCTGTTCTCCCCTCCCTTCCCTTCCAGCCAGCCTTCCCGTTCTTTATTGTCTGTTCTCCCCTCCCTTCCCTTCCAGCCAGCCTTCCCGTTCTTTATTGTCTGTTCTCCCCTCCCTTCCCTTCCAGCCAGCCTTCCCGTTCTTTATTGTCTGTTCTCCCTCCCTTCCCTTCCAGCCAGCCTTCCCGTTCTTTATTGTCTGTTCTCCCCTCCCTTCCCTTCCAGCCAGCCTTCCCGTTCTTTATTGTCTGTTCTCCCCTCCCTTCCCTTCCAGCCAGCCTTCCCGTTCTTTATTTCCCTGTTCTCGGTGACCTTGAAGGGGAGATGGGTCGGTTTTCTGGTCCTCCTTCTTCCTCATGTTTAGCCCCATTAGTTTTCAGATTGTAAGATGTTCGGCACATTCGGTTGGCGATTTTCTGAACTTTCACCCCATTTCTGTTAATTGTAGACCTTTCGTGCCAATTGGTTGTCAATTTTGTCCTGGCGAGCGATAGTGAACCTGTAATTTTTTGTTTTGTTTTAAATGTATCTTAAAAGACGGTCTAGGCACTCTAGGGGGAGTAATTTTAAACTTGATGGAGGTCTAGGGAACAAAATAAAAACCTGCTCTTAAGCAGCGGTGCGTGATTCATTACAGGAATGATCTCAAACCTGGAATACTGAAATACCTCTCTCGGCCCTGCTGAAACTGACCAAAATCTATGTCTCGTGTCATTGCACTTTGCCTTATAGCATTATGCCTTGCCAATTACCTGTGCAAAACGAAATAAAGAAAACAAATAGAGGCTGTTCAAGCTCAACGATAATGAATATATATACTGTGTATATATATACAGTATATATATATATATATATATATATATATATATATATATATATATATGATTATATAAACATTGGTACAAGAATCATTTCCGTGTTGTTGTTGTTGTTGTTGTTCCCCAAGCTGCCTGGCCGAACAGCCCCAAGGCCCCGAGCAATTCCAAGGCCATAACCGAGCGCCCCCACAGTGTTTCCGTGTTGTATGTTGTTGTTATATAAGGTGGCGTGGAGGGGGAGACTATAACATAAAGGCCACCACAGGCAGTTGTCCACCCCTTACTATGGCCAGGCACGATATACAGCTTTGCTCATACACTCACACACACTTACTCACCCTCTCACACATACACACACTCACTCTCTCACACACATACTCACTCCCTCTCACACACACATAAACACTCATCACATATATGGACAATATATAGGCACACACACAACATACATTCTCTTAAAAACACAGACACACACGTAAATACTCACAAACAAGCATGATCATACACACACACACACACACACACACACATATGTAATCATCAGGTACTTTCTTAAGTCTGACTGACAATCTGACACAAATGACTCCTATCTGATGTTCATATCTTACACACACAGGCACACATACGTACACACACCAGATACACATACACACACGCAATCATGACTCGCACTGTCTGGCTGATAGGCTGACACGCACATGCTCTCATATTATGCTCTTATAATATACACACACACACACACGCACACACACACACAATCAATGTCTGGCTGATAGGCTGACACGAACATGCTCTCATATACTCTTGTAATAATAATAATAATAATAATAATAATAATAATAATAATAATGGCAGCAGCAACAAGCCCAGTAAAAATATAAGCCCGTTTCCCCTCCGACCAAAATCAAAACAAGAGAATCAAGCGAGACTCCAACAATCTTTCTGTCCTGGACCCCCATGACCAACTTACATAATAATGACCTGGTTTTCTCTCTCTCACTCTCACTCACACACACACACTCTCTCTCTCTCTCTCTCGCTGTTACATACACTCTCACTCCCACACACTCACTCTCACTTCACTCACTCTCACGATCACTCACCTCACTCACTCTCACACACTCTCTCTCTCTCTCCTATTCTTTAAAATATTCTCAGTGCACTAAACTACCCAAATATTTGCCCTCTCCCTCACAACACACACACACACACACACACACACAGGAAAGTGATGGATCAGACCCTTTCGTGTGACGTGTGTGTGTGTGTGTGTGTGTGAGTGTTAATTTTATATAGATATTGTTTTGTAGTTTATATATTCCTCCCCCGACTCACAAATATTCTTTCTTTACGTGGATAATCTTGAAGGTGGACTTAGCTATCACAGGTACAGGCTCCTACAAAAGTTCCGTTCCTCCCCATGATGCAGAATATGGAAGTAATGTTAAATACGACCCATCTTCCCTTAAGAGTGTAGCTTGTTATGCAGTTGTTAATTCATCTTAAAAGGTTGATTAAGAGTGTAGTGTTATGCCTTTGTCAATTAATATTATTGATAAAATCATGTATAATAAACTACCCTCTTTATTCAATCACACCAATATATATACTCCGGGTATATATATATATATATTCCCTGGTATTTATGGCCACAGGACTGGAACTCATTTCATAGGTCATAAACATCACTATACGTCGATGTTAATATCAAATTCATTTGTTGGCTTCATTATCGTATTTTAAAGGCAAAATGTAGATTATTAACCGAAATATTGAATAAGGTTTTCAAGCTTTGGAATTTAGGGTTCTTTCACTTTTGATTTTACGAATATATCATTACAGTTTCTATCTTATATATTCTCTTGCTCTCAATATCTCTCACTCACACACACACTCTCTCTTACACACACACACACACACACACACACACACACTAACTCTCTGACACACTCTCATTTTCACGCACACACTCACACACTCTCTCTCTCTGGCTCTCCCTCACTCACTCTCACTCTCACACTCTCCCTCGGCCGTGAAGACCTTTGATATAACGTGAACTGGAAATATAATGAGTCGGCCTCCCTGTAATTCCGGGTCAAAATGCGGCGAGGAGTGGTCACGGAACTGGGGGGGGGGGAGAGGTTGGGAATTTGGTGAGTAGGGAGTTGGTGGGTTAGTTAGGGAGTTATTCAGTTGGTTAGGGTTAGTTAGTTAGGGAGTTAGGTGAGTTGGTTAGGAAGTTGGTTAGTTAGGGAGTTGGTTAGGGAGTTAGTTATTCAGGTAGTTAGGGAGTTATTCAGTTAGTTAGTTAGGGAGTCATTCAGTTAGTTAGTTGGTTAGTGAATTAGTTAGTTATTCAGTTAGTTAGTTGTTTTCAGTTAGTTAGTTAGTTATTCAGTTAGTTAGTTGTTTTCTTAGTTAGATAGGGAGTTATTCTGAGGGAATTATAAGGTTAAAGACTATCTCAATGAACCCTCCGACTCCCACATACATTTCCTAATCAAAATAAAAGCCTCAGAAACTGTCAAAATGCGTCCCAATCCCTCTTACACTAATAGAGGCAATGCAATCCCCCTTCTGTGCGTGATGGGGAGGAGTTCCAAGATGGCGGATTAGTGGCGTCAAGACAGCTCGTATGTCATGGCTGCTTCTGATTTGATTATTGGCAGATAGTGGTAGGGGAGGGGGGATGAGAGAGAGAGTGAGAGAGAGAGAGAGAGAGTGAGAGAGAGAGAACTATAGCACTCTTCCCTCCTCTATTCCCTATCATAATAATCATCATATTATTATGATAGGGAAGAGAGGAAGGAAGGGTGTTATTGCTCTCTCTCTCTCTCTCTCTCTCTCTCTCTCACACACACACACACACACAAACAAAGACACACACACATAGAGATACAGGCACCCCCCCCCCCCCCCCCCCACACACACACACAAAACTATAATCCCCCCACTACCATGCACTTCTCCACAGCTCACATGCACACCTGTAAGAATATAAGAATATGATTACTACCTTATATATATTATATATATATATATATATATATATATATACTGTATATATACTGTATATAGTATAAGTATGTATATATATAACAAATGTGTCACTGTACCGAAACCGTGCAAATTTCTACATACTGTATATCCTTTTTTACTGACACGCGTTGACACAATAAAGGTGTGTCGGCCCTAGCGTCATATTACCTGTCGACTAATTACAGGTATGACAGGTACAGCGGTCATCACTAACACCTGGTTCCTGCAACACAACCAACCAGAATAATAGGTTCATGGGGGAATTCATATTTATTACTCTATTTATTATTTTTTGTATTAATTATTTTTCAGTTTCCTCCTTAGACCTCCATCAAGTTTACAATATACCTATAAGATACCCCTTCGAGATATATTTATCGGCCGAAGGCCGCTTCCTCTTAAATTGCAGGCTCTCTAACGTTCGCCATCAAGCATCGTCACCTTAATGGCACGAAATAAATGGTGTGAAAGTTCATAAATGTCCAACTAATAGGGCGAACGTCTTAACATCTCCAAACTAATGAGGCTAAGCTTGAGGGAGAACGGGGTCCAGAAGACCCCCCCCCCCCCCCACATCTTAACGCCTGACCCTGCACGACTCCCTCCTTCCGTAATAATACGCTTAAGTACATCCACGTGTGCCTCCTGTCATGCAAACCAACATTACAGACACAAATAGTTAACCTTCAGTCTATTCTGGTATTTATATTTAGATTAGTAAAGGTTTCTAGCGATGAGAGAGGTACAAACTTATCTTGATTAACCTGTGGAGAGTCCGACAGGTCCTATCAAAACTGTATACAATCGTCTGTTGATAGCCATGTATAATATTGTATATGTATGTATATACTCAGGCACATACCCCATACCTGGGGGTGGCCGATTCGAGACAGAGCCTGAACAGAAACAACAATTAAAGTTCCAATTCTTAGGGTCCGGGACCACTTTCGCGTTCCCTCGCCCCTTACTCTATCTCGTCTAGTAGGTGAATTTGACAAGGGGAGGAGGATTCTTAGCCCCCTGCCCCGAAGGAAAAAATAGGACAGTAAAATAGACAGACAGGCTAAGGTTGGCTAGAGGAAGCCAAACCTCACTCTAGATAGGACCATCCATAATGTACTACTAAAAAAATGTGCTACACCAGTACAGGGGCTATGGTGGATCCTTGTACAGTATAATAACAGGCTCACGTACAGTCGCCCAAATAAGTTTGTATACACTCCCTGATATTAAGTATGGAAGTACAAATAGTTGTGTATGACTTACAGGAATAATTTGCTACAAAAACTCTTAATTGATCCTATGAATGAACTACTACATACGAAACTACGCTACGAAATCAATCATACTATTTTTCCTTCCATACATGAAATCTGGAAGTGTTTACAAATTAATGTGGCCAATTGTACAGGTGGCCACATAAGTTCTGTTCCTCGGCGTGATCTTACACATGGAATTAAATAGTAGGAATGAACTGCGAGGGTGAATTTCTGTAATTATAAATGGTCTAATCAGATGAGTTAACCACTGCATAAGATACTACACTCGTAACTAAATCATGTGCATTATTTTCCACGTATAAGATCACGGAGCGGAACAAAACTTATGTGGCGGACTGTACCTCCACGTGTGTCATGCAAGGTAACAGTTAAACACCATACATATATTACATTGTCTCTGTCCGCACCCCTACTGTACTTACAAGCGGTGTACATTCCTTCCCCTCGATCATGGCCCCTTACCACGCATTAACAGTCGCAGGCTAAAAGGGGGAGGGGCGTATTTATTAACCCTCTCCGACATATGACGCGATTTTGAGCCTATTGGGGATACTTTAAAGCCTTTGTTACCATCAGGGGTATTTAGAAACCTTTAGTTTAGTTACTTCAACCTCTGCAGTTGTCTTTGAGTTCGCTGTGGGCAGAAAACTAATTTTGGAGAGGTAATTATAAGAGTGAGAGAACTCTATTTCTAATTGCTAATCTGGCAACCTCTGCGTCATAAATGCGTGAAAGGGTTAAGAGGGGGATGGCGTATTTGTTTGCTCATTTATGTATCGTATTATTTTTGTTTAGTTTCCTCCCTAGACCTCCATCAAGCTTTAAAAATACACCTCCCCAAGACCCGCCTTCAAGATTTATTTGTACATTTTACGATAGAAAAATTTCCTGCCCAAAGGCTGGTTCCTCCTAAAATACAGGCTCGCTATCGCTTGCCAGGTAAAAGTCGACACTTAAATAACACGAAAAGTCTCAAATATTGACAAAGAAATGGGGCGAAAGGTCTTAAAATCGCCAAAATAATGGGCTGAACGTCTTAAAATCATTAAACTAATGGGCCTAAAACGAGGGCGAAGGGAGGCAAGAAAACCCCCCTTAAAGAATATGACAATAGTAGTTATATATTTCCTAATTAGTACTAGAGAAGTGTCACAATTTTCGATGAGCAAGTTCTTTCTCGTAATATTTTTGAGACTCTTTCACATTGTATCGGAAACTAGACTGAAGGTAGATTAAGTTAGTCGGCTAATTTCTGATAAAACTTGAATTTTGGAAGATGCCTACGTACATTAACGGAAAAATCGCTTGTATGACGCTGCCTAAACATTACCCGGGTGAAGATAATAAAGGTATATAAGCCCCACCTGAGTACCGCCGCAGCTCCCATGATGGTGTTCTCCGAGGGCTTCATGCGGGACACAGCCGTCTTCCACATCTTGAGGTCCTTCTCTCACACACACACAGAGTTCTACGATTAAGTATGTTCCCCTGTATCCTGTATCGTCTTATGTAGGCCTTTCTAGTTTCTCATTTATGTATCT
Source organism: Paralithodes platypus (assembly GCA_032716605.1). NCBI lineage: Eukaryota > Metazoa > Arthropoda > Malacostraca > Decapoda > Lithodidae > Paralithodes > Paralithodes platypus. The sequence goes on along the minus strand of CM064555.1, from coordinate 20,636,884 downwards.
TGTTACAATTCTTTTAGTTTGCAGTTTTAAATTCTTGAAAATCCACAGTTAGTTTGTGCCTAGAATATTTGTTTCAGTCACTCTCATCTCAGCAGAACGCTTCATTTGAAATCGAGTTTATATTTTATATATTTATTGATTTTTTGTTTATTGGTTGGTATCTGCGGTTCTATAAAACGTAAACATATTCAGTCAAACTAACTTTCTTGGATATTAGTTAGAATGATAGTATCATTATTTAATGGTTAGCACAGTGCTGTCTTAACCGTGTTTTCTGTAAGTTGGTGTTTCCGACTTTTTATAATGTGGTCTGCTGACAAGTAATTATATAATTATATCTTAAAAAGGTCTATCACTCACATGGTCAAATTATGTTTTAAGTAGTGCCCTTGTAAAATTACGTAATTTCATAATGTGGCATCATTCACAGTCATTTGTTTTCTAGATTCTGCATTATCGTCTCTCATGCACATCACTTAATTGATTCATATAATTATGAGTTATTTCCTAAGTACTTTTGATTATAGGGCAACTTCACATTCAGTTATTCACATATTTATGAGTTATATATTGAGTATTATTAATGATAGGGACACTTCACATTCAGTTATTCGTAAAAATATAAGTTATTTTCTAAGTACTTTTGATAACTGACAAACTTCCCACTCAGCTATTTTCTCTAGTATGCTTCTTTGTAACAGTTATGGTCACCTGCATCCACTTCATAGTATGCTTATTTCATTACTGATTTAGCCAGTTGAATCATACGACACTGTTTAAAAATTCCATCACAATCATTTGTTTTACAGACTATGCTGTTTTTTCTCGATCACTGTTTAGGGTATGTATTTCTGTGTGCTGGAGAGTTTTTGTCTAAGATGTTGTATTTAATGACGGTTCACAGCTGGTTATTTTCTTTGAGGTCGTATAAAAGAACAGTTCACAGCTGGTTATTTCTGTTGATGCTTTACATATGACAGTTCACAGGAATCACAGTTGGTTATTTTTGTTGATGCTTTATATATGACAGTTCACAGGAATCACAGCTGGTTATTTTTGTTGATGCTTTATATATGGCAGTTCACAGGAATCACAGCTGGTTATTTTTGTTGATGCTTTATATATGACAGTTCACAGGAATCACAGCTGGTTATTTTTGTTGATGCTTTATATATGACAGTTCACAGGAATCACAGCTGGTTATTTTTGTTGATGCTTTATATATGACAGTTCACAGGAATCACAGCTGGTTATTTTTGTTGATGCTTTATATATGACAGTTCACAGGAATCACAGCTGGTTATTTTGTTGATGCTTTATATATGACAGTTCACAGGAATCACAGCTGGTTATTTTTGTTGATGCTTTATATATGACAGTTCACAGGAATCACAGCTGGTTATTTTTGTTGATGCTTTATATATGACAGTTCACAGGAATCACAGCTGGTTATTTTTGTTGATGCTTTATATATGACAGTTCACAGGAATCACAGCTGGTTATTTTTGTTGATGCTTTATGTATGACAGTTCATAGAAATCACAGCTGGTTATTTTTGTTAATGCTTTATATATGACAGTTCACAGCTGGTTATTTTTGTTGATGCTTTATATATGACAGTTCACAGGAATCACAGCTGGTTATTTTTGTTAATGCTTTATATATGACAGTTCACAGGAATCACAGCTGGTTATTATTGTTGATGCTTTATATATGACAGTTCACAGGAATCACAGCTGGTTATTTTTGTTAATGCTTTATATATGACAGTTCACAGGAATCACAGCTGGTTATTTTTGTTAATGCTTTATATATGACAGTTCACAGGAATCACAGCTGGTTATTTTTGTTGATGCTTTATATATGACAGTTCACAGGAATCACAGCTGGTTATTTGTGTTAATGCTTTATATATGACAGTTCACAGGAATCACAGCTGGTTATTTTTGTTGATGCTTTATATATGACAGTTCACAGGAATCACAGCTGGTTATTTTTGTTGATGCTTTATATATGACAGTTCACAGGAATCACAGCTGGTTATTTTTGTTAATGCTTTATATATGACAGTTCACAGCTAGTTATTTTCTTCTTAGCCTAGATTGCATGTTTCCAGGCTGTTCGTGGCCATAGATAAATATATTTCACACACTACGGCATCCTCTATGTAACTTTTAGCGTTTAGGCGTAGGGATGTAGCGACCCCATCGCCCGTCACTTTGGTGGCGCAGATAGCCCCTGAAGGTTGGGACTGGGAATCTCACCTCCAGAATTTTCTCCCACTAAGGGATCAGCAGTTTATTCTTGCTGATCCTCCCTATCCCTTTAAGGGAGTGTGGGTTTGGCTACTGACTGACTGACTGACTAGTTTACTTCTATGAAACTCTGCGATTAACCTGAAAGAAAAACAAATATTGAGAGCATTAGAATTTACCCCTGCGGAAACACGAGAATAAAAGCAATGAGTACACTTAATTGTTTATAAATTATTGCTCTCTCTCTCTCTCTCTCTCTCTCTCTCTCTCTCTCTCTCTCTCACTTCCTTATATAAATAATCAAGTATAATCTTCTAGGTAACCTAAAACCCTACCTATCATATGAAACCCTTATAATAAAGACTATAAAACAGTAATTGCAAGATCAAACAAATTATCTAGGGTGCAACGTTGTACGAGATATTGCAATTTATCCCCTTGAAGACTATGACGCATTTTAACAGTTTATTTTGGTTATCATTAAACGATCTTATACAGCTTAGGAAGGATCTGTGGGAGTTCATGGGGTAAAGACCGGTCCAATCAACCCTCTGATTTCCATATATTTTCGGTTTTCTATGTGTATGAAGGCGACAAAAGGCAGTATTCCCGTAACGAGTGTCTCCGCCAAAGCCAAAGGAGTGACAGAGCCAAATTCAAGGGACGTTGGAGTAAAAATACCTGGACACACGAAGTATAAAGCAGTTTAAGTCATAGGATGAAGGAAAAATTGATTGAGGGAGATAGTTCCTTAGTTCACTTGTTGAGTAAAAGAAAGACTGAGAAAATTTGCCAATCTTTGGCTTGGAGAGCTGGACAGAATAGGAATGGGACTCGCTTGAAAGGCGGGTGCCTCGCACTCTAAATAAAATCGTCTAATGGTAGCCAGAATGCGTCATAATCCTGAAGGGGTTAAAGAGTAATAAACACATATATCAAAAAGAAAAACACTCTCATAAAGGAAAATTGTGATCTTATAATGACCCCAGATATATAACCCACTGGTCACAAGAGGCTTACCAAGGTATAATGATGATATATAAGGTTTACAAGGAGAGAGAGTGAGAGAGAGAGAGTGAGAGAGAGAGAGAGAGGGGGGGGGGGAGAGTGAGAGTGAGTGTGTGTGTGTTTATCAATTATCATATTAAAAAGTAGTGTGCATTATGTGTGAAATCCTGTAATTGGCAACAGTAGATTATTTTATGGTATGTTTACGCCCTACAATCTGGAGAGACAGAACAAGAGTGTGTGCATGTATGTGTGTATGTGTGTGTGTGTGTGTGAGAGAGAGATAGAGAGAGAGAGTGTGTGTGTGTGTGTGTGTGTATAAAATACATGGGTTGGAGGAGGAGGAGGAGGTCAGGGAGTCAAGTGATATAGAAAATTAGTTTGTTGCATACCCCCCGACCAATTAAGCCATTCATCCCCTCTGACTGGCCTTTGAACCGGCGCCCGCTATTACAGTTATTATCTCAGCTTGCACCTCCTAAAGGGCTCTGGGTTAATTATAAGAGCAGACAATATTTAACCCCTTCTGTACCGGCGACGTCCTTTATATTTTATTCTAGCTATATTTAGATGGATTTGTGCAGCTTAACCCGTCCAGCCCCAGCGACGCGTCTGACGCGTCGGCGATGTATGTAACGCACAGCCCCAGAGACGCGCCTGACGCGTCACCCTAATTGCGCCGACCGTAACCTCAGGTGTAGCCACTCAAGAGGGCTCAGATTTGTATGGGAACTGTATACGTATCCCACGCAACCGTGCCGATGGTTGAAAACTCTCAAAGTCCACGTGCGTGCGCGCGAGCGCGCAATAACCTGTTTTTTTGGGATAATTGCCTTCAATTTTTTACTCTTGTAAAATCCGTTTTCGGGGGCTCTGTAGGACCATTTTTTAAGCTTTTTGAGCGGTTTTTCGTGGTTTTTCCTTCATTCCTAACCCATTCGCTATTGTTTCTGGAATAAAACAATTTTTTGAAAACCGGCCGGGTTCTGGTGCGCAAACATTACAAAACTAGCCGGGGCTCCACGGGTTAAGAAGAGTCTGTGGTAGAAAAAAGGGTTAAGTGAGATAGTCCGAAGTCTCTAAATTGCTGGAGACCCTTTTGAAACTGAATATAATCGTCTAATAGTAGCCCGAATTAAGTTACAAGGACAGCGCCGGCACAGGAGGGGTTAATATCTCCGAGACGTCATAGGCAGGGGGAAAAGGGGGTAGATTTAAGGTGGGGATGTACATTTTTCGGTAGAAAAATGTCCCGGCTGAAGTCCGGTTACTCTTAAAATTACAGGCTCGCTATCGCTTGCCAGGAAAAAATCGACACCTAAATGACACGAAAGGTCTTAATATTGACATAGAAATGGGGCATACATTCTTAAAATCACCAAATTAACGGGCCGATCGTCTTAAGATTTAAAAACTAATGGGGCTAAACATGAGGAAGAAGGGGGCCATAAAAACTCCCCCTCTCCCCTTAACAGTGGGTGACAGATGGCGCTGGATGGCTGATCGTCACTACCATTATTATATTGATACATAACCACACATTAGGATCAAAACTGGCTCAATTAGACTACACACCACCAGTTAGGATTACTATTGAGGCAAACACACACACACACCTCTCAAACACACACACCAGTTACATCACTACCTCAGCAACACTTATACCTTAACTACAAACACACACTCACACGTGCAAACCTCTCTCAGACAAACACACTATTACATCACTAGGCCTACCTCGGCAACACTCCTACCTCCACAACACAAACACACACACACACACACTCTCTCTCTCTCTCACACACACACACTCACACACACACAGTCCAAGCCATACACCAGTCAGAACACTACCTCAGCAGCGATCCTACCTCCACAACAGTCAAGAGAACACTGACCAAGATTTCTTGTGTTCCTCCCATCTTGAGTCACTTTCCCTCTCTCTGCCTTTCTTTATATTATATATATACTGTATATATATATATATATATATATATATATATATATATATATATATATACACCATTTCCACCAGAGAACCTCTAACCTAACTTGACCTAACCTAACAGTATTGGTTGAGGTGGTAGGCTACTGGTTGAGAGCAACTGTTAGAATGGTTTACCATCACCATCCCTTTCTTTCTATCCTTAAAAATTCGTCACTAAAATATACAAAATAAATATGTAATTCCACCACCACCATCCCTACCATCCCTCCTTCAAAATATACAACTACAAAATAAAGTTACGTAACACCATCACCATCATCCCGTTCCATCCCGTCAAAATACGCCTCATAAAAAAATAAAAAAAATATATATAATAAACTTACGTAACTCCGCCACCGACCCCATGCCGCCCCCCTCCCCCATATCACGTGACCCCTTGTTTATTTACTAGCCTACAATCACCCCCCCCCCCCCCCCCCCCCGCCCCTTCCCCCCTACGGAGATTTTTCCCGCGCCGGAGCAATTACCCTCAACCCTCCACACATTGGTGTGGAATGATTACGTCATTTGTTGACTATATCCGGAGGCAAAAATGATGCGTGTGTGGGAAAGAGAGAGAGTGAGAGAGAGAGAGAGACAGTTACAGGGAGTTACAAGTTATAGTTAGTAGCTCAAAGACCTTGCGGTCCATTCCGGGGAGGTGCTCGAGTGGAAAGAGAGGTTGTGTAGTACATCACAATCATTATTCAGTGAGCAAAACATTATCTACTCTCTTCTTGAACTGCTGTACTGAACAACTATTCACAACTAATAAGAAAAGCTTGTTCCAGGTAGCACAAATCTTAAAATGTGAACAGGTTTCCACACACACACACACACACACACGAGTGCTGAACCTCTTAACTCAATGACTGCGGGCTGTTATATATAAAAAGATATGGTCATCACTGCGGCACTTGTCATATGACAATTGTCAAATTTCTGCCTTGGGTTACACATACTAGGTTACACATTTTGTTGTATTATTAATAGTTTTGTTTGTATTTTTTTGTTTAATCACTGTTCGGGCTCTGTCTCGAGTCTGCCACCCCCAGATTTTAAAAAAATCGAAAAAAATGGGGAATGGGCCTGAGTAAATAGATAGATAGACATATCTCATTAATAACAACAACGCCACCAAATATATAGATATTGTTCGTATTGTCTCTGTTTACAATCTGTCTATGTTATTCTATGTAAAACAAATATATAATAGGCGAGGAAAAGATAAAACAAGTGACAGGGTTCTCTAGCGTGATCCATTAGATCCTTATTAGAGATCAGTGTGATGGAGAGAGAGTGTGTGTGAGAGAGAGAGAGAGAGATAGTGTGTGTGTGTGTGAGAGAGAGATAGTGTGTGTGTGTGTGTGGGAGAGAGAGAGAGTGTGTGTGAGAGAGAGAGATAGTGTGTGTGTGTGAGAGAGAGAGAGAGAGTGTGTGTGTGTGTGTGTGTGAGAGAGAGCGAGTGTGTGTGTGTGTGGGAGAGAGAGAGAGTGTGTGTGTGTGTGTGAGAGAATGTGTGTGTGTGTGAGAGAGAGAGTGTGTGTTTGTGTGAGAGAGAGATAGTGTGTGTGTGTGAGTGAGAAAGAGTGTGTGTGTGTGAGTGAGTGAGTAAGAGAGAGAGAGTGTGTGTGTGTGTGTGTGTGAGTGAGAGAGAGAAGAGAGATAGTGAGTGAGAGAGAGTTACATAGAGTTACACAGATACTCAGACCATACATACCTTGCGGTCCCTACTAGGTGGTCCAGCCATAATACTAATAGACAGGGACAGTTTATAGTAGAAGAGAAGGACAGCAAAGTAGAAGGCTCTCTCCCCACCCTCCGCTCCCTCCGGCTAAAAAGCGAGAGAGAGAGAGAGATTGGTGTAATTTGCTGGGTAGTGGTTTGTCTGTGTGGAAATTAGGTTGTTTCACGCCACGCTCCACAAGGCTCAGGCCCTTTCAGGATATGATAATGCGTTTTTTGTTTTTTGTTTTTTTTTAGTATAATCTGGCTATTATATTATCAGATAATTTCACGCAGTTTATGAAGGATCTGGTACTTGAGATAGATGAAGTATAGGGGATATAGATTGTACTGATAGATGTGGCGTAGAGGATATAGATTTTAGTGGGAGAAGTGTTTAGATAGCTATACGATAGATGTAGTGTAGAGGATATAGGTTGTAGTGAGAGATGTAGTGTAATGAAGTTCTTAGGTAGCTATACGATAGATGTAGTGTAGGGGATATAGGTTGTAGTGAGAGATGTATTGTAATGAAGTTCTTAGGTAGCTATACGATAGATGTAGTGTAGGGGATATAGGTTGTAGTGAGAGATGTATTGTAATGAAGTTCTTAGGTAGCTATACGATAGATGTAGTGTAGGGGATATAGGTTGTAGTGAGAGATGTATTGTAATGAAGTTCTTAGGTAGCTATACGATAGATGTAGTGTAGGGGATATAGGTTGTAGTGAGAGATGTATTGTAATGAAGTTCTTAGGTAGCTATACGATATATGTAGTGTAGGGGATATAGGTTGTAGTGGTAGATGTAGTGTAGTGAAGTTCTTAGGTAGCTATAAGATATATGTAGTGTAGGGGATATAGGTTGTAGTGAGAGATGTAGTGTAGTGAAGTTCTTAGGTAGCTATAAGATAGATGTAGTGTAGGGGATATAGGTTGTAGTGAGAGATGTAGTGTAGTGAAGTTCTTAGGTAGCTATAAGATAGATGTAGTGTAGGGGATATAGGTTGTAGTGAGAGATGTAGTGTAGTGAAGTTCTTAGGTAGCTATAAGATAGATGTAGTGTAGGGGATATAGGTTGTAGTGAGAGATGTAGTGTAATGAAGTTCTTAGGTAGCTATACGATAGATGTAGTGTAGGGGATATAGGTTGTAGTGAGAGATGTATTGTAATGAAGTTCTTAGGTAGCTATACGATAGATGTAGTGTAGGGGATATAGGTTGTAGTGAGAGATGTATTGTAATGAAGTTCTTAGGTAGCTATACGATAGATGTAGTGTAGGGGATATAGGTTGTAGTGAGAGATGTATTGTAATGAAGTTCTTAGGTAGCTATACGATATATGTAGTGTAGGGGATATAGGTTGTAGTGGTAGATGTAGTGTAGTGAAGTTCTTAGGTAGCTATAAGATAGATGTAGTGTAGGGGATATAGGTTGTAGTGAGAGATGTAGTGTAGTGAAGTTCTTAGGTAGCTATAAGATAGATGTAGTGTAGGGGATATAGGTTGTAGTGAGAGATGTAGTGTAGTGAAGTTCTTAGGTAGCTATACGATAAATGTAGTGTAGGAGATATAGGTTGTAGTGAGAGATGTAGTGTAGTGAAGTTCTTAGGTAGCTATAAGATAGATGTAGTGTAGGGGATATAGGTTGTAGTGAGAGATGTAGTGTAGTGAAGTTCTTAGGTAGCTATACGATAGATGTAGTGTAGGGGATATAGGTTGTAGTGAGAGATGTAGTGTAGTGAAGTTCTTAGGTAGCTATAAGATAGATGTAGTGTAGGGGATATAGGTTGTAGTGAGAGATGTAGTGTAATGAAGTTCTTAGGTAGCTATACGATAGATGTAGTGTAGGGGATATAGGTTGTAGTGAGAGATGTAGTGTAGTGAAGTTCTTAGGTAGCTATATGATAGATGTAGTGTAGGGGATATAGGTTGTAGTGAGAGATGTAGTGTAGTGAAGTTCTTAGGTAGCTATATGATAGATGTAGTGTAGGGGATATAGGTTGTAGTGAGAGATGTATTGTAATGAAGTTCTTAGGTAGCTATACGATATATGTAGTGTAGGGGATATAGGTTGTAGTGAGAGATGTAGTGTAGTGAAGTTCTTAGGTAGCTATACGATAGATGTAGTGTAGGGGATATAGGTTGTTGTGAGAGATGTAGTGTAGTGAAGTTCTTAGGTAGCTATACGATAGATGTAGTGTAGGGGATATAGGTTGTAGTGAGAGATGTAGTGTAGTGAAGTTCTTAGGTAGCTATAAGATAGATGTAGTGTAGGGGATATAGGTTGTAGTGAGACTGTGAGAGATGTAGTGTAATGGGAGAAGTTCTTAGGTAGCTAAGCGATAGATGTAGTGTAGGGGATATAGGATTTAAGCAAGAATGAAGAGAGAATGGGAAGAGTCAGCCAGGGTGTGTAAATACACAGCCCATTTTCTCTAGCCCTTTTTTGAGTTGCAGAGGTTAGAGTTCACGATTTCTGGACTACCTACTTGGAATAGAGTATACCACCCAACGCTTTCATCCGTATAACTTTCAACTCCATTCCTCCACCTCACTCTCGGTCTGTCTTTCCCTCTCTGCCCTGCCACCTCACTCCCATACAGTCATTCATTCATCCTCTCACTCACCTTTCTAAGCTGTATAAAATTGTCTAATAATAGCCGGAATACGTGTTTATTGCTAAATTATAATTGGGTGTTTTTATTGTTCCTGCCATTTTAGAGCATGTTATTAATTTGACCCCTAGACTCTCTTCAAGCTAATAATCGCCTCCCTAGACTCCCATTCAAATGAAAAACGTTCCCCAGACCCCGTGCTAAAATGTGTACATTTTTCGGGGGGAAATGTGTCCCCTCCTTAATTTCAGCCTCGCTTTCGCTCACCAGGAAGAAATCTACACCTGAAATGGGGCGAGAAGTCTTGTAATCGCCAAATTAATGCGAAATAGGTGGTTCCCGAAAGACCACCGTATGTTAGATAGGGTTAAGGTCTTGGGTATAGGGTTAAGTCATTCAGTCCCGGTGACGCCCGTTTCATTATATTTTGACAACTATTAGACGATTTTACTCAGCTTAGGAAGGACGTATAGCAATAACGATTCTATAGACTATCTTATTTGATCCTTTGAGCTACCACAGATCCTTCCTAAGCTTAATATAATCGTATATAGTATCCAGAATATGGTGAAAAGGACGTCCTCGGTACTGAATAGGGGAAGGGGGATCGAATGATTGATATGCCTTTGGGTCAGGTAGGGGGACTTTTGTTGGTTTATGACGGGAGGGGCAGTAATGTAGGGGAGCCTGATTGCTCTGATTGGAGGTTCGCTATCGCTCGCCAGGAACAATCGACACCTGAATTGGGGAAACGGCTTATAATCACCAAACTAATGGAGTGAAAAGGAGGGAAACGTCTTATTGAAGGGGGTATTCGGGGGTTGGGAGCATCATGCAATGTTATCCAAAAGTTAATGGGATCCTTCCGGGTACCAAATGAAATAAGGCACTGACCAAATATCGTCGAAACCCAAAGGGATGGATAGAAGAAAGGAGAGAGCAATAGAGGAAAATAGAAAGAAGAAAACAGGAATAGAGAGAGATGCATAGGAGAAAGTAGATAAATGGATGACAGAAGGGAAAGAGATGCTTGGAAGCAAAGACAAACTGCAGTAGATAGATAGGAAAGGGGAAAATTGGGATGGATGGATGGATAGAAAGAGACGAATAAAGGAGAAGATAGGAATGGATGGCAGAAGGAAAGAGAGAGAAAGATGAAAGTGAAATAGATCGGTAGATAGAGAAGAGAAAATAGGGATGGATGACGAAAATTATATAGGAGGCCGGATTCAAGGGGGAACAGGGAGGAAATTGACCCTTTGAAGATTATGACGCATTCTGACAATTTATTCTGGCTATTATTAGACGATTTTATACAGCTTAGGAAGGATCTGTGGGCATAATAGGGGTAAACACTATCTCAATCAACCCTCGGATTTCCATAGCCTATTCCCTTCCTAATCTGAATAAAATCGTCAAATAATAGTCAGAAAGCAGAAAAGCAATGCGCAATCGGATCATGAAAGGGTTAAGCTATATCATCAGAAGATAAAAGAGAGTCAGGAACACACACGGATACGGAGAATTGCAGATGAAATAAATAATTGTGGTGAAGGGGAGAGGGAAGGGGGAGGGGAGGGAATGAGGTGAAGGGGAGAGGGGAGGGGGAGGGAATGACATGCAAGTGAGGGGAAAGGTAGCGATCCTTTAGTATGAGAGAACGGCCAGCTATTTATTTGAACGCCATTTGGGTACCCATCCTGGTGCTCTATTTATCATACAACGATAATGTTTACTATTGGATTACAAATGCCTTTACAAATTAAACTACGGGTATCAAAGAAAGAGAGAGAGAGAGAGAGAGAGAGAGAGAGAGAGAGAGAGAGAGAGAGAGAGAGAGAGAGAGAGAGAGAGAAGTAGGGGCAGGGGAGGGGGCAGTAAATGTATCTCTTTATGAGGTTGTTGACTGGGTTGAATTTTCTTTTCATCTTCAACTCAATGTTGTATAGTCACTCAGTGCAAGTTCTATCACTACAGGGAACGAGGTAAGGTACTAGCTCTCTGGTTAGCTACCTTTACTGGGTTAGCTATAGGATCAGGTACGGTAATTATATCTGCCTTATGGTGAGAACAATTCTGAGAAACATATATGATTTTTAATAGGAAGCTAAACAAACCCCGAGTTAAAAGAAGGCAGCAGAGCTTATTCTATACTTTATCTTCCAGTACAAGCCCCAACACACTGGGAAACTATGTAGCTGAAGTGTATATATATGTGAGTACAAGTATGTTTATATGTGACCGCATAATATTATTCATGAAGAGAAGAAGAAGGTGTGGGCGGAACATCACAGTAAAGTTTCTTTAGTTACCCCTTGTATTTTCGTTTATTTTACATGTCTCTGTAAAGAAGAAGATTTGCGATCTATTTTTATAAAGTTCTTATTAGTATATAGCTTATATACATATAATTATTCTTAAAAATCTTTATTATAATTTTATTAACCCTATTTTGATTATTCTAGCGTATACAACTCACATCTATTTATTGCGGTAATCGCTAACACGAGGTAAACAAACCCACATGACGTGCTAGCCGCATATGTGGCTTGCAAGCTTTTCATACGCCCATAGGAGTGTAATACGATCAGGTGAGACCCCACAACCTAACCATGAACATATCTGAACCATATTTGCCTATATGTTGTGTTGTATATTATTCGTAAGCAAAATAGGCTAGAGGTAAAAATGCATAAAAAGTATTTTGGTGGTGTCGGCCATCTGGGTGACCGGGTGCCGGTGGTGGTGTGAGAATATTAGGCCTATTGCCAGTACAAATGTGAAGGTGAGGGATCCACCAAGCTTCACAGACAGTTTGAGGGACCCTGACTACCTGAGGGTCAACATCTTTGAGTCTAAGCTTCTAAGGATTTAGCCTAAGTAGCTAGCCTATGCAGGATAGGCTAGGCCTAAATGGGTAAATTTTCTGAAGTGGACAGTGATGAGTGATGACCAATTGACCATGGTGGGGGGATTTGTGGACAATATAGGCCTAAAGGAGCCGGACCACAGCTAGCCTAGTCCTAAGTCCCGCAATCTTAATGTGATAGCCTATGTCAAAGTAACAATGTTTTAAAAATGTTTGCATAGCCTAGGCTAGGCTATGTTTTAACTTTCGGATGTGATCTGTCAAAGTAATAAAGTTTTAAAAATGTTTGCATAGGCTATGTTTTAACTTCAGGAAATTAGGCTAGGCTAATGGGTAATGTGGATGTGGTTCATCTCCTTAATATTGACCAGATTTGTTTACGTCCGCCCGACTCCACTGCCGGCCTAGCCGCCTAGCATATCCCACGGCGGGGCCAGCTGTTATGTGCCTTTTTCCCTCTGTTGGAGTCCGTAGACCTAATATAGGCTAGGCCTAGCCTATATGAGGAAAATAAGTTATGATGGATCATGGTATGATGGTGAGGACTCAGCCTCTCATTGTATCCCACGGCCAGTAGCAAAACAATTTACTCAACAGCTGGCTGTGGGATACTGGGAACAGTGGGACACAATGATGGCAAGAGCACGACTACTTATCATTTCATTATCATTAGCCTAGGCCTATACTGTCTATACAGGTATTACAGTATTAACCTACCAGCAGCTGGCTGCCAGAGTGCCAGGCTGTGGGCCCACAGATACAATGATGGGTTGAGGGAGGCAAAGCATTAGCATGACTTAATATCATCATCATAGGCTATAGGCTACTGTATATTACCAGCAGGGGGCAAATTATCAAATAACACCTGGCGTGCTTCCGGCTGACAACAGCTCGATGTTTGACGTTTATATTCGAAATTCGAATGTCAATAAAGGTACCGGTACTGACATTCGGTATATATATATTAAGCAAACCTCCCACCAATGTTCATGACACTTTTGAAATGCATGTTGGAATCCCTATAAACTGTAGGCCTACTTCATTTTTATGTAAGTTTGATAATTTGGAAAAAATCGATTAGGCTAAGGGAGAAAATTAACATTGAAAATGATATGTAAAAAGTCCCATGAACGGCGGCCAGCTATGTTATTGTAATTTACGGCCTAATTTCGTCTGTTAATTCACTTTCTCCTCAGTTGGACCCCCCTATGAAGTACCGGTACAACAGATTATGATGACATAAGTGATGGGTGTTTAGAGGGGGCAGAGCTCCCCCTTCAACATATTACGTGTCCCACAGTAACTTCTATTAGGCTATATAAACAACCCAAGAATTTTCACAAATTTTTTAAATTTCATTTAGGATGTAATATAACCTATACTCCATGTTAAAATAAGTGTCAACCCTCGAAAAATTCTATTAAGGGAGATACAGAACCTGTAACCTGTAACGATATTTGTCCCCATAGACGGCACACAACACGACTCGGCGGACCTCTTTCTCCCTGCCTTTCAGTCTAATTAACACTAGGAATTTACCTAATTTTCCATCCAATGTACTATCCAACCAGCGGGGGTATGGGGGAGGCAGCCACCACCCAAAATACTAGGTTAGGTTAGGTAAGGTTGGTAGGTTAGGCTAAAATCTTTAATGTTGCTTAATTGTTGGATAATGAGGTTACTGGGTAAGTTAATTTTCTATCCCATGTACCATCCAACCAGCGGGGGTGTGGGTGCGGCAGCCCCCACTCATAATACTAGGTAAGGTTGGCAGGTTAGGCTAATATCTTTAATGTAGCTTAATTGTTGGATAATGGATAATTAGCTTACTGAAAAATCTTAAAATCCGAGCTAACTTTTGCCAAAACTTGGCTCGAGTTTTTTCATTTTGAGGTTTTCTCAAGTTGAAAAACAACAAAACACGAGCCAACTTTCATCATAAAAGCCATTATATCGCCTTTTTATGTCTTTAACCCCACATTTTCCCTGATCTTCATAGCCCTCCCCACTATCGGGCGCCGTGTCTTAAGATCGTTGGATAAAGGGGAAATTTTTTTTTGCGGAGGTTGAAACTAATGTCAATCACTATATATTGATGCAAATAAACTAAAACTAAAAAAAAAAAAAAAATTGGTGGGTGGTTTCCTTAGCCTAATATTTTCCTGACATTCTGACAATAGCTCGATATTTAATATTAGTTTGTCAAATGTCAAAAAAGATACTTGAATGTAAAAAAAGGCATACCGTACTGACAATAGGCCTAGCTCTATGCTTGACATTTGATATTAAAATTTTGAATGTCAAAAAAGGTATTGACAATAGCTCGATATTTGACGTTTGTCCAATTTGAAAGTCAAATCTCAAGAAGGTGCTTGAAATCTTGAATGTCATAAAAGGTACTGACAATAGGGCAAGAATATTAAGTGCGGGCGTACCGCCACCCTTGTTTATACTATGCGGAGCGGTAGTGGACGCTTGCCATCATGTTCCCGTTTATTTTGACTGCCTTTCGATATAATAATATGTTGAGGGGGCATTCACATATTGTCATAATCATATATATTGCCAGTAGGGGGCAAATAACAGAGAAAAAAATCGCCGTCAAAATAGACGCGAACTTAACTATGGCGATCGACAAATGTAAACATGACGGCGGCGGTGGCGGTGACGTCGAACGTTCGCTATCATGTTTCCGTCTATTTTTAATGCCATTGGATACAGTAATATGTTGAGGGGGGGCTTTGCCTCCCCTCACCCCCCCCATGACATATTGTCATCGTCATATATATTGTCAGGGGACGCGAAGTTCACCGCGGCGATCGCCCTATGTAAACGTGACGACCGTACGCCCGAAAACTACATCCATCCCAACAATAGCTCAATGTTTGACGTTTGATATACGAATGTCCAATTCTAATGTAAAAAAAGGTACCAGTACTTGAATGTCAAAAAAGGTACTGTAGGCTACTGACAATAGCTCAATATTTGACGTTTGACACTTGCGAATGTCAAACTAGAATCTAGATCTGTTTGATATTCGATAAAAGCGAATGTTAAACAACAGACAACAGCCCGATATTTAACATTTGCGAATGTCACACTAGATCTGTTTGATATTCGATAGGCTATGTCAAACGTCAAATATCGTGCAGCGAGCTGTTGTCATTTTGTAATCAGCCAACTTGGCAAGTAAAAATTATTACTTATTTTGACAGTTTGTTTTGGCTATCATTATACAAATTTAGACAGTTTAGGAAGGATCTGTGGGAATTATAAGGGCAAAGACTATCTCAATTAACTCTCTTGACTTCCATATCCCCTCCTAATCTGAATAATTAACAACATATTTAGCTACAAAAAAACATTGTAATAGCTGAGTAATTAAGATAGGAACAAACCGATTTCTTGCCAGCTTAAAATATATATAGACTATTGAATACCTTTTGAAACAATTTGCCTTACCTTCCAGGATGCCTAAGGCTCCGGTCCTGAAGAAGTGCCGGACGCACCGAGAGGTGAGCCGTGTGTGCACCAAGGCGGGGGTGAAGGGTGCCAAGCCTCCTCCACCAGTGTCATCACAGGGACTGGTCTTTAACACTGATCTGGGCCAGCACATACTCAAGAATCCCCTCGTTATTAATTCCATGATCGAGAAGTCGGGAATCAAGACAACTGATACCGTTCTTGAGGTTAGTTTGCATATTTTATTGATATACCGGTACTGTACATAGCCTACGTACTTTATATTCACTTTAAAGACTGATGGATCCATAAGAAGTATGATTTTAGATTAATGTCCTAATAAGTTACCTGATCTTTCAGGTTAACCCCTTTTATCGATCACCTCATTCTCATTTCATTACTGTACATTCTGGTAATGATGCAGAGATTATGCAATTTTTAACGCCATAGACTCCCTTGATTGACAGGGCTAGGGGCGTGCCCTTGTTACAGGGACTTTACTGGATATTTGCCTTGAATCGCTGGACCGAGCTACCCAAACTATTGCCGTCTACTAGTGTCACGGCGGGGGATTGAACTGAAGATCCTTCGGCCAGCAGTCAGATGCACTACCGACCATGCCACGGCCTGTGGCATTTTCATTTTAGCTGGCCTATTTGTTAACCATAAGTCATTGCACTTGTAATACACAAAGCCAATGTTCCTTTCCTTATGTGCTCTGAGTGAAGTCCAAATTAAGGCTATTGAAAATACTGTATTAACACCGGAACAATTGTAGTCACTCCTGCATTCAATATTTGATAAAGTTGTTCAGGCACTGAACTGAAACTTTCAATAATCTGGGTTTTAACTTAATTTAGAATAAAGGTGGGAAGAACCTTTGACTTTAGACTGAGCAAAATATCAACATAATGTAGTCGATTCCGAATCAACAAGGGAGTTTGAAAGTAATCTTGATAGAGCATGGGGAAGACAAGATTTGAAGTTTGATTATAAAACAAAAATACAGAATAGTAAAAATGTTGCTTCTGCTACCGCCGCCGCCAACACCGTGAACGACCGCAGCAGTGCAAGTACTGGTACTGAGCTGGATACACAGGCATAGTTTGCCTTTTTCCAGAGGATCTACTGTAAGAAACTGTAAGAATCTCTTATTACTATATTTCCTTCTGTGAATCCCTAAAGACCTTATATTAACAAGAGAACTGATAACTTCTGCTACTGGTGTCATTAGCCTCTCTGTGCTTTGCCCAGTAGGCTGTAGACAAATAGTTTTTATTATTATTAGCCTCTCTGTGCACTAAAAAAAATCCAAACCCATAATAAACATTTGGCAATACTGGTACAGGATATATAGATTGGTCATTGGATCTATTTGCACCCTACATATTGATCTATATTTTTCCAGGTGGGTCCGGGCACAGGTAACATGACGGTGAAGCTACTGGAGCGTGCGAAGAAGGTAATAGCGTGTGAGGTGGACTCCCGGATGGTGGCAGAGCTTCACAAGCGGTTCGTGGCCACCCCCCTCCATCCCAAGCTGGACATAAGGATCGGTGACGTGCTTAAGGCCGACCTCCCCGTCTTTGATATCTGCGTGGCTAACCTTCCCTACCAGGTTTGTTAGTTTGGTTTGCATCTTGGTGAGTTTGAAGAGTAACCCGGACAAAAAGACTCCACTCGTTTATGGAACTGTTCTCGTAACTGTAGGAAGGCCCTCACCTATAGTTCACCAGGTCATTAGTGTCCAAGTACCATAGAACCAGATTATATGGATGACTGGTACTTTCACAGCAGCCGGTAGACCCCACCCTCATAAGAGTACGGTACCAGTTGACCGAGTTCGGAGATGCCCAGCACACGTCGATAGTCTCGAAGCAGTAGCCCGTGTGAGCTTTGTTTCCACTGAAGTGGTGTCGAATGGACATGACTTTGTGGTGTGATTGTACCGTTATGTTTTGTTTTATCTCTGATCTTTTTCCCTTTTGTGTCAAGCTCCCTGTTGCACCGTAACCTCTGGTACCCGGAAGGGCTCTCAGAAGCCCATAACAAACTAGGGCCCGGCACCTGGATGGGTTGCTGAGGTCCATAAGCTTGAAAGCCTATTAAGCTTGTTTTGAAAGCCGTGCGTCCGACGCATGTAAACACAGCCGGTCGGAGCAACGCGCACCTACAAGAACAAAAACGAGAAGTTGCACTTTTGTTGTTATTGTTTTGGAGAACAAGGATTAGTAATTTAGTGTTGTTATTGTGCGATTATTGCCGACATCGGGGCCTGAGCATATAGATAGATACAGTAGATAGCATCGAAACTCTCTCCACGGAAATCATCATCACAACTGAACCCGTTGACCTAGAGAACTCTACTTAATGCCAGTCTACAGATACGAAACAGGGCTACGTTTTGAGATGTGTGTAAATTGTCTAGCAGTTAAAATAACAAAGATAGGGCTAGCCTATTACAACGTTTTTCGGCCAGATCCCCCGTGTTTCGGGGCTATCCTATAGAAGACGAGACCGGTCTGTGAGGGTTAGTGTTCTTTTGATCTATCTATCTATCTATTGCCTGACGCCGTGATCCCCGAAGGGGTGGCCACGAACGAACCGCCCCCATGCACCTCTGTCCCCAGTCAGTCGACGCCCCTCCCCCCAACCAGCACCACCTTCGTTCATGTACTTCCTCACTCCATCCTTCCACCTCATATTCGGTCTACCTCTCCCCCTCTGTCCCTCCACCTCGCTCTCATACACCCTCTTAGTCATTCTCTCGCTTTCCATACGTTCCATATGGCCGAACCATCTCAAGTTGTTCCTTTTCACACTTTCCAGCACATCTACCTCCACACCACACCTCCTTCTTACTTCCTCATTAGTCTGTCTATCCCTCCATGTAACTCCGCACGCACTCCTTAAGTAATTCATTTCCACTGCTCTCACTCTTGGTCTGAGTCTCTCAACCAACGTCCATGCTTCGCTTCATAAGTCAGTGTCGGGATTACCACACTGTCATGCAAGGACTTCTTCACTTCCATACTGACCACCCTATTTCTTGTTACTGCTTTTAGCGTTCCTACAAACCCTCTTCCCCTGTTGTACCCTCTCCCGCACCTCTTCATCCATAGTCCCATCTTTACTCAACACACTGCCCAGATACTTAAAAGAGTTGACGATCTCCATAGCCTGACCGTTCAGCTTCACCTCACACTCTGTGACTTCACCCCTTTCGAAGACCATAACCTTGCTCTTCCCCGTATTTACCTTCAAATTCCGTTTTTCGCACACTGTTCCAAACTCATTTACCAGACCCTGCAACTCCCATTCATTATCACTCATCAGAACTGTATCATCCGCAAACAGCAGTATAGGTAGCTTCCACTCAATTCCCTCCCTTTTCAGCGATACACCAACATCCACTGCTCTTGATAGTATTTCTTTCAAAACTCCATCCATATATACAGTAAACAACCACGGGGACATCACACACCCCTGTTTCAAACCAACATTCAGGTCAAAGAACTCGCTCTGCTCACTCTCCACACGTACTGCCGCCTTTGCACCCTCATACATGCTCTTCACTGCTTTCAGCAACTTGCCCTCTACTCCGTATATTCTAAGTACTTTCCACAAACCTTCTCTATCCACTCTGTCATAGGCCTTCTCCAAGTCCATAAAGGCAACATACACCTTTTGTTTCTTCTCCAGATACTTCTCCACAACACAATTCAGGGTAAAAATCTGATCTACACATCCTCTTCCCTTCCTAAAACCTCCCTGCTCGTCGCCTATCCATTTCTCCGTTCTCACTCTCACTCTCTCAATCACTACCCTACTGTATACCTTCCCTACTACGCTTAGAAGACATATTCCTCGGTGGTTACCACAGACTCCTCTTTCCCCTTTGCCCTTATATAGGGGGACTATTATGCCAGTCTTCCAGTCATCGGGTGCACTCCCCTTCTCCCATGCTAGTTTGCACATTTTCCATACCCATTCTATCACTATCTCACCACCATACCTCAACATTTCCCCACACACTCCATCTGTTCCTGGTGCTTTCCCCAAAACCAGTCAGTTCTTTTGATGTGCACTGTTAATGTCAAAATATATATATTTTTTTTTCTGATCTTTTGTGCCGACTGTTCTTTGTATGGGTATGAGTAATATTAATGCAACGCTTTTTTACTTTGATTTCCATTCTACAGTACCGGTTTTTCTATTTCAGATTTCGTCGCCCTTCGTGTTCAAGTTACTACTACATCGCCCGTTGTTCCGGTGCGCAATATTGATGTTCCAGCAGGAGTTTGCGGAGAGACTGGTGGCAGCACCGGGGGACAAGATGTATTGTCGCCTTACCGTTAATACACAACTATTGGCCAAGGTCTCACATCTTATGAAGGTTGGCAAGAATAACTTCAGACCACCGCCAAAAGTGAGTAACTATTGTTCATGTTTTTACATTTTTTACTGATACTGTGCTGTTTTTCTATCTCTAATAAACAGAAAAATGCCCTTTAGCCTGTCTTCCTATTTTATATTTGTATTTTTTGCTGTTATTTTTTTGTCTACCCCATTTTAGTAAGTTTTGGATTATCTATATACAAGCTGGGCTTAATTGTGGATATTATATAGCTTGTATGAATGGTTACCGTTACTGACTGGTTTTGTCTTGTTTCCCAGGTGGAGTCATCGGTGGTGAGGATAGAGCCCAGGAACCCGGTGCCCGACATTAACTTCTCCGAGTGGGACGGGTTGTTAAGGATAGTCTTCGTCCGCAAGAACAAGACCCTGGCTGCGGCTTTCAAACAGAACTCCGTGCTACAGGTTAGTGTACAGTCAAAAAACATAAATCACTCCCATGATTTATGCCAAGGGTATGAGAAGCTTCATAATGATAGCCCTCATGCTTCTATGCCTCAACTAGCCATTTCATTATATAATTAATTTCATTCACTTTCAGACTCTAGAAAAGAACTACAAGACCATGTGCTCCTTACAAGAGAAGAAGATCCCCGAAGATTTCAACATGAAGAGTAAAGTGGAGGATATTTTGGTCAACAGTAAATTTGACAAGAAGCGCGGCCGGCATATGGACCAAGACGACTTTCTATCACTACTCCACGCGTTTAATAAGGAAGGCATTCATTTCGTATAATGGGTGGGTGGTAGGAAATTAGATACTTGTACAGTTTTACAATTTAGACCGTCGTACAGTCGGGGGAAGATGATCCCGTCTCGCTGGTGGAAGGGGGAGTA
The DNA here is from genome assembly GCA_032716605.1 of Paralithodes platypus. Lineage (NCBI taxonomy): Eukaryota > Metazoa > Arthropoda > Malacostraca > Decapoda > Lithodidae > Paralithodes > Paralithodes platypus. The sequence goes on along the minus strand of CM064555.1, from coordinate 20,615,711 downwards.
TCGATGTCCCTATAAATTTATCTTCTCAATAGGTAGGCTACACTCGAGGATAAATATTCAACATTTTGGACTCCTCGAACTGCTTGAAGGAGCCCTTAAAATCAAATTATTTAGTGAAGAATTAACCCTTTCACGTTTTTATGACGCAGAGGTTGCTAGATTAGCAATAATAAATAGAGTTCTCTTACTCTTATAATTACCTCTCCAAAATTAGTTTTCTGCCCACAGCTAACTCAAAGACAACTGCAGAGGTTGAAGTAACTAAACTAAAGGTTTCTAAATACCCCTGATGGTAACAAAGGCTTTAAAGTATCCCTAATAGGCTCAAAATTGCGTTAAGAACGTGAGAGGGTTAATAACGCTTCAATAAACCAATGTCTAGTCAACCAGGGCCATTACGTCAGTGCCAAGTAGTAGTCCAAGCCTAACCTAACAGTATTGGTTAAATTGGCTCTAGTTGAAATGGTCTAGTAGTCCAAACCTAACTTAACCCAGCCTAACCTAAAAGTATTAATTAGATTGGCTCTGGTTGAAATAGTCTACTGGTTGATATGTGTAGTCATATTGAGTTTGAAAAGTCTCTCGTGTTGAAATAAATGGTTGACGTTCCTAGGGAGTCGTACGTTGGCAGGAGGAGGATTGACGGGACCACCTTCTCGGATTGTACTGTTCTACAGTTTAGATCTTTGTACAGTTTTTCAATTTAGTTCACTGTACAGTTTTTCAATTTCAGAAGGCCCACATGTTTTTGCCGACAGCTGACCATCACATAGACCTATATTTTTCTCCATATTTATTTGTATGTTATATATTATAGGATTTTCGGAGTGATCAGTGTATGTGTGTGTGTGTATATTTATATTGTTTGAACTGTTATTTAACCAAGTGTATTGCTGTTACACTGTTTGAAATTAAGCTATTTAAACTTGCTATATTCCAAGTCTTTCCAGAGGTGTGCTTTGCTTGAAGCTAGTACATTTTTTTATTCTTCATACTGTATATACATCTTCCTGGTGTATGTGGATCTTTGTGATGTTCCTTTCAGAGAGAACAGAGTATGGATTCGTCCTTACCATTAGTCCAAGTGTCCAGAAACTGCATATTGTGTAAGTTCAATGGGTTAAAAGTAATAAGTATTTTTAAAGCTTCTTTTGCAGAACACACAGTAAGCTAAACTAGAAGAAGAAATGGAACATATTCTGGGATGATATATGGATAAGGCAGAGGAGATGAAACAAAAGTTGATGATTCTGATATCAAAAAATATTTGTGTACACTGTTAGCATTAAGCAGCTCCCTGTGAATGGAGATGGAATATTAAAGGTATTTTCTTACGTTGGTGGTTTAACCTGACTCTTAAACAATGATGCTCTAGTAAAACTAAATTAATTGTTCCCTAACTATAATCTATTAATTATATTTAGGTAAAAAATTGTGACCCCTTTGATTACTCTAGTCGTTTTTGAGTCATAGAGCTTATTGGTTACAATTTCTGGCCTACCTATAATGAATGGACTATACATAAGGATATTTTAATTCTGGAGTTCGTACCGGTGCCATCCTTCTAGTGTGTCATTGTGTGTGAGGGGGTTAATTTGATACTGTATAAATTTTTATTTATTTTTTGCTGTTCCCCAGGCTGCCTGGCCGAACAGCCCCAAGGCCACTGTATACAGTATACTGTAATGATGTTGCCAAAGACATAGGACCAATTTTCAAGGTGCAACACGTGTGATCTCGTACAGTATGTGTTGTGTGTGTGTGGTTATTATTATTTTTTTATTCAGTGTTAGTTCTTGTGTGTGTTGTTGGTGTTTTGTAGTTTAGAGTTTTGCCAGATAAAATTTTAAACCCACGTGACAAAAAATGTGTTTTAGACGATACCTAGCATTTCTGTTTATACTGTATGTCTTTGAAGCCAAACTTTGCCGTTGTTCCCCTAATTATAGTGGTCATATTTCTCCAGTGCAGTTGTAGCCAGATATAGGTGGTATAGTGTAGGTTATGGGTATTGTGGTGTGGTAATAAACTAAACAAAAAATGTTAACTCCTAACACCAAACACCTCCCGATGAAATTAATGAAAGCATGTGATCCTCCCGGGATTCAAACCTGGGTCACCACATACAGATCTTAAACAGTCCAACCATTACACCATCAAGAAAAGTAACTTCACCCATAAAGAAAGGGTTACATGAATGTTGTATCCTAATTAATGAAGTATCAACTTAAAATATGGCGACTTTAAATGAGGAATGCCTTTCAGTTGCATAGTTTCATTACAGTTTATATAGACTATTAAAACAAATCATAATTTCAAACATGTTTTTTATTATGTGGATTTGGCTTTTATATTCAGCTATGTATGGCAACACTTTTGCTTGATTAGTACTGTATTTTTTTAAGATGGTGTTTAGAAGGAGCATCTGCCATGATAATACTCAATGACTTTAAGGTCTCATCATTGTTGTTATATATTATATACAGTCGAGCGCCATAGTTCTCTCCCACCTTTTGTATTAGTAACGTTAAACCCAAGGCTGTTGAAAGTATAAACGCCTCAACAACATCATAATACTGGTAGTTAGAAGGAAAGCAAGAAATTTAAGCCAGTATCATATCAGAAACTTTTCCCTCGTATTTTATTATTAACACTGATCTGTCTACTGGGAGGTAAAATTAAGTTCATCTATTAAAATGTAAAACTTGCAAACAAAGCAAACCAAAACTGGGACAAAGACAATATAAAGTCAAAACATCTATTTCATCTATTGATATACATCTATTTTCAGTCTAGATTTTTATGAATATATAATTATATACTCGGGCACATGCCCCATACCTTAGGGTGGCCGACTCGAGACAGAGCCCGAACAGGGACAATACAACACAACATACCAAAACAAAATACAAATTCACACACATCTAGGTCGTCCAGAAGACCTAGAGACAATGGATCACTAAGGGGCTCCAGCACTCCCCCGGCCCCGGAAATACAAATTTCAGTTAATGAATTATGAAGAAGTGTCAGTTCAACCCGTAACTGATGGCAATTGCACATTGCCCCTTTGATTCACAGAGGGCCTTCCAATGCAGAGTATAATTGGCCTTCCAATGCGGAGTGTATATGTCCTTCCAATGCGGAGTATAATTATCCAATTATTATTGCTACTACTGTACTAGCTAAAATATAGTGGGAAAACTAGTCATCATAGTACAGTAAAAGAATTGTTGTTGTTGTTCTCGTTGTTCCCTAGGCTGCCTGGCCGAACAGCCCCGAGTCCCTAAGGAAGGCCATGGCCGAGATTGGGCTTTCCCACACGGCTCTCAAGGAGTGTAGATTATGTTGTTGGCATAAGCGATTGTGTGGAATGCAGTCTTCTATGATTAATAGTATGGGGTGCTTTGTTATAACCTGGACAGGCATCACCGACGGAGTCACCTAGTCTCTTCTGATAGCTCAGAAGAGCTGGATGGTGCCCACATCTCAGTCTGGCCAGGTGAACTCTGTCCTTGCAAGGAAGGGAGAACTCCGAAGGATGGATTCTGAAAGGGTTAATAAAGGTACTTGGTTGTGTGACATGTCTTTATTTAGCCAACTATACTTCTAGTGTGAGAGTTGACAATTAAGTTAATTAATATGGATGTCTGATATTTCAAGTTTTACATTATAATTTATGCTTTTTATTTTATATTAGCTTTTTAGGATTGCAGAGTTTTTTATTCTTTCAAGTAGATGACAACTTGTATATTCGAGATCCCACCAAGTACTTTTTCAAATTAAGAATGATCTCTTGAGCCATTAGGATATAATTTTGTTGTTATTTCTATGACTTCGAGACAGCCTTCTCAACTGAAAGATTGTATAGTGGTCTCGGTACTGCAATAAAAGAGCAATACCCAGAATGAAAATTAAAAGTTGTTTAATTACATACATACATACTGTAGCCTACAATTGTTTAACATCATTATCCATTACATACATTGTTAAGGCTCAGATATGGTTGCCTTTCCGCAGTTGGAATTATGTTAAACTTGCAAAATAAACAAACCAAAACTTGGACAAACACAGTAAAAAGACAAAAGAATTTATCAAAAACGCTATGTGGAAATCGCTTTAGCAAAATAATATTTTTAAATAAAAGAACAAAATCTTGGAATATAATACAATAAAGTCTCGTCACAACACTGCCCCGTCATGTCATCACTTGAAAGGGTAAATTAGCTAAAATGGTTTATGATAGGGATCGCAAAGTTGTCATCTGTTGGAAATGTGAAAGGGTAAATCAGCCCAAATGATTTATGATAATATTGCAAAGTTGTCTGAAAGGATTAATTGGCTCAATGATTTATACTGATCATATTTGTAGTAAGTTATGCAATCAGATATGGATAACACAGTGGCTCTATGGTTGTGGATTAAATTGTAGCGTTGTTGGATAATTGTAGTAAAGTCACATGCAAAAGTCATAATACCATATTAACCCCTTCTCTACCGGTGATTTTTTTTTTTTATTCTAGCTATATTTAGACTATTTTGTGCAGTTTAAGAAGCATCTGTGGTAGTACATTACATAGGTTGTTGTTGTTGTTGTTGTTTTTCCCCAAGCTGCCTGGCCGAACAGCCCCAAGGCCCCGAGCAACGCCAAGGCCAAGGCCATAACCGAGCGCCCCCACAGAACCCTCCCTGCCGACCACAATAAAGCCTGGGTGACCGAAGCCACTCCATGGCGGGGAGCTGAGGAGGGTGCGGAAACGCCCGGGAAACCAAAGCCCCACCCAGGGCCCTGTGCCCCTCAGCAATTATGAAGAGAAAGTTGAGGGGCAAAGGAAAGATGTGACGCTTTGGTTTCCAATCTTGGTAGATTAGGAGGTCAATCCACGCAAGAGACGCCGTCACTTGAGATCTAGAAAATATATAAGTAAAAGGAACAGTCAGAGTAAGCTATGGGTATGGCAGAGATCGCTCAGTTCTCACTCTGATAGACCAGCCCATCACCACATGACTAGAACCCAATCCTCTCAGCATCAGCTAGGAAAGGCCCTAGAAAGCCGCCTTTGGCGGGGGGATAGCTCCCCTATTTCAACCCTTTTCGGGGTTGGGCATCCGCCCCATAGGTTAAGCGAGATAGTTTGAAGCCTGGTAATTGATGGAGGCCCTTTCCTAAACTGCACAAAATCATTAAATAGTTGCTAGAATATAATGAAAAGATGTCACAGGTAATAAAGGGGTTAATATCAACTATATTCCTTGATGTCAATGTGCTTTTTTTTTTTTATGGCCACCCCCTCGGGAAGGACATTATCCTGGGCAGGCCCTATCGTTATGGTTGCAATGGGAGGACTACTAATTGTTCAAGTACTGTACAGTTGGACACATATTTGTATGCAATCCCTAATTTTAAGCATGGAGGTACAAATAGTGTGGTTGACTTACAGGAATAATTTGCTATAAAACTACTGTTAGCATCATATTGCCACTAAATGGGGGCAGAGTTAACCTGGAGATGGGCAGGTTTGTGTGTGTATGAGAGGGCCATTTTATCATGGTATGTTAATCCCATTCTGTCAGCTTCAGTGCCTTTTAAAAGAGATAGAATATATTGACTTTGTTCATGTTTGTTAACCCCTTCTATACCGGTGACGTGTTTGTATTTTTTCTAGCTATAATTCGACGTTTTTATGCAGTAAACGAAGGATCTGTGGTAGTAAAAAGGGTTAAGTGAGATATTTTGCAGCCTGTTAATTGCTGGAGGCTCTTTTTAAACTGAATAAAATTGTCTAATATTTGCCTGAATAAAGTTAAAAGGACAGCACCGGTACAGAAGGTGTTAAGGACCTTGTTTTCTTATTACTAGAGAGATAACCAAAGTTGGTATTATAGAGGGAGGACATGACTTGTGAGAGTATGTTCTATGTTACCAGACCCTACCGTATATCCTTGTGAGCCTTCCGTGCCAATCATGACCTGTGATAACTTGTACACTATGCTTCCATAATATTCACATTGTTGATGTTTTGCAGGAACTGTGCTTTGTGCTTGTATTATCTATTCTCTCCTTTACATAACTATATGAAAATTAAACTAAGTAATGGATAACAAAAGAGAATTACGCACTTTCATACAACAAGAAATCTGAGTTCAATGTGTCTCAATTTTAGTGTCTAGAAAAAAAATTATGCATTCATCCATCCTGTCAAGTTTTCAGTTTAGATTTACAATGTTACCTGTGCTTTCTTGTTTCAATCTATCATCATCACCTCCGATGCCTTGCTCCTGTGAAAGTGGCCATGATGGATGATGATGATGAAGTAAATTTGTATACTAGCCTTCTGAGAGAAAGCCACTTATAAGGCTAGGAGTGTCCAGACATATTCCGTTTGTATATGCCACTACCCCCGTTTCTTTCTGCAAATTTTTACATTTGTCTTGTCCTGTAGGCCTACCATTGTTGGTCTTCAGTTATTTTATTTCATAATATTGTTTTGCTAAATCTTCAATGCATTATTTCCACATTTTAATAAGTTTATTTTGTCTTTATATTGTGTAGTTTCTGGTTTTGGTTTGTTTGTTTTGCAAGTTTTACAACCTAATCAGCTGTCTCTCTCACTATCTATCATTTCTCTTTTTTCCATTGTTTTGAGTTTATAATCTTCACTCATTTGGTGATTTAGGGTGCTTGAGGAAATAGTGCCGTAAACATATACATGTTAAATATTAGCATTGCTGTTAGGCTTATATTGTTACAACGCTGTAGTCTTATTAAGTTATTACCCATATATTTTTGAGGAAGTGGTGAGTGAGTGTTTCTTATATATTTTTTATTGTTTAATTATTGTATTTTTATTTTATTTATAGACAGTTTGGCTTTGATGATGAATGTTCTGTGTTTGAGTTGGTAAAGTGAAGGTATTGAGGGATAAGCCTTTACAACGGCACCTCGTATCTACTTTTCAAAGGTTTATATTGGTGCTAGTCAGTGTGGAAGTCCTGTTCGATGCCACTCATTCGTTTGTTGTTACGTTAGAGGCGGTGTTACATGACCGTCAATTTTTCCGGGCAATTATTGTTTGGCAGGAGGCTAGGAATCCTCCTCCCCTTGTAAAATTCTCCTACTCAACGACACTGAGGAAGGGGTGAGGGAACGCGAAAGTGGTCCCGGACCATAAGAATTGGAACTTTAAAGGTTTCTGGTCGGGCTCTGTCTCGAGTCTGCCACTCCCACCAATGCGAAAGAGCCTCAAAATAGTATGAGGACAAACTTGCGGTGTCACAGGAGTGCATTTTCCATCAATTTTCGATGAGTAAGAGTTTTCTGGCAAAATTATGGTGCTCTTTTGCATTGGCATCAGCAACTAAAGTGATGTTAGATTATGTTGGGTGGCTGAATTCTGATACAACTTAAATTTTGAAGTTGCCCGACTACAATTAACCCAACAATTTATGGAAAACTAGCTCACGTGATACCGCCTTGATAAGGGATGATATAGCATTAGTTTAATTTTATTGTATTGTAAAGCCGGTGTCACACAAGCTGTTTTTTTAGGCAATTTTCATGAGCAAGTTTTTTCTCATAATATTTTGAGGCTATTTCACATTGGCATCGGAAATTATACTGAAAGTAGATTGTTAGGTAGCTGAATTAAAACTTACATTTTAAAGTTGCTTGACTACAATTGCCTGTACAAATTGGCGGAAAAAGTGCTAGTGTGACATTGGCTTAAGGAATTTGACTCATGAGCTGATCTTTGACTTCTTTGATTTGAGAGTTCTGCCCAAAGTTGATCAAAATAGTCTCTCTGTAACTACATATAATAAATTTAATCAGATTGTATAATATAAATTATTTGTAACCTTATTTTTTTTCCTACAATAATTTTACTTGAAGGACACTTACCGGGCCCTGCGTAATAATAAGAGCTATAGTCTGTTCATTATGACAAGTAGTCAAACCCCAACACCCAACCTCTCTTAACTTAAAGGGTATTTATTGTATATGTATATACTCAGGCACATACCCCATAGCTGGGAGTGGCCGACTCGAGACAGAGCCCGAACAGGGACAACATAAAAAACAAAATACAAATTCACACACATCTAGGTCACCCAGAAGACCCAGAGACCAAAGATCCCTAAGGGCCTTTAGCACCCCCGGCCCCAGACCTCCCGGAGAGGTTCCGGTCTCAGCAGGCAGACACACAGCGAAGCACACCACAATGCCCGCCCACCTCGCATCCAGGCAAGACCCTTTATATACACTGGCTCCCCGGGCCAGGCACCTGACGGACTATTATGTAGTCCAACTGGCGCCCGACCCCCTCTCCCAACGACTGCGTTATCACTCATCTATTCACAAGCATTCTCCATTCATTCCTATTAATTACCACTTCTCTTGCCTGTTCTACAGTCATCTCTATCTTCCAACGCTTGTATTACACAATCTCTTCATCTCAACGGAGGTCTCTCTACCCCTCTACCTCCCCTTTTATCTGATTCATATACTCTCTTTATAAGCCTTTCATCTCTCATTCGCTCAACATGTACATTCATATTTTTTCACCAACCAACTTTACTTCTAAACTCAATTAATGAAATCAACAAATACATGCGACACTCTAATGACTCGAACCTAGGATACTCACACCAAAATTCCACTCTGGCCGACAACGGTTCCTCCTGTCCCACTCTCCTACGTACCTCTTCATTCTCAATCTGTCTCTATGCGTCTATCTACACACTCCTACATACTCCTCAAGCAGTTCATCTCCATCACATCCAGTTTTCTTTTCTCTTGTGCCTTCACAGCCCATGTCTCAGCCCCATACATAACTGTTGGTACAACTATCCCTTGATACATTGCACTTTTAGCTTTCATTCCAAGATTTCTTACCTACCACATACTTCCCATTGCTCCGAAAACTTTCCTTCTTTCACATGCTCTCTATTTTACCTGCATTTCCACAATGCATCCTTGCTTATCACTCCTAGATATTTAAAACACTCCACTTGTTGTTGTTGTTGCTCCTCAGCTTTCCCTTCATAATTGCTGAGAAGCACAGGGCCTTGGGTGGGGTTTCGGTATCCCGGGCGTTTCCGCGCCCTCCTCGCCTGTGAGCGGGTTCGGTCACCCAGACTTTTTGGTGGTAGGCAGGGAGGGTTCTGTGGGGGCGCTTGGTTATGGCCTTGGCCTTGCTCGGGGCCTTGGGGCTGTTCGGCCAGGCAGTCTGGGGAACAGCAACAACACTCCACTTGTTCTAGTATTTCCTGTATTTCCCACCGTATCTCTATAGCAATTAATTTAACCCTTTGAACTTCTGATGACACATTTCTGTTTCTTGGCTATTATTAGACAATTTTATTCAGATTAGGAAGGGTAGCCTATATGGAAGTCAGAGGGTTAATTAATGGATTTCCACAGATCCTTCCCAAGTTGTATAAAATAGTCTAGTGAAGGGCTAATCATATTCCATTATATACTGTAGATATTATTATGGGCACTTTAATTGTTGCGTTCATACCTTCAGCAAGTGTCACACAAGCGTATTTTCCGGAAATGTTCGATGAGTGAGTTTTTTTTCTTATACTATTTTGAGGCTTGCATTGGAATCGGAATTTAGATCGAAGGTAGATTTTGTTAGGTACAATAGTTTGATTCTTATTGAACTTGTATTTTGAAACTGCCAGACTACAATTGACTTGGATGATCTCGAACTCCAGGGGCTTTTCTGTAAATATGATGTAGTACAGTCTCTCTCTCTCTTTCTCTTTGTTTTGTCTCTCTCTCTCTCTCTATTTGTGTTGTCTCTCTCTCACTCTCTCTTTCTTTCTCTCACACACACACCAAACTCATCAGCCTGACAGTCGACGTAATCAAGCTTGCATCTCTAACGTTAATTACCCAATCAACTTTCACCATTAACCAGCCAATCGTGAAGCCGTTTTTTATCATTATTAATAAGAAAAACTGGCTACATTTAGATTTCCGTTGCCTATCAGTTAATAAATAATTAATGGAAATTAACCCTTTGAAGATTATGGCGCATTTGGACAGTTTATTCAGGCTATCATTAAACGATTCCATACAGCTTAGGAAGGATCTGTGGGAATTATAAGGGCAAGGACTATCTCAACCCTCTGGCTTCCATATACCCTTCATAAACTGAATAAAATCGTCGAATAACAGCCAGAAAACAGGAAAGAAATGAGTACTTGGAACTTGAAAGGGTAAATAATTCCCGATTCCGCTAGGAAGAGGGTTGTGTTTTGCTGAATTAAATTTGTCGTCTCCGGAACCTTTGACGCACTACTCCTGAACGACTGCCTGCACGCCATTGAACACTAAGTCCAAAGTTGTTCACAGAGCCAAAATTAACAAAGTCAACCTGTCGGATTTCGGTTACACTCGCTAAGTAGGTCGTTTCGCTGCGTTTTGTAGTTTCAACCTTTGACGCTCTACTACTAAAGGGCTGCCTCCACAACGTTAAACACTAGATAGATAGATATACACATAGAGACTAGATAGATAGTTACAGCTGAGCTTTTGAACTCTCTCCCCGAATCCATCTTTCCCTCATCCTATGACTTATTGTTTCAAACTCCGTGTGTGCAGAAATTTTCCTTGATTTTGGCCCTGTCACTCTTTCAATTCTGGGGAAGGCATTCGTCACAGGCAGTTTTGCCTTTTGTCTCCCTCATCCACATAGAAAACAAAAATAAATACTAGATAGATAGACAATAGATACATTGATAGACAGATAGATACCGGTATATATAGAGAGAGACAGACTATGATAAGAGAGAAATGTCTATTGAGAGGAGGTGTCAGTCAAGAGGCGGGAAGCGTGTCAACCAAGTGATACCAACTGTCTGATTGTGTGTGAAGTTGTGTGTGTGTGTGTAATGAGAGAGAGTTAGTGAGTTAAAAAGAAATAGTATGTCAAATTGTTCGCACACAAAACGTAGGCTACTGCTGAAACCTCTCCAATTATAATTTGCAACCAGTAGAGAGAGAGAGGGGGGGGGGGGGGTACCTGTCATGCACCAGAGATAGGAAGTGTTAATCGTGAGTGAGTGTGTGTGTATGATGTTAAGGTCATGTACACCACCCAGGGTTCACACACTCACTTCAGTAAGTTCAGTATATGGCAGATGTCGCACTTCAGAGACATCCCGTGATAACAGAGATCAGACACCTACTTTCTTTGGGTGTCATTTTGGTGCCGCAACTATCAAACAACGGGCTGATATTTTCATTCTGATTATGTATAGAGTTTAGATCCCAAGTCCAACTCTACTGTAGCCTATATCCCGCACCAGAATTGCCTAAGGTTTATTATGGGTATTGATGTGAATGTAACGAGAGGATACTATTACGTCAGTATAACCTCTATATCAGGGGTGTCAAACTCATTTGCTCTGGCGGGCCAAATTTGACACGGTAAAATATTGTAGGGCCGCATACATATAGCGGCCCAAATATTGTAGGGCCGCATACATATAGCGGCCCAAATGGTTGAGTGACTGACAACGAAAATGTAATTCGCTATCTACAGTACACTATATGTGTATGTGTAACTATATATATATATACTGTATATATACTGTATATATATATATATATATATATATATATATATATATATATATATACCACACGTAAAAATAACTCATACGGAAAGGTACGAAAACAAATATTGTATGGTAGTTAGATGTATGCAGGTACAAGACAAATTAATCTTGTAATTTACTTGTAACTATTCCTCAGTGTCGGGAGCCACTGCTTCCTGACACTCGACACACTCCTTTTTTGTTTTGTTTTTTAGACCAGAGTGTCAAAATTTGGAGTAAATGACTGGGAAGCAGCAATCTTGAGTATTTAGTTAAGATGCTCGTCACTGAGTTATGAACGAAACTGTGACTTGTTAATGTTCATAACCGAAAAGAGCTGCTCACATACAAATGTGCTTCCAAACATGGACATGATCTTTGAAACCAAACACTTTCTGTTGGGATAATTTGGACCAACATATTGATAAAATGTGCCCAAATCAATGGTGGACAAATTTTCTTTCCAAACAGAATCTCACTGCAACTTGATTATTTGGAGTTGCATATGTTCTGGCACCACATTAAGATCAACTGAAAATGGGTTTCGAAAGATAGCAAGATCAGTTTCCAGGTATTTAAAGTCACTTAATCTGTCTTTAAACTCAATTCTGAGCTGGGGCATCTTCTCACAAAATTATCTGTATGATCACCATCATGAAATTCATAATTTTGCATGGATTTTAAAGTGGAGAAGTGTGCGAGATTATGTGCTGCAATCTGCCTTTCAAAAAGCACAAGCTTTGTTTCAATTGTACGAATAGTCATTGAGCTCTGTCACCAGTTTGTTTCTGCCTTTCATCTTTGTGTTGAGGTAGTTTAAGTGTTCTGTAATATCCACCATGACGGCTACATTTTTCACCCAAACAATGTGCTTCAGTTCATACACCTCCCTTTTCTTCCATGAAAATATAAATTTCACTGCATAGAAGCACTCCAGCACTTCGATTATATTCAGCTTAAGAAGAACGTGTAAGAGTGAAAGAGTATATAATCTACTTTAAGCTTCTTACTCTCACAAGTACTTCCTATAATTAAACATTAAGTTAAAAAAGTATCAACATGTGCTGTAACATATTAAATATATAATAATTACATGAACAAGAAAATGCAATATTTGACACTACTTGGCCAAACTGGTTCGCGGGCCGCATGTTAGAGGGAGGGGGGCCGCATGCAGCCCGCGGGCCGCATGTTAGAGGGAGGGGGGCCGCATGCAGCCCGCGGGCCGCATGTTTGACACCCCTGCTCTAGGACTTATAGTTTGGGCTACATTGGACTTTTAAAGTCCAAAAAACGGTCCCCTGGGCCCTCCAGGAAGGCTAAGTCAAAATTGAAATCCTAAGCTAATGGTCCGAGTTTAATTCTGTTTGCGCCATTCGATTCAGATTGCCAAAGTGTACTTATGGTATAAATTTAAACAAAATCCGTGCATAAATAACTCGTCTATGGAGTTTTTAAACTTTAAAATAGGTCAACATTTAAACAAAATTATACCATTGAATCCGCAACGGCGAGACGAATCCAAATATGGAATAATATTGACAAGTCAAAATTCGACCAAAATCACCGATCTACGACCATGTCTAGAAGCAGCTCGGCGAGAAAAAACGAATGGCACCAGTTAGAATTCTCTAGGTCTATATCTAAAATTCTGCTATAGTCATTGAGCTAATATTTCTAGCATTTGGGAAGAGTCAGCCAGGAAATAGGTGTGGAAAATTACAGTCCATTTGTTCTAGCGGCTAGGCCATTTTGAGTTACAGAGGTTAGGGGTCAGGATTCCTCATCCTATGACTTAAATTGTTTCAAACTCGTGTGTCCAGACATTTCGGCTTGAACATTCCTTGATTTTGGCCCTGACACTCTTTTAACTCTGGGGGAGGCACTCGTCACAGGCAGTTTTGCCTTTTGTCTCCCTTATCCACATAGAACAAACAATTAGGAAGGGTATAATGGCAGTCAGAGGGTTAATTGAAATAGCCTTTACCCTTTTGATGCCCACAGATTCTTCCTAAACTGTATACAAAATCAACTCATGATAGCCAGAATGAACTGTCAGAATGTGTCATAATATAAAGGGTTTATTATTTACTGCTGCTAAAATAAAGGTCCCGAAAACATGCAACTGCCGGAGAAAGTGATCACGTGACAGGTAGACGGACTTACAGACAGGCAAACAGACACACACATCTTCAAACATACGTGCAGACTACAGACAGACAAACACATATATATAATAGGCATACGTACAGACGTACAGACAGACAGGCAAACAGACACATATATTCAAGCATACGTACATACTACAGACAGACAGGCATACGTACAGACAAACATATATTCAGGCATACGTACAGACAGACAGACACATATATAATAGGCATACGTACAGACAGACAGGCAAACAGACACATATATTCAGGCATACGTACCTACAGACACACATATTCAGGCATACGTACAGGCAGACACACATATATTCAGGCATCTGTACAGCCAGACAGACACACATATATAATAGGCATACGTACAAACAAACAGACACACATATAATAGGCATACGTACAGACAGACACACATATATAATAGGCATACGCACAGACAGACAGACACACATATAATATGCATACGCACAGACAGACACATATAATATGCATACGCACAGACAGACAGACATATATAATAGGCATACAGACAGGTAAATAGACACATTCAGGCATACATATCCTACAGATAGACAGACATTGAGGCATATGTACACACAGACAGACATATATTGAGGCATATGTACACACAGACAGACATATATTGAGGCATATGTACACACAGATAGACAGACATTGAGGCATATGTACACACAGACAGACATATATTGAGGCATATGTACACACATACAGACATACATTGAGGCATATGTACACACATACAGACATACATTGAGGCAAACAGACAGACACACATTGAGGCATGTAGACAGACAGACAGAAGGGGAAGGAACCATAGCATCACGCACGTATGGTCATGCAAACACATACACATGACGTACATACATACACAATTTACGTACATATATACATCTTCAGTCACTCACACACACATACATACACATCTGCAGCCACACACACATAAAAATACATACACATACATACATACATACGTCTTCAGTTTGACAGTTACACACACTCGTTCACATTCATCTATTGTCACACACACACACACACATCTTCTGTCACATAGACACACACGCACATCTTGTTACACACACGCACACACATATCCATCTTCAGTCTCTCTCTCACACACACACACACACACACACATACTTATAGTCATGCACGTGCGCCCCAACAAACATGGTATATTCAATGCAGAGTAAGTACCTATATTGACACAGGCGCTCTCTCTCTCTCTCTATATATATATATATATATACTGTATATATATTGAGACTGACTTCCTAGATTAATAGCGTTATATAACCTTGAATTGGTCCCATTAATTAACAGCCGCCTAACAAACACCAGTCCCTCTAAATCCGCCCACACTAGTTTTCCCTTCCTCTATACAACCAGTGAACGGGAAAGAACTGTAGGCTACCCTCTCGTTCCTATACCGTATACACATTTACCGCCTTCCCTCACACACGTTCACAACACCGTTATGTAAGGGGGGGGGGGGGGGTGCTTCTATTTAGACCCCCTTCTCCCTCATGTTTAGCCCCATTAGTTTTGACATTTTAAGACGTCCGTCCAGTAGTTTCGCTATAGTTTAAGACCTTTCGGCCCATATCTTTGCCAATTTTAAAACCTATTATGCCATTTAGGTCTCGATTGTATCTTAGCCAGCGATAGTGAGCTCGTAATTTAGGAGCTTCGGCCGGAATATTTTTCTAATGAAATAACGTACACATATGTCTCAAAGGGGCGTCTGAGGGGGTCTTTTTTTTAAGCTTGAAAGTATAGGGAGAAAACTAAAAAATAAAACATAAGAAGACAGCTACACACATTCACCACTTGGTAAAGGCACGTTCATCACACAGCTAAGTCACGTTCACCACACAGCTAAGTCACGTTCACCACACAGCTAAAGTCACGTTCACCACACAGCTAAGTCACGTTTATCATACAACTAAGTCACGTTCACCAAACAGCTAAGTCACGTTCATCATACAGCTAAAGTCACGTTCACCACACAGCTAAGTCACGTTCATCATACAGCTAAGTCACGTTCACCACACAGCTAAGTCACGTTCACCACACAGCTAAGTCACGTTCACCACACAGCTAAAGTCACGTTCACCACACAGCTAAGTCACGTCCACCACACAGCTAAGTCACGTTCACCACACAGCTAAGTCACGTTCACCACATAGCTAATGTTACGTTCACCACACAGCTAAGTCACATTCACCACACAGCTAAGTCACGTTCACCGCACAGCTAATACACGTTCACTACACAGCTAAGTTACGTTCACCACACAGCTAAGTTACATTCATCAGACAGCTAAAGTCACGTTCACCACACAGTTAAAGTCACGTTCACCACACAGCTAAAGTCACGTTCATCAGACAGCTAGAGTCACGTTCACCACACAGGTTCACCACACAGTTAAAGTCACGTTCACCACACAGCTAAAGTCACGTTCATCAGACAGCTAAAGTCACGTTCACCACACAGTTAAAGTCACGTTCACCACACAGCTAAAGTCACGTTCATCAGACAGCTAAAGTAACGCTCACCACACAGTTAAAGTCACATTCACCACACAGTTAAAATCACATTCACCACACAGCTAAAGTCACGTTCATCAGACAGTTAAAGTCACGTTCACCACACAGCTAAAGTCACGTTCACCACACAGTTAAAGTCACGTTCACCACAGCCCCCCAAGCACTACACCCTCCAGCCAACCGTTCAATTACAACAGCTTTCAACCCACCCAAGCAAGCAGGGGTGTGGGAGGGTCTCATCAGCACCTCCATCACCTCCATCATCACATTCTCATTATTACTTACTCATCATCACATCTTCATTACATATTTATCATCACGCCACCATCGTCACATACACTCATCATCACATATTCATCATCACATACTCTTCATCACATACTCATCACATACTAATTATCACATCTTCATTATATATTTATCATCATACCACCATCGTCACATACACTCATCACCACATATTCATAATCACACCATCATCACATATTTATCATTACACCATCATCAAGTACTTATATATATATATATATATATATATATATATATATATATATATATATATATATATATATATATATATATATATATATATATATATATATATATATATATATATATATATATATATATACAGTATAATTATATATTCTAAGATTTCTATTTCACGCTTCACCAATGGCATGCTAGGTTAATATTTCGAACTGAAGCTTTCTAGATAAAAAATGTATTCCATTCGTGAAAGTTGTTGTGGCATTTACAAAGGTCAAATACATCAGTGAACTTAGTTATTATGGTACTACTACAAATGGTTCAACTTAGTGGCAAGCTTAACACACTCACACACACACTTTCTCTCTCTCTCTCTCTCACACACACACACAATACACTATAGTATTATATCTTCTTATATCTTTGAGTATATAATTATGTTTGGGAACTTGTATGACTACCGTGTATCAAACTCTTCCAATACCAATTCTTCAGTGAGAGCTAATATATAAATTATCTAGTTGGATAAAAAAAACACCATCTGAGGAAGAACACTTTATTGACAACGGTGACCGGTCAACTCAACCAGTAGACCATTTCAACCAGTAGCTCTCAACCAGTACCAAATCAACCAATACGGTTAGGTTAGTACTCTATTTTGGCACTGGTTTGGTTGGTCTGGGTTAATTTGGCACTGGTTGAGAGCTACTGGTTGAAATGGTCTACTGGTTGAGATGGCATGGAACCATTGACAACGTTTCCTAGATAGCTTCATCAGGTCACTGCGAAACGTTGTCAATAAAGTGCTCTTCCTCAGATGGTGTTTTTTATCCATTCTGTCTACATTTCAAGTACCACTCAACATATATATAGTGCCTTGGACTAATACGATATAGTGTATTCAAACTAACCTGACACAAATAGGTAACAATGCCTCTCTATACTTACTATGCTGCCTTTCTATACTGCTCGTGTGACTCTACCTTAATAATATGGGTATACAAATGTACAGAAAATCAGCGTTACCAATTTCTGCCAGATTAGCTTGAATACACTTTAGTTTGTATGACTAGGGACTCTCACCATACGTCCATTGATCTCTATAAATAACTGAATGGCTCATTGCTCCCGTGATTTGAGGCCACCACAACCACTCTTCGGATTTTTCCCATTCAAAGTGCATAGGGAGCAGTAACATTCGCTCTTTTAATGAGAGATGGGTTGTTTTTCTAGATCCCTTTCTCCCTCATGCTTAGCCCCATTAGTTTTCAGATTTTAAGATGTTTGCCCCATTAGTTTGTCGATTTTAAGATATTCCGCCCCATTTCGTTAATGATAAGACCTTTCGTGCTATTTAGGTGTCGATTTTTTTCCTAGCGAACGATAGTGAGCCTGTAATTTATCTAGAAGGGGAAGCTAATGGATTTGACAGTTTATTTTCGCTATCACTAGACGATTTTGTACAATTCAGGAAGGATCTGTGGGAATTCTAAGGGTAACGACTATCGCAATTTGCCCTCCAACTTCCATAGGCCTATATCCGGCATAATCTGAATAAAAAGCGTCTAATAATAGCCAGAAAAGAAGCCAAAATGCGCAATCGTATCTTGTAATGGCTAAATGTTACCTTGGTATAGAGACAATAATCCAGAATTATTTTTATTATGTCAGCTGTTCTGTATGTCATCCCCTTAATTTAGCCAGATATAAAATAGTCAGAATTGGATAGATTATTAACCCGTTCTGTACCGGTGACGTACATTTCATTGTATGCTGGCAGCTATTAAAGTATTTTATTCAGGTTAGGATGAACGTCTGAACATTAAAAGACTGCAGACTATCTCAATTAATCCTTTTAGCTACCATAAACCTGTACTAAGCTTCATAAAATCGTCTAAATGCAGCTAAGCTCAATTATAAAAGATGTCGCCGGTACAGAAGTTGATTAAAGCCGGTATCACACGAGCGCTTTTTCACTCAACATTTATCCTCAACACTGGTCTGGCAGCTTATGAGGTCAACATTTACAACATTTCTGTCACCTAAATTCATCTATCATCAGTCTAGTTTCCGATACCAGGGCAAAATATTCCAGCAATGTTGCCAGAAAAATTTTGATCATCGAATGTTGACTATAAAAGCTCTCGTGTGATACCGGCTTAAAATGTAAAACTTGCAAAACAAACAAACCACAAAAGGAACTGCACAATATAAAAACCAAAAGGAACTGCACAATATAAAAACCAAAAACCACAAAAGGAACTGCACAATATAAAAACCAAAACCACAAAAGGAACTGCACAATATAAAAACCAAAAACCACAAAAGGAACTGCACAATATAAAAACCACAAAAGGAACTGCACAATATAAAAACCAAAAATAACGGATCAAAATCACTATGTGGAAATAAGGCATTGAAGACTTAGCAAAACAAAACTATGAAATATATATACACAAAACTTAACCCCTTCAGCACGATGACGTAGTTTTCATTATATTCTGGTTACCAATAGACGATTTTCTTAAGCTTATAATCAATCTCTATCACTCAAAGGGGTAAATATCATCTCAATAATCCCTCTGAATTACAAAGGTTCTTCTCAAACTGCATAACATCTAATTTTAGCCAGACTCGAAGATAAAAAGGTGTCATCGTTCTGAAGGGGTTAAGGGGAGATGATTCACTTGTTGGTCGATTTTTGTTTCATATATTTATTATTTTTCTAGTTTTCTCCCTAGACCTCCAGCAAACTTAAAACAAAATAACCATTAGATTCCCCTTGTAGATTAATTTGTACATTTTTCGGTAGAAAGGTTTCCTGGCTGAAGGCCGGTTCTTTCAAAATTACAGGCTCACTATCGTTCGTCAGGAAAAAAAGCGACACCTAAATAGCACGAAAGTTCTAATGACAAATAAATGGGGCGAAAAATCTTAAAATCGACAAACTAATGGGGCAAACATCTTAAAATCTGAAAAATAATGGGGCTAAACATGAGGGAGAAGGGGGTCTAGAAAAACAACCCATCTCCCCTTAAAACGGTGTCATAAGCTACTGAGAGGGTTGCGGTCTCCCCAATTTAGCCAATAATATAATTCCCTGAGGCGGCTTGATGATTGTGGGAATATTACCTACCGTTTCGCCACCAGGGACTTTCCTTCGCAGTAGAGGGTGGAGATTTTATTCAAATTACTGTCTTTTATTTTGCTGGCTAATATTAAGATTGTATCATCATTGCTAATCCACCCATGAAGTCATAATGGTGTCATATCAACTGTATATATATATATATATATATATATATATATATATATATATATATATATATATATATATATGTGTATTTATATCATTATAACATGATTCAAAGAATTAATTAGGATAATTTTACCCTTTACATTCCCAGAGTTCCTTCCTGAGCTGAACGAAAGTGTCTAAAATTTGCCAGAATATATTATAAATAGACGTGATCGTTCTGAAGGGGTTAAATAAACTCTGACTGGTGGCGAAAGGACCTGGAAGCGCACCAGAATCCTGAGTGGTGAGAATCCAAGCCGTCATTCCTTCTTACATTCACTTGTGGCCCGGTAAAAGTGACCAACCCGTGATGATGATGATGATGATGACAGGTATGATCAAAATAGGTGGAGGGATATTTGTAGTACATAGAGATGTAATGTGGAAGGGGGAGTGTGGGTGGTGGGAGGGGATGGTTTGTGGGGGTGGGTGGGGGGAGCTTATGTGTATATTTGTGAGTGAAAGGAATGTATATATATATGTGTGTGTGTGTGTTTGTGTGTCTGTGAGTGAGCACAGATGTGTGCGTTTGCTTGAGTGTATATGCATAAAGGTGCGATATGCTTATGTATTCTATCGTGTGGGTGTGTGTGTGTGTAGATATGTATGTGTGTATTCGTGCATGAGTGTTTGTGTAAGTGTGTACGCATGACTCACCCACCCTCCAACACCACCACACCTGTTCAAATTATCCCTGAACTAATTATTATACCTCCCCAGCTGTTGGCCCTCAATGGCGGCACCCTTCATACAGGGCAAGGATTTATAGGCCAATTTGTTTACACTCGGAGAATTTAACCTACTGTAATTTGGTCCGAAGAAAGAATGTTTGTATCTCCCCTGTTTCCCTCCAGTAGTTTGGAGATTTTAAGACGTTTCACCCAATTAGTTTGGCAATAATAAAACGTTTCATCCAATTCAGGTGTCGATTTTGTTCTAGGCGAGCGATAGAAAGGCATACCAAGTAAGGCAACAACAACAGACCTAATGGTCCTTACTAAGCTGCTTGTAAAAAATAAAAATAAATGAACAAAATAAAAAGATTGCCACAGCCATCGACTGAACGGTTACATTTTGTTAGGCTATGTTAGGTCAGGTCAGGTTAGCGTGACTCGCTGTAACTCATCCTCACGCTCACTCACACTTTCTAAACCAATGTGACAGTAGCGGTGTGACTAGGTATGTTATGTCACCCACCCCACCCTCTCTCTCCCTTTCTCTCTCTCTCTCTCACACACATACACATGCACACATGTCCAGGAATTTTGGCTCGAATGTCCCTTGATTTTGGCCCTGTCACTCTTTTAACTCTGGAGGAGGCACTTGCCACAGGCAGTTCTGCCTTTTGTCTCCTTCAATCACATGTACATAAAAACACACTATCTATCTATCTATGCCAGTGACAGCGTGACTATAAGTATTGTCACGCTATCCCCCCCACACCTCTCTCTATATATATCTATCTTTCTATAATTATATCTTTCTATCTTTTTCTCTCTCTCTCTCTCTCTTTATCTATCTACTTATTCAAATCGATGTGACAGTGACGGTGTGACTATATGTGTTATGTCACGCTCCCCCCTCCTCCCCACCTCTCTCTCCAGCTATCAATCTATCTTTATCTTTATATATCTATATGTTTAAACCAGTGTGACAGTTACACAGTGACGGCGTGACCAGATAGGTTATGTCACGGTGGTTCTCTCTTTCTCTCTCTCTCTCTCTCTCTCTCTCTCTCTCTCTCCCTCTCTCTCTCTCTCTCTCTCTCTCTCTCTCTCCATGCTGGCTGTGGTGGTGTCATCGATAGTCACTGCTTGTAACGTATATAGTCACATACATTATTTCTTTGGTTCCCTGTCTTCCTCATTCTGTATAATATATATATATATATATATGTGTGTGTGTGTGTGTGTGTGGCCAAATTATTATAAATGTATTTCTTGTTTAATTGTGCGCAGTGTCAATTTGTCGCAACCAAAAGTATGTTCCCAAATATTTGGATTCTTCAGTGTTGAAATTCCAACGGCATATGGCGCTTATATTATATTGGACATTTGTTGTGCCCTTGTCAGCTGTTCAAAGATTGTGTTATATCTTGAAAATATCTTATGAATAGCATGTTAACAGACACACACACACACACACATACACACACACACACACACACAATACATAACGGTACAACAGTGTTATAGGGGTCGCCTTTGTTTCGGCCGCTTTACTTTCTTTTTGACGTATAACATGTGGTTGTTCGCTAGCTGACGAGAGTGGTGTGGGTGTACAAACTATCCGTGGTGATATACCGTGACGCCCACCCACCCACCCACCCACCATACGCCCATCTGTTCCTATAATGGTAAGTGACCGTTCGCTACACACACACATACACACACCTTTATCATTACCACCTCCACTATCACCACCACCATCACAATCAGCCCCCCCCCCCCTCCCCCCTCCACCAGTATTACCATCACAATCACCACAACCATCACCACCATCACCACCACCACCACCACCATCATCACAATTACTACATCACCACCACCACCATTCTCATAAATTGCAGGTTTGCTGTGGCTCGCCGGGAAAAAGTCGACACCTAATGTTGTGTCTATGTGTATGAAGGAGACAAAAGGCAAAGCTGCCTGCAACAAGGGTGTTCCCCAATTTTGAAAGTGATAGTTGCTATATTAAATGTGTCGTGTGTGTGTGTGTGTGTGTGTGTGTGTGTATTGGAAAGAAGTGTGGTGTGTTTGTTTATTGTAGTGCAATGAATAGGAGGTGGAGGTAGTTGTGAGAGTTAGCTGGATTATTCTGTGTAGGTGAGACACAAACAGAAACAGTAAGGGAAGCCAGACAAATGAAACACAAGTTCCAGCAGCTCCATATAATTTGTCTATGTGGCCTCCCCTGGGTACTGCCCTGCTCGATTGGTGCCTACAATCTCCTCATTACAATAGGTACGAATGGTCTCAAAATTGACAAAGAAATGGGGCAAAAGGTCTCATATTATAATAATGGGGCGATTTGTTTTAAATCTCAAAACTAATGGGGCTAAACATATGGGAGAAGGGTGTAGAAAATACTTCTTAAAGAAATCTGCGGCTATCTCCCATCTGCTACACTTGCAAACAGTCTTTCTCCTCAACCAGGGAAAGTCTTGTGGCTTCTAAACATCTATTTAATTATATCACCTGGACGTTTAACGGAGAAATCTTACTATATCTCAGGAATATGATAAAAAGTTGCTGGAATTCCTGTTTCATTTGCCTGGCTTCCCTCACTGTTTCTATTTGTGCCTCACCTACACAGAGAGTAACCCAGCTAACTTTCACAAACTCCTCGTCCTCCTATTCATGTCACTACACTTTACAAGCACACCACAATAGGTAGGCCAGAAATTGTGAACCCTAACCTCTTTAACTCGAAAAGAGCTAGAGCAATTAATGGGCTGTACATTTCCACACCTATTCCCTGGCTGACCCTTCCCAAATGGTAGAAATATTACCTTGATTACTCTAGTCGCTTGTGAGTAAGGAGGTTAAGGTCAAGAGTTTTAGTCTACTTACTTGGAAGTTAGTGGTGAATATTGTTGGCCTACCTATAACGAATGTATTTGTTTATGAGTAGTTAGTGGTGAATATTTTTGACCTGCCTATAATGCATTGACTAGTTTGAGTTATAGAAGCTAGTGGTGAATATTGTTGGCCTACCTATAACGAATGTATTTGTTTATGAGTAGTTAGTGGTGAATATTTTTGACCTGCCTATAATAAATTGACTAGTTTATGAGTTATAGGAGTTAGTGGTGAATATGTTTGGCCTACCTATAATGAATTGACTATAGACTCCGTAATCATACAGGATATACGACGGTCAGAGGGAGATAACAAAGTGACGGAAACTTTCTGAAGTATCCGGCCCATGACCTTATAACAACACTAGCAGAGGAGGTATGATTAATTAAAATGTAAAACTCGCAAAACAAACAAACCAAAGCAGAAACTGCAAAACAAAAAAGTAAAGCCGGCGTCAAGGCAATGTCACACGAGATTTTTTTCCGGGAATTTTCGATGAGAATGTTTTTTGTTTTGTTTTTTCAGACTGGGGTCCACCTCAATGACGTATGCAAACTATAAACACGCACAACAAAGCCACTCCAACACCCCTTCTCCCCTCTCAACACTCTTCGAAAAGTAGATACAAACTGATACCTCAAATTAACAAAGCCACTCCAACAGCTTCCTCTCTCTCTTCAACACCCCTTCTCCCCTCTCAACACTTCGAAAAGTAGATACAAACTGATACCGTACCTCACATTAACAAAGCCACTCCATCAGCTTCCTCTCTCTCTCTCTCCAACACCCCTTCTCCCCTCTCAACACTTCGAAAAGTAGATACAAACTGATACCTCAAATTAACAAAGCCACTCCAACAGCTTCCTCTCTCTCTCTCTCCAACATCCCTTCTCCCCTCTCAACACTCTTTGGAACGTAGATACAGACTAATAACACACAACAACAAAGCCACTCCAACATACCTTCTCCCTTCTTAACACTCCTCCAAAAGTAGATACGATGTGCCGTTGTAAAGGTTTATCCCTAAATACCTTCACCTGACCTGACCAGAATAGTTTTTGGCATTATCGCATTGGAATCGACTAGACTGAATATATATGATTTTAAGAGACTGAAAGAGGCGAAACCTCAGGATACCGTAAATACTACCTCTACCCAGGCTACCCTCAATTCAAAGCCTATGCAACAATCTTACTAATATTGTGAATTTTGGAATGAAAGCAAAAACTAAGAGCTCAACCACAGATAAATATAACTCTAAGGGGAGGCGTTGCAAAAACCTATCTCCCGACCAACAACCAGGAAAAAAAAGGGAGGCGTGGAAGAAAAGACCTATATAGTTTCCCGCAGTGAGAGATGTGATTTCGGTCAAGTTGGGTTGATTTTATCAAGTTATGTTGATTTCGATCAAGTTAGGTTGATTTTGGTTTAGTTGGGTTGATTTTGGTCAAGTTGGGTTGATTTTGGTCAAGTTGGGTTGATTTTGGTCAAGTTGGGTTGATTTTGGTCAAGTTGAGTTGATTTTGGTCAAGTTGGGTTGATTTCGGTCAAGATGGGTTGATTTTGGTTAAGTTGGTTTGATTTTATCAAGTTGGGTTGATTTCGGCCAAGATGAGTTAATTTTGGTCAAGTTGGGTTGATTTCATCAAATTGGGTTGACTTCGGTCAAGTTAGGTTGATTTCGGTCAAGTATGGGTTGATTTCGGTCAAGTTAGATTTATTTCAGTCAAGTTCGCTTGATTTTGGTCAAGTTGGGTTGATTTCGGTCAAGTTTGGTTGATTTTGGTTAATTTGGGTTGATTTAAGTCAAGTTGGGTTGATTTCGGTAAAGTTGGGTTGAATTTGGTTAAGTCAGGTTGATTTCAGTCAAGGTGGGTTGATTTTGGTCAAATTGGGTTGATTTCAGTCAAGTTGGATTGATTTTGGTCAAGTTGGGTTGATTTTGGTCAAGTTGGGTTGATTTCGGTCAAGTTGGGTTGATTTCAGTCAAGTTGGGTTGATTTCGGTCAATTTGGGTTGCTTTTGGTCAAGTTAGGTTGATTTTAGTCAAGTTGGATTGATTTTTGTCAAGTTGGGTTGATTTTGGTAAATGTGGTTTGATTTCGGTCAGGTTAGGTTGATAAGTTGGGTTGATTTTGGTCAAATTGGGTTGATTTTGATCAAGTTGGGTTGATTTTGGTCAAGTTGAGTTGATTTTGGTCAAGTTGGTTTGATCTTGGTCAAGTCGGGTTGATTTCGGTAAAGTTTGGTTGATTTTGGTCAAGTTTGGTTGATTTCGGTCAAGTTGGGTTGATTATTGTTAAGTTTGGTTGATTTTTGTCAAGTTGGGTTGATTTTTGTCAAGTTGATTTGATTTTGGTCAATTTGGTTTGATTTTGGTCAAGTTGGGTTGATTTCGTCATGTTGGGTTGATTTCGGTCAAGTTGGGTTGATTTTGGTCAAGTTGGTTAGATTTTGGTCAAGTTGGGTTGATTTTGGTTAAGTTTTTTTATTTTGATCAAGTTTGGTAGATTTCAGTCAAGTTGGGTTGATTTTGGTCAGGTTAGATTGATTTTGGTCAAGTTGGGTTGATTTCGGTCAATTTGGGTAGATTTCGGTCAAGATTGGTTGATTTTGGTCAAGTTTGGTTGATTTTGGTCAAGTTGGGTCGATTTCCGTCAAGTTGGGTTGATTTCGGTTAATTTGGGTTGATGTTATCAAGTTGGGTTGATTTCGGTCAAGTTGGGTTGCTTTTGGTCAAGTTATGTTGATTTTAGTCAAGTTGGGTTGATTTTGATCAAGTTGGGTTGATTTTGGTCAAGTTTTGTTGATTTCGGTCAAGTTGGGTTGATTATTGTCAAGTTTGGTTGATTTCAGTGAATTTGGGTTGATTTTGGTCAAGTTGGGTTGATTTTTGTCAAGTTGGTTTGATTTTGGTCAATTTGGTTTGATTTTGGTCAAGTTGGGTTGATTTCGGTCAAGTTGGGTTGATTTTGTCATGTTGGGTTGATTTCAGTCAAGTTGGGTTGATTTTGGTCAAGTTGGTTGGATTTTGGTCAAGTTGGGTTGATTTTGGTTAAGTTGGTTGATTTTGGTCAAGTTGGGTTGATTTCAGTCAAGTTGGGTTGATTTTGGTCAGGTTAGATTGATTTTGGTCAAGTTGGGTTGATTTCGGTCAAGTTTGGTTGATGTTGGTCAAGTTTGGTTGATTTTGGTCAAGTTGGGTTGATTTCTGTCAAGTTGGGTTGATTTCGGTTAATTTGGGTTGATTTGGGTCAAGTTGGGTTGATTTCGGTCAAGTTGGGCTGATTTTGGATAAGTTGGGTCAATTATTTGTCAAGTTGGGTTGATTTTGGTCAAGTTAGGTTGATTTCGGTCAAATTGGGTTGATTTTGGTCAGGTTAGATTGATTTTGGTCAAGTTGGGTTGATTTTGGTCAAGTTGGGTTGATTTTGGTCAAGTTGGGTTGATTTCAGTCAAGTTAGGTTGATTTTGATCAAGTTAAGTTGATTTCAGTCAAGTTGGGTTGGTTTTGGTCAAGTTGGGTTGATTTTGGTCAAGTTGGGTTGATTTCAGTCAAGTTGGGTTGATTTTGGTCAAGTTGGGTTGATTTGGGACAAGTTGGGTTGATTTTGGTCAAGTTGGGTTGATTTTGGTCAAGTTGGGTTGATTTCGGTGAAGTTGGGTTGATTTCGGTCAAGTTGGCTTGATTTCGGTCAAGCTGGCTTCATTTCGGTCAAGTTGGGTTGATGTTTGTCAAGCTTCGTTGGTTTCGGTCAAGTTGGGTTGATTTTGGTCAAGTTGGTTTGATTGCAGTCTAGTTGGGTTGATTTCGGTTAAGTTGGGTTGATTTTGGTCAAGCTGGGTTGATATAGGTCAAGCTGAGTTGATTTTAGTCAAGCTGGGTTGATTTCGGTCAAGCTGGGTTGATTTCGGTCAAGCTGGGTTAATTGGGATCAAGCTGGGTTGAATGGGATCAAGCGGGGTTGATCAGAATCAAGCTGGGTTGATTGGGATCAAGCCAAAAAAGTGAAGGCATACGCCATCTATTGCCAAAAAAATTAACTAATATTTACGCTGAAAAAGTGAAGGCGTACGCCATCTATTGGTAAAAAAATGTACTACCAGTCAAGCCAAAAAAGTGAAGGCATACGCCATCTATTGCCAAAAAAATTAACTAATATTTACGCTGGAAAAGTGAAGTTATTTTTTTTACCAATAGATGGCGTACGCCTTCACTTTTTCAGCGTAATTATTAGTTCATTTTTTTGGCAATAGTTGGCGTATGCCTTAACTTTTTTAGCTTGACTGCTAGTTATTTTGTTTACCAATAGATGGCGTACGCCTTCACTTTTTCAGTGTAAATATTAGTTAATTTTTTTGGCAATAGATGGCGTATGCCTTCACTTTTTTGGCTTGACTGGTAGTTAATTTTTTTACCAATAGATGGCGTACGCCTTCACTTTTTCAGTGTAAATATTAGTTTATTTTTTGGCAATAGATGGCGTATGCCTTCACTTTTTCGGCTTGACTGGTAGTTAATTTTTTTACCAATAGATGGCGTACGCCTTCACTTTTTCAGCGTAAATATTAGTTCATTTTAATGGCAATAGATGGCATATGCCTTCACTTTTTCGGCTTGACTGGTAGTTAATTTTTTTACCAATAGATGGCGTACGCCTTCACTTTGTTGGTTATTGTTTTGCCAATATGTCTTCACTTTTTTGCCTTGACTTTTAGTTACATATTTTGCCAATAAATGGCATACGGCTTGCATTTTTTTGGCTTTAAAATGAGTTTGTTTTTATGCCAATAGATGGAGTACGCTTTCACTTTTTAAGCTTAAATGTTAGTTCAATTTTTTGCCAAAAGATGGCATATGCCTTCACTTTGTTGGTTATTGTTTTGCCAATAGTTGGCTTACGCCTTCACTTTTTCTATGTAATTTTAGTTAATTGTTTGGCCAATTCATGGCGTTAAGCTTCATTCAACTTGTTATAAATCAACCTAACTTGATACATATCAATCTGACTTGATCTAAATCAACTTGACTTGATCTATATCAACCTGATTTGAGCTAAATCAACTTGACTTGATCTAAATCAGCCTGACTTGATCTAAATCAACCTGACTTGACCTAAATCAACCTGACGATCTAAATCAACCTGACTTGATCTAAACCAACCTGGCTTGATCTAAATCAACCTGGCTTGACCAAATTCAACCTGACTTGTCTTAAATCAACCTGACTTGTCCTAAATCAACCTGACGACCTAAATCAACCTAATTTGACCTAAATCAACCAGACTTGAGTTAAATCAACCTGACTAGAGCTAAATCAACCTGACTTGAGCTAAATCAACTTGACTTGAGCAAAATCAACCTGACTTATGCTAAATCAACCTGACTTGATCTAAATCAGCCTAGTTATATGTAAATCAACCAAGTTTGACCTAAATCAACCTAACTTGACCTAAGTCAACCTAACTTAACCTAAATCAACCTAACTTGGCCTAAATCAACCTAACTTGACCTAAATCAACCTAATCCAGGGTATTGAGGATAGGGACTCACTTTGTCATAGAAGGATGTTGTGTTGGTAGTGTTATACCCTTTCTTATGTCATAGGTCTTAACATTTACAGAAATGATGTGTAAGGGACATAGGTGCATGGGGGCGTTTCGTTCGTGTCCACCCCTTCGGGGATCACGGCGTCAGGCAATAGATAGATAGATAGAAGTGTAAGGTCTTAAGATCGCCAAACTAATGGGGTGAACGTCTTAAAATCAAAACAATTATGAGGCTTGACATGAGGGAGAAGGGGGTCCAGAAATAAACCCTTGAATGATAATCTCCCCTTCATAGGATAGGAGGCTTTCTTATTACAGTGCCGATGATAGTTATGAAGAAGTTGGTGTAACGCTCCTTATAGATGATTCCCACGATACACGCCACTACACAAGATGTATTTATTGAGAGAGAGAGAGAAAGAGACTAACCAACTTCGATAGTGTGTGTGTGTGAAAGAGAGAGGGAGAGATAAACTAACCAACTTCGATAGTGTGTGTGTGCGAGAGAGAGACTAACCAACTGACAATAACCCACAAATTATGACTTAGTGCAGACAAAGATGAATTTATTAACCCTTTCTGTACGGGCGACATCTTTATCATTATATTCTAGCAATATTTAGAGGATTTTGAGCAGTTTAAGAGGGATTCTACGGTAGTAAGAAGGTTTAAGTGAGATAGTTCAAATCTACTAGAGGCTCTTTTGAAACTGAATAAAAAAAAATATTAGTAGTCAAAATAAAGTTAAAAGGACGACGCCGGTATTGAATGGTTTATGTTTAACAATGTATGGTGTGTGTGTGTTTTGTATGTCGGTCGCAGTGTGTGTATGTTCATGTATGTGTTACTATTGTGTGTGTGTCGCAGTGTGTGTATGATTATGTGTGTGCTACAAGTGTGTGTCCGTGCGTGTGTATGTGTGTGCGATTGAAGAGACACTGTATGTATGAAAACAAGTTGTGTGTTTGTAAAAGGAAAGAGTGGTATTTGTGTGTGTGTGTTAGATGAGAGAGTGCGTATATATGAGGCCAGACAGTCTATATGCGTAAATGGAGAGAGTGTGTGTGTGAGCAGAATAACACATAGTACTATAGAGATCTACAGTGTGTGTGTGTGTGTGTGTGTGTGTGTGTGTGTGTGTGTGTGTAGCCTACGTGTGTGTGTGTGTGTGTGTATGTATGTGTGTGTGTGTGTGTATGTGTGTGAGCAGAATAACACATAGTACTATAGAGATCTACAGTGTGTGTGTGTGTGTGGGTGTAGCCTACGTGTGTGTGTGTGTATGTGTGTTAATGGAAAAAAGTATATTTGTGAGAAGAATAACACTTTAACTAACCTTGCCATACCTTTGATAAACCCATGGGGTACAGCAGCGTGCAATAATACCTAAACTATACCCTCTTCCAAATCAGTAGGCCAGAGCTCTTGAACACTAACCTCTATAACTCACAAACGACTAGAGTAATCCGGCTAATATTCTTACCATTTGGGAAGGGTCAGCCGGGGAATAGGTGTGGACATTTACAGCCCATTTACTCTAGCCCTTTTTGAGTTACAGAGGTTAGGGTTCACGCTTTCTAGCCTACCTATTTGGAACAGGGTATAGAAGAAGATACAAGAGTGAGGGCGTGAGAGGGTTGAAGGAACAGTGATTATTTTGGGGGGTCTATGTATTGATATATTCATTTATCTTTTAGTTTCCCCGCTAGACCTCCATCAAGCTTTAAGAAACACTCCCTAGACCCCCCCCCCCCCGCCCCTTTAAGATAAATTTTGATATTTTTTCGGTAGTGTACAGGCTTGTTATCTCTCGTCAGGAATAAATCGACACCTAAATGCCACGAAAGGTCTTGATGTTTAATAAAGAAATGGGACGACATATTTTAAAATCGACAAACAAATGGGGCTAAACATGAGAAAGAAGGGGACCAGAAAAACGACACATCTTTCCTTATGGGGGTACTACTTGCTTTTTCTGGACCCCCTTCTCTCTCATGTTTAGCATATTAATATTGCAATTTTAAGACGTTCCTTTCAATAGTTTGGTGATTTTAATACCTTTCGCCCCATGTCGTTGTCAATATCAAGACCTTTCGTGCCATTTAGGTGTTGATTTTGTCCTGGCGAGCGATAGCAAGCCTGTAATTTCAAGAGGAACCGGCCTTCGGCCGGGAAATGTTTCTATCGAAAAATGTACAAATTTATCTTGAAGGAGGGTCCAGGGAATGTTTTTTTTAAGCTTGATGGAGGTCTAGCGATGAAACTAAAAAATAAATGAATAAATTAATGACTAGCCCAAAAAACCGAGTAGTGCCCCTTTTAGGTGATGTTAGAAAGTTCAGTACAAGGGGTGTGTTAGAAAGTGGACGTAATACCATACATACTGTACTGTATCTTTAACTCTATCTCTCTATCTCTAACTATCTAACTCTCTATCTCTCTAACTCTAACTCTATCTCTAACTCTAACTATCTAACTCTATCTCTAACTCTATATCTATCTCTAACTCTATCTGTATCAATAAGTATCTAACTCTAACTCTAATTTGAACTCTCTAACTCTCTCTCTCTATCTCTCTAACTCTATATCTAACTTTAACTCTCTAACTCTCTCTCTATCTCACTAACTTTATCTCTAACTCTCTCTAACTCTAACTCTCTCTAACTCTAACTCTCTATCTCTCTCTCTCTCTCACTACACACACATACATACTAAAGGGGCTAAGCATGAGGTAGAAGGAGCCCCCCAAAACGAGCCATATATAGGATGGTTATACATATAGAGGGATAGGTTATATAGGATGGTTATACATATAGAGGGATAGGATATATAGGATGGTTATACATATAGAGGGATAGGATATATAGGATGGTTATACATATAGAGGGATAGGATATATAGGATGGTTATACATATAGAGGGATAGGATATAGGATGGTTATACATATAGAGGGATAGGATATATAGGATGGTTATACATATAGAGGGATAGGTTATATAGGATGGTTATACATATAGAGGGATAGGATATATAGGATGGTTATACATATAGAGGGATAGGTTATATAGGATGGTTATACATATAGAGGGATAGGTTATATAGGATGGTTATACATATAGAGGGATAGGATATATAGGATGGTTATACATATAGAGGGATAGGTTATATAGGATGGTTATACATATAGAGGGATAGGATATATAGGATGGTTATACATATAGAGGGATAGGATATATAGGATGGTTATACATATAGAGGGATAGGATGGTTATACATATAGAGGGATAGGATGGTTATACATATAGAGGGATAGGATATATAGGATGGTTATACATATAGAGGGATAGGATGGTTATACATATAGAGGGATAGGATATATAGGATGGTTATACATATAGAGGGATAGGATGGTTATACATATAGAGGGATAGGATATATAGGATGGTTATACATATAGAGGGATAGGATGGTTATACATATAGAGGGATAGGATATATAGGATGGTTATACATATAGAGGGATAGGATGGTTATACATATAGAGGGATAGGATATATAGGATGGTTATACATATAGAGGGATAGGATGGTTATACATATAGAGGGATAGGATATATAGGATGGTTATACATATAGAGGGATAGGATGGTTATACATATAGAGGGATAGGATATATAGGATGGTTATAACAGAGGATGGGAACAACAAACCACAAGGGTGAAGGATAGGGGCTGTGTGTGTGTGTGTGTACTGTATGTGTGTGTGTGTGTGTGTGTGTGTGTACTGTATGTGTGTGTGTGTGTGGGTATACTGTATGTGTGTGTGGGTGTGTGTGTGTGTGTGTGTATATGTGTGTTAGTGACGCAAAAACACACAGATACCCCCCCCCCCCCCCCACACACACACACACACATACCCCCCTTACACACACACACACACACACAGCACCTATCCTTCACCCCTGTGGTTTCTTCTTCCCATCCTGTGGTATAGGTAGCGCCAACGAACTTGACAATATTCTTGACCCCTTAACTTCTTATAACTCGAAATAAATGAACGCAATCGGGCTGACATTTCTATCATTTGGGAAGAGTCCACTAGGAAATAGGTGTGGATATTTACAGCCAGTTTGCTCTAGGCCCTTTTTGAGTTGCAGAAGAGTCAGGAATCAAGATCAAGTTCGTCGGCGCTACCTATATAACCTTCCTATATATTGATCTCTCTGTCTGTATGCACGAGTTCTATATACCTTTATCAGTTTATTGTACACTCTTATGCCTTAGTCTATAGCACACTCATAAATATTGGTCGACTTCACCTATTTCTAGTTATGGAAGTAGCTCTGGAGTATAATTGTCTATATATCAACAACAAAGGTCTATATACTATTTATTGAATAGCAAGTCCTATCCAAAAATCAATCCAGATTGTTATGATTGCATAAAGAAAAACATAGGGGGTCCCCCAATTTGCAGGCGTTGGCTAGGGACTATGGTAATAATAATAATAATAATAATAATAATAATAATAATAATAATAGTAATAATAACAATAACCCAGACTCCAAGGCTGGAAAGGAGGGTGAGAATTAGGAGAGGACACCTTCCATCGGAAAATTAAGCCACAAGGTTCACACGGAATTGGGGGCCATTTATTTCACAGCTACATTCATCATGTTAGCAATTTTTTTTTTTTTTTTTTTTTTTTTTTTTTTCTATATTCCAACTTACTTCCTCTCGGGCATAGGCTGAGAGCCTTAACATTCACCGCTTTACAATGAACAGTGAAGCCTGTGAGGTCTTGTTCCACTCTAGGGAGTGAGACATGTGAAACACGTAGAGTACAACGAGCACCTGCCATATTGCCTTCACATGAGGCACGTGCTCACTCATGGCCCGAAACGACCCCATCTCTGAAGCCACCTCGTTCCCGTGCTTCACTGTCTCAACCCCTACACTCGGACTCTCACACTTACACACACACAACGTCACCTGTTGAGCAGATAACTCACCAGGCATTGCACCCCTATAGCATATTTTGAATATGGGAATATCCATACAGTGCTATTTAATCAGGGAACAATGAGGGTATTTTATTGACGTTTCGGTGGGCTTGTGGTAATGCACTGATACCAGGTACAGCACAAATTCCATCCCAATAATATCTTCCCATTGATACATCGGGATTTGAACCCGGGACCTTTGGATTACCAGGCCAGTGGCAAGACCACTCCACCACACCTTCCCTAAGGAAGCTTTATATTTGATTTCAATTGTATTTTTTAGTTATTACTATTATTTATTTTTAGGTTCCTCCCTAGCCCCCCCCCCCACCTCCTTTCGAGATAAATTTATGCATTATTCGGTAGACAAATTCCAGCCACGGCCAAAGGCTACTTCCTCCTAAATCACAGGCTCGCTATTACTCGCCAGGGAAAAATCGAAACCTAAGTGGCATGAAAGGTCTTAAAATCGACAAAGAAATGGGTGAAAGATATTAAATTTGCCGTGAAACTATTGGGGCGAACGCCTTAAAATCTCAAAATAAATGGGGCTAAACATGAGAGAGAAGGTGGTCCAGAAAATATCAGCCCTTGAGGTATGTTGTGTAAACATTAATGTGAGCAGTGGGGTGTGGAAGATGGGTGGCAGTTGAGTAGTCTATAGGGAGAGTGTCGTTATATTGTTTTTGGCAATGAGAGTAGTCTTTAGGGAGAATGTCATTATAGTGATTATGGCCGTCAGAGAAGTCTATAGGGAGAGTGTCGTTATATTGTGTTTTGCAATGGGCTTGCCAGAGCTTACACTTATTGAGTACAAAAAGATGGGAAAATCGGTTCACTCTTGGGATATATATACAGAGAGAGAGAGAGAGAGAGAGATTGCGGGAGCTTTATTTTCTATATCTCCCACAATCTATATTATTATTTGACGTGAGCGACTCCGAGCATGGCTAGTATAATGACCTCCATGGCTCCCAGCACAGCCCATGGTCATAGTGGTCATAGTAGCTACGAGTATGTGAAGGGGGTGGGGGGGGGGGGGGGGGGAGGGAAGATGGAAGGTGGGGTGCTGGGAGAAAGCTACGAGGGAAAGGCGAGAGAGAGAGAGAGCGAGAGAATGGGGAGAGAGAGAGACACACACTGTATATTTTGGTATTTTTTCAATGTACTGCATTTGCCCTTATATCTACAGAAGAACAAAAATATATATACAGTATATATATATATATATATATATACAGAGAGAAAGAGAGAGAGAGAGAATCAGATATATATATATTACCGGTATACATTTAATATAAGGATTGAAAGGTAAGTTACAACCACTTTTACCCAATGTTCTTATATACCTTTTGCTTGCCTTGTTTATGTCCTTAATATATTACAGCGTAAGAGAACATCCCTTAACAATATAAACAAGACAGAGAGCATTAATGGGGAATTTTGTTTTTTCTGGACCCTCTTCTCCTTTATTACGACGTTTGCCCCATTAGTTTGTCGATTTTTAGACCGTTCGCCCCATTTCTTTGACACTATTAAGACCTTTCGTGTCATTTAGGTGTCGACTTTTTCTTGGCAAGCGATAGCGAGCGTGTAATTTAAGAATGATTTAGGAATGTAGAAATAGTAGAAAGCGCAATACATGATTCCCAGAAGGCCAAGAATGCAGAGTGGGTCAGCTACAGGAATTGGTGTTACTTATAATACATATCATGTATTATACAGTGTTGCCAATTGACCACTTGCGAGTTTCGTTCTATAAGGAAGTTGGAGCTGTAGACATCGATATTTAGAAGAATTACTTGCTAAAATAGGGTTGTAGTACAGTATATTCACAAATACATGAAACCCAATTTATCATACACTTTTGCCATCAGAAACCTACATTATTATTGTATTTCTATTTATGTCAACAGCTCCAACTTCCTTATAGCCTGAAACTCGCAAGTACTCAATTTAGCTACTTTCCCGCTAGATTTAGAGGCATTTACTTCGTTTTAGCGACAAATGTTTACATCTAGCGGCACGAATTCTTGCGATACTCTGGAGATTTGAGCCATTTTAGAGCGATATTCTAGAGATTGTGGCATTATTCTAGCGATTTTAGTCATATAATATTTTCTATCTAGCGGACTCGATTTGGTAGCCCTGTATACAGTATATATTTGCAATGTATTTTGTTTTCTATTGGAGTGAGGGAGACAAAAGGCAGAATTGCCTGTAGCGAGTGCCTCTCCCATAGTTGAAAGAGTGACAGGGCCAAAATCAAGGGACGTTCGAGCCAATTATATGTACAGTATATTTGCAATGTATTTAGTATATTATGTATATTTGCAATGTATTTACTATATTATGTATATTTGCAATGTATTTAGTATATTATGTATATTTGCAATGTATTTACTATATTATGTATATTTGCAATGTATTTACTATATTATGTATATTTGCAATGTATTTACTATATTATGTATATTTGCAATGTATTTAGTATATTATGTATATTTGCAATGTATTTACTATATTATGTATATTTGCAATGTATTTACTATATTATGTATATTTGCAATGTATTTACTATTATGTATATTTGCAATGTATTTACTATATTATGTATATTTGCAATGTATTTACTATATTATGTATATTTGCAATGTATTTACTATATTATGTATATTTGCAATGTATTTACTATATTATGTATATTTGCAATGTATTTACTATATTATGTATATTTGCAATGTATTTACTATATTATGTATATTTGCAATGTATTTACTATATTATGTATATTTGCAATGTATTACTTACCTATACTCTTTCTTTCAACTGACTGGATATTGGCATACTCTCGTCTTGATTGTTGAGCTGTTAGGGTGATATTTATACTGAAATATGCTGTAAATTACGAAAACTTGGCATTTTTAAGGTACAGAGATATGCTAGTTTCATATTTTGATAGTAAGTATCGAGACATCAGTTGCTAAGGCATTCAATTTACCATCAGCTGGAACAAAAAGCAGACACTAGTTATTCATTAATTGTCAGATATATCTTAATAGTAGAACAGAGTAATAATAATAGTAACATAGTCTGTTTATTTTCAGCTGAGGGTAAATTGTCATGCCCCATCTTCATTACTCAGTTATTAGGAAGATTCTGTAGCGAAATCGTTTGTTAATTAGGAAAACTCAACATTAATATGACGCAGATATATATTATAGTTGCATATTTTTCCTTTAAGTATCGGGAAATTCGCTGCTAAGGGATTCAATTTACCGTCAGCTGAAATGAAACCATGTATAGTAATAGTATCAAGATGAATACAAAAGCCTAGATAGTCAGGGATATGAATTAACTATTGAGTGTTTTTTTTTTATTCACCTATTTATTCCTTAGTTATTCATTCGTGGGTAAATACTTGTTTATAGTGCAGATAAAAGAGAAGTAATATATATCGTATTTATAAGAAGGTAACAGTGTTGGCTATTTACTCATATAGTATTAATTAATTTCCATGTATGCATTTACTATAGTTACAGAAAGCTCAGCACAGAATTTACAGAGGTAAAGGAAATTTGGTTGATTTATATATTCAGCCAGGTATTATTAGTTTTACATATATAAAGTTACATGTTATAAAAAAATGCAGTACAGAGTTTCAAGAGGGGTAGAGGAATTTATGTTTATTTATATATTCAGCCAGCTATTATCAGTTTACATCTATACAGTTACGTGTTAGAGAAAGTGCAGTACATAGTTTCCAGAGGGGTACGAAAGCATAGAAGGTCAGCGAGAGGAATGAGGAAGGGGAATGAAAGTCAGACGGTCAGATTCTCTCCCGAAATATGTGTGTCGCGGGCTTAGGAGGTACTTCGGCCAGGCACACATTTCGCCAATCTCCGGTTATAGCACTAGATTTAGACCATACATCTAACTCTATTTATTACGTCAGAGCAAAACGTACTCTATTTTAGTTATATACATCATTATTCAGCTTAGTTTACTTCTATTCAGTCGAAATTAAGGGTTGGAAATATGGAAGGTGGCGTGGGTACCCTAGTGCCCAAAACTCCAATCTGTGTTTGGGTCGCGCGGGGCATCTCCCAGCGAACGAAAACAAGTGGGACTCCTGGCACCATCACCCAGGCACTGAATGAAATAACTGCTTTGAACCTGCTTGAGTGATACATTTTGGCACTCGGGTTAAGTAGATAGTACAATTAAAGGATCGTGAGGGGTAGATGCCTGGGGGGTTTGTGTGTTGAGGTGGGGGGCGCGTGAGAGAATGTGAGATGATGCTGATGTTGAGTAAGGTGATGTGGTGGTGGTGGTGGTGGGTGTGTTGTAATGATTGGGAGACTGGTTGGTGGGTGGGGTGGTTGATGGAGTGGTTACTGACAGATTTTCGACACATATATAATACACACACTCACTCTGACTCCCAATATATATATATATATATATATATATATATATATATATATATATATATATATATATATATATATATATATATATATATGTATACTGTATATACGTGTGTGTGTGTTTCAATCATCGTGACCTAGAGCCAGCCCCCTCCCCAGAGAGAGGAGGTATAAGTGGTCCCGCATAACCTTTAACAGGGGGGGAATCACTGCATCTCCTGGTAGTAATTTGTATCAGCATTATTATCACTGTTATTCGTTTCATCTTATCTTCATGGACACTATCATCCTTTCTGTGTTCAGTATTGTATCTTATCATTGTCAACACCTTCATCATCATTATCATCATTATCATATCGTAAACATTGTCATAATTTTACTGTGCCGTTGTAAAGCCTTGTTCCTCAAAAGCCTTCACCATTACTGCTATCATTATCAAATTCAGAAGTACATCAACATCAGATCATTATCAATATCATCATCAACAGCAACATCACCATCATTATCAATATCATAAATATCAGCGCCATCAATATTACCATAATCATCAACATCACCACAATTATTATTATCAACATTTTTAGTTACATCATGTTCGCTATCACTCATCCAGAAATAAATTTACATCTTAGTGGAGTGAAGCGTCTTATTATCGCCAAACTAATGAGGTGAAACGTCTTAAAATCTCCAAAGTACTGGAGCGAAGCAGGGGATGTCCAAAATGACCCCCTCGGACCAAATAGGGTTAAACAATTATCCTTTTCTGGACCGGTGACGTCATTTTTATTGGATTTCAGCTACATTTTGACGATTTTATGAAGCTTAGGAAAGACATGTGGTAGCTAGAAGGATCAATTGAGATAGTATGTAACCTTTTAATGAGTAAACATATTTCCTAAGCTGAATAAAATCGTCTAAGAGTTGCCGGAATGCAATAATAAGGATCTCACCGGTACTGAAAGGGGATAATTACGTTTAGCTTAACCCCTTCTGTACCGACGACGTATTTCCAATTTTACTCTACCTATATTAAGACGATTTCGAGGAGCCTATGAAGGATCTGTGGTTGTAAACATTGTTGAATGAGACAGTTAGAAGCCTGTTAGTTGCTGGAGGCCCTTTATAAGCTGAATAATATCGTCTAATAGTAGCCAGAATAAAGTTAAAGAGATGTCACCGGTACAGAAGGGGTTAAGGGGGGATGGGCTGGTTTTCTGGACCACTTTCTTCCTCATGTTTGCCCCATTAGTTAGTCGATTTTAAGACCTTTCGCCCCATTTCTTCGTCAATATTTAGACCTTTTGTGCTATTTAGGTGTCGATTTTTTCCCTGGCGAACGATAGTGAGCCTGTAATGTTGGAAGAACCTGCCTTCGGCCTGGACATTTTTCTACCGAAAAATTTACAAATTAATCTAGAAGGGGGATCTAATGGATGTTTTTTTATTTTAATTTGATGGAGGTCTAGGGAGGAAACTAGAAAAATAATGAATACATGCAAAAATCGCCCAAAAAGTGAACCATACCCCCTTGAGAGATTTCAATGGGATTAGAAAGTGAGCCTAATAGTTATGGGAGAGAATCTGTTTATGTTACCCTCAGAAGATGACGTAATTCTTTCCCGTTTTCTAGCTATTATTAGACGATTTTATTCAGTTTAGGAAGAGTATAGGGAAGTATAGGGAAGTATAGGGAAGTCAGGGGGTTGGCTGAAATAGTCTTTGCCCTTTTAATTCCCACCGATCCTTCCTAAGCTGCATAAAATCGTGTAATGATAGCCACATTAAACTGTCAAAATGCGTCATAATCTTTTAAGTTTATGAAGTATCCTGGGTGATGTGTTGTGAAGTATATACAGTATGCCTTTATAAGATGAGAGACAGAGAGAGACTTCAACGCTAAGACGCTAACTTCGAGTATGTTAAAGAAAGTGTGTTAGAGAGAGAGAGAGAGAGATGCTAAGACGCTAACTTCGAGTATGTTAAAGAAAGTGTGTTAGAGAGAGAGAGAGACAGAGAGAGAGATGCTAAGACGCTAACTTCGAGTATGTTAAAGAAAGTGTGTTAGAGAGAGAGAGAGACAGAGAGAGAGATGCTAAGACGCTAACTTCGAGTATGTTAAAGAAAGTGTGTTAGAGAGAGAGAGAGAGAGATGCTAAGACGCTAACTTCGAGTATGTTAAAGAAAGTGTGTTAGGGAGAGAGAGAGAGAGATGCTAAGACGCTAACTTCGAGTATGTTAAAGAAAGTGTGTTAGAGAGAGAGAGAGAGAGAGATGCTAAGACGCTAACTTCGAGTATGTTAAAGAAAGTGTGTTAGAGAGAGAGAGAGAGAGATGCTAAGACGCTAACTTCGAGTATGTTAAAGAAAGTGTGTTAGGGAGAGAGAGAGAGAGATGCTAAGACGCTAACTTCGAGTATGTTAAAGAAAGTGTGTTAGAGAGAGAGAGAGAGAGAGAGATGCTAAGACGCTAACTTCGAGTATGTTAAAGAAAGTGTGTGTGTGTGAGAGAGAGAGAGAGAGAGGGTGTGTGTGCGTTGCGTTATCTCCAAATATAATACTAATAATAATTATTATAATAATAATAATAATAATAACTAGAGGGGCACAGGGTAGAGCGCATATATCCGCCTACATTGACAGAGGTATGCACTCTACCGATCACCTCCTAAATGGAATCACGTCTTCCTTGGCGCATATCCTATCTGCCCACTAACTTTCATGAAAATCCGTTGATGACTTTTTTAGATATCTTTTTTACAAACAAGCAAACAGACAAGCAAATGAAGGCAAGCACATAACCTCCGTCAACTTCGTTGGTGGAGATAATAATATAATAATGATGATAGATTATATATTTGGGAGTTAACGGACCACCAAAGCTGCATATCTAATTTCCACAAGGTAATGTTGGCAAATTTATAATAGTTAGCCCAATATATTCCTATTATTATTATGGCTGACTCACTGTTTCCGTATATAAACTTACTGTATATCTTAACACTGCTTTAAATTATACTTCGATATTATATTATTAGTAGTAGTGCTTTCAGCTTATGATTTATCTCATATATTAATACATTATTATTATCCCGATGATATACCATTCCGAGAGGACATGAAGCACCATGATAACAAGCCCTACGCGTATCACATACCGGGAGTGACAAGACAGCTCCTGTAAAGTCGATGAATTGGAAAAAATAATAAAAACAAAAATCCAATATTTTCGTTTCAAATCATCCCTGGGACCCCCTGAGTACCCATGATAAGTCACATCTCCATAATCCCAAGGGTTTTGGGCTAGAGAGACACAAACAAACAACCTATGCAACCTTATATATACTGTATATACACACGTGTCTCCCCTTAAATCATGGCCCCCTACACCGTGGAGGCAATGTAGCTTTGTGGGCGCCATATCCCGGGACCTGGGGATGAGATTTGTAGAGCCAGAGACCGATCCACCATCTTATATTTGTATTATCAAGTCCTGATTATTGAACGACCTGAACGAGCGTCTGTAAGTGCATGCTCCTGATTTCCAAAGGTATGCATAATGGCAACACTACAAGCCAGGATAGTCAGGAAAGGCGTGGTTCAGACAAGCTCCCGCCAAAGCCTCCATATTTAGCCGGGCTCTGGGAGAAGGTAGGATAGTTCGGCTCTCTCATATAGCGCCACCTGTATCACCAATTAACCTGCAAACTCCCTCCAATACATCTTACTTGGAATAAATATGGTTAGAGAAAAGCTAAACTAGTCTTGAGTTGGTGATATTAGGTTTAGGGAGTTAGGTTAGGATTATACGATATGGTTTAAGTGAGAAGTGTCGAAATTACCCAAGGAACGATAGATCCATAAACAAATTTGGCAGTCTACCCTCCCCACGCCCTTAGCATGCTGGAATCTGAGAAGTTCAAGCTACTTGCATGAATATAATATAATATCTTATAGGTATAGAAATTTACCGGCCTTTTTTGACTAGGT
Organism: Paralithodes platypus; assembly: GCA_032716605.1. NCBI lineage: Eukaryota > Metazoa > Arthropoda > Malacostraca > Decapoda > Lithodidae > Paralithodes > Paralithodes platypus. Next base: position 20,573,038 of record CM064555.1, on the reverse strand, counting down.
GAGGACATTTACAGCACATTTGCTCTGGCCCTTTTTTGAGTTACATGAGATAAAGTTCAGGATTTTTAGCCTACCTTTAAGGGGGGAAGGCGTATTTATTTGCTCATGTATATATATTTTTACTATTTGTTTTGTTTCCTCCTTAGACCTCCATCAAACTTATACAAAAATCCACCCAAGATCCTCCTTCAAGATAAATGTGTACATTTTTCGATAGAAAATATCCCGGCCAAAGGCCGGTTACTCTTAAATTACAGGCTCGCTTTCGCTCGCCAGGAAAAAATCGACACCTAAATGACACGAAAAATTTAAAAATTGAAAAACAAACAAAAATGAGACGAAAGGTCTTAAAATCGCCAAACTAATGGACCGAGCGTCATACAATATGAAAACTAATGGGGCTAAACATGAGGAAGAAGGGGATCCATAAAACCGGCCCCTCTCCCCTTATTAATGAACAGGTCATAATTATACAGTATAGGAAGGCGTGACGCTGTTGACGCCTATTGATTGGTTGGTGGGCCGGGTTGGGTCAAAAATAGCCGCCCCTCTGACCTTTGGGAGCTGAGGGTGATGCAGAGAGAGAGTGAGAATGTGAGAGAGAGAGAGTGTGTGTGAAAGAGACGGGGAGAATGAGAGAGTGAGTGTGTGTGTGTGAGAGAGATGGGGAGAGTGTGTGTGTGTGAGTGAGATTTGATTTGATTTGATATGATTGTTTATTGAGATAGTACACATACAACAAATTACAAATACATTGTCTCAAAAGGTCAAAGGTGATAATACATTCCTTTACCCTACTCATATTATACTTATATGTATACACACGAAAAACAAAACATTAAATATAAATCTGTGAATAACAGACCAAAGCCAAGCCGGGGCTGGTTCCTACGGGTTATTATATTCTTGTAAATACCCCAATATAGAAGAGAAAAGGTTCAGGGTAATACCCTAAATCCCAAAAAGGGTTCTTAACTACCCTAATTTCAATCAAAGCTTCCTCCCGCCCCAGATAATCACCTGTTTCCGGGGAAAATCCCTCCCACTTTTTGGCCCCTGTTCTAAGTGGGCTTATATATATTTGTACACACACATACATATATACATACCGGTATACATATACATATGTACATATATACATACATACACACATACATACACACACGCACATACATACATACATACATACATGTGCACACACCTAAAAATATACATACACCTATACAGTACATACATATATGTACGCATATACACAACAATATATACATACACACACACACATATACATACATAAGCACCTACATATATATACACACACGTGCATACATATACATAATAATAATAACTATTATAACAATAACAATTGCTAGAGTTGATACAATTCTATACTTTTGTTTTGTTTAAGTGTGCTTATCTTATAATATGCTTTATATTTTTACATTTGGCTATGATTTGACCAATTTTATTTTGGTTGAACATCCATATTATTTGTTCCTCTACTGTACACTATCTATCATACTGTTTCTATAGTTCTCTAGATGTTGGCACTGCAAGATATAATGCCGCAGTGTGTGACATCTTGGTTGTTTACATAACTGGCAGCAAGTTTCATGATCTCCTTTAGGTACACCTAACTCCCACATATGAGAGAGAGAGAGAGAGAGAGAGAGAGAGAGAGAGAGAGAGAGGGGGGGGGGGGTTGCTGGCTGGAATAAACTGTACTCCGTATTAATGAGTTGCTTTGAGTCCCTGGGGTTAGGTTACTGTCTAATATCCGAGGGTGGACCTTCATAGTGTTCAACGAGTGCCTTGATCCGTGACTGAACACCTCAACCCCTTCTGTTCCACTGACGTATTTTTGTATCTTATTGTAGGTATATTTAGACAATTTTGTACAGTTTAAGAAGGATCTGTAGTAATAAAAAGGGTTAAATGAGATTCTTCGAAGCCTGTTAATTGCCGGAGGCCCTTTTTAAACTGAGTGAAATAGTTTCATAGTAGCCAGAATATAGTTATAAGAAAGGCGCCGGTACAGAAAGGGTTAAACACACACACACACACACACACACACACACACACACATACACACACACACACGCAAACTGACATGCCACACCCAAACACACACACACACACACACTGACACACCCATATTCAGTCTTGTACACACACAATAAATAGTCCTGTGAGAGTGATATGTGTGCTAGTGTGTGTGTATGTGTGTGTGTGTCTGTGTGTGAGCATTCGTGAGAGAGACTGGTGTGTGTGAGAGAGAGAGCGTGTGTGTGTGCGTGAGAGAATGAGTGTGCATATACTGTATGTGTGTGAAAGGAAGACGGGATCTGGGAATGTATGTGTGTGAACCATAGTGTGTCTGTTTGAGAGAGAGAGAGAGAGAGAGAGGGAGAGACTGTGTGTTAGGGGGAGGGGATCTAACAATATACTGTACATGTGTGCACGGTACTGTGTGTGTTATAGAGATACGTACATAGATTTACATACACTGACTACACAGATATTTTCGGCAGGCGTAGACTTAACCCCTTCTGTACCGACGACGTATTTTGTATTGAATTTCAGCTACATTTGGACGATTTTATGAAGCTTAGAAAGGATGTAGGGTATCTAAAAGGATGTAGGGTATCTAAAAGGATGTAGGGTATCTAAAAGCTTAGAAAGGATGTAGGGTATCTAAAAGGATGTAGGGTATCTAAAAGCTTAGAAAGGATGTAGGGTATCTAAAAGGATGTAGGGTATCTAAAAGGATGTAGGGTATCTAAAAGGATGTAGGGTATCTAAAAGCTTAGAAAGGATGTAGGGTATCTAAAAGGATGTAGGGTATCTAAAAGGATGTAGGGTATCTAAAAGCTTAGAAAGGATGTAGGGTATCTAAAAGGATGTAGGGTATCTAAAAGCTTAGAAAGGATGTAGGGTATCTAAAAGGATGTAGGGTATCTAAAAGGATGTAGGGTATCTAAAAGCTTAGAAAGGATGTAGGGTATCTAAAAGGATGTAGGGTATCTAAAAGGATGTAGGGTATCTAAAAGCTTAGAAAGGATGTAGGGTATCTAAAAGGATGTAGGGTATCTAAAAGGATGTAGGGTATCTAAAAGCTTAGAAAGGATGTAGGGTATCTAAAAGGATGTAGGGTATCTAAAAGGATGTAGGGTATCTAAAAGGATTAATTGAGATAGTCTGTAACCTTTTAAAAGGTAAACGTCCTTCCTAAGCTGAACAAAATCGTCTAATAGTTGCCAGAATTTAACGAAAAGGACGTCACCAGTACAGATGGGGTTAAGGGGAGTTTGTTTTCCATCCCACGACTTCCATCAAGCTTTAAACAAATACCCCCAAGACCCCCGTTTAAGATGAATTTGTGCATTTTTCGGTAGAAACAGAAGGCTGGTTGCTCCTTATAAGCAGGCTCACTTTCGCGATCCAAAAAATCGACACCCAATTGGCACGAATGTGTTTAAATCTTATATAGAAATGGGGCGAAATGTCTTGAAATCGACAAACTAATGGGGCGAACATCTTAAAAACTCCAAAACTAATGGGGCTAAACATGAGGGAGAGAGGGGGCCAGAAATAATCACCCTATTAAGGTAGCTTAGACTAAATTATAGTAGAGATAGCCAAACTTATCCCAATGGAAAGTAAGGCAGATCATAAGGCTCTCTCCCCACCCTCCCCTCCCTCTGGTAAAATACAGCACACTTGGATGCCATAGTCTCCAGCCCACTCATAAATATTCGTGGACTTTACATTTTTTTTTTTTTTTTTCAACTTACGAAAGTACATCACTGCAAACGAATTTACGAATATAGCTTTCTATACATCAACTACAAAACTATATAGGTTATACTATATATAGGTTATACTATATAGGTTATACTATTTGTTGAACATCAAGCTCCATACATAAAGCAATCCAGCTAGGCCTATACTCTGTTTCTTTTCAGATGGCAGTAAATTGAATCCCTTAGCAGTAAATGTCTCGATACTTAACGGAACAATATGAAACTACTATGTCTCTGCATCATGCTCATACCAAGTTTATAGAATTAGCACCATATTTTACCACAAACTGTTCAAAATAACTGAGAAATCTTGATGGGAACTTTGCAATTTACCGTCAGTTGAAAATAAACAGACTATACTGTAGTTATAATTGCATAAAGAAAAACATAAGGTGGTCCACCAATTCTTATGAGTAGACAACGAAGATACTTAGCAGGGGGTAATATGGCAAGTTTTGAAAATCGCCTGAAGGGAATTTAATAGAAAGTTAGAAATGAAAAATACCTAGCGTGCATACCGTCGCTGCTGTCACTTTTTTACCTCTCTTGAGGGGGGATGGCGTACTATTTAGTTGCTCATTTATGTATTTTTTTTTTTTTTACTATATTTTGTAACTTTCCTCCATAGACCTACATCAAGTTTATAAAAACATCCACCCAAGACCTTCCATCAAGATAAATTTGTAAAACTGTTCGATAGAAAAATATCCCGGCCGAATGCCGGTTCCTCTTAAATGACAGGCTCCCTATCGCTTGCCAGGAAAAGATAGACACCGAAATGGCACGAAAAGTCTAAACATTGACAAAGAAATAGGACGAAAGGTCTTAAAATCGCCAAACAAATGGACCAAACGTCTTAAAATCTGAAAACTAATTGGGCTAAACACGAGGAAGAAGGCTGACCAGAAAAAAAAAACCCATTTCATGATCTCCCCTTAAGCTGTATGCAACTGATAGCGGTGTTAATTGGCGACATAGTTTGTATTATTGTTATTATCTGCATACCGATGTTTTGTTGGTGTGTGGTGAGTGAAAGAGAGAGTGTTAGAGTGAGTGAGAGAACGAGAGAGAGAGAGTTAGAGTTAGAGAGAGAGAGAGAGTATATGTGTGTATATGTGTGCTTGTGAGATTAGTTTGCATATGTGTGTGTGTGAGAGAGACTGTGTGTGTGTGTGGCTGTGTGTTTATGTTTGTGTGAGTGAAATGCGTATGGGAAAGTGAGTGTGAAATAGAGAAAGTTAATGTGTGTGTGTGTGTGTGTGTGTGTGTGTGTGTGTGTGAGGTAGAGGACGTGTGCGAGAAAGGGAGTGTGTAAGTGTATGTATTTATGAGAGAGAGAGAGAATGAGTGTGTGTGTGTGTGTGTGTATACAGTTATGAGAGAGAGAGGGGGGGGGGAGAGAGAGTGAGAGTGTGCTTATGGGTGTTAGAATGCAGTTATGTAAGAGAGAGAGAGAGAGAGAGAGAGAGAAACACACAAACACACACACACACACAACCTTGGCGCAACCATCAACACCACCACAACAACTGCGGGAATCAGGAAGTCACTATATACTGTATAATTATATGTGTGTATTTCGCTGTGTGTGGGTGTGTGTGTGTGTGTGTGTGTGTACTTACTCTAGTTGTACTTACTCTAGTTGTATTGCGGGAGTGAGCATGCTCGTTATTTCCCGCCTCCTATATGTGTAGGTGTTATATGTATCGTTGGAATGGCTGTGGATGTGTGTGTAGTCTGTATTTAGCCAATTGGCGACATCGGAAACGAAGGCTTAGGGTGGATCTGTATGGTACCATTCTCACTATAGACGGTACCGTCTCGCCCGAAGGCTTAGGTAGCCATCAGCTTAGGTGAACCATATAATACCCATCTCGCCTTGTACCATTTTTGCCAACCCCAGATGGGACGTCACAACGTCGTCCACTTATTCCAGGTACCTATTTACAGCTAGGTGAACTGAGGCTAACACATGAAAGGAGACAAGCCCAATTTGTCTCCGCCCGGCCGGGGATTGAACCCCCGACCCCTCGTGTGTGAGACGAGAGCTCTACCTACTAGGCTACGGGCTGTGTGTGTGGGTGTGTGTGTGTGTGTGCGTTTGCTTCTATGTGTGTTATTGTGTGTGTGTGTGTTTGTCTGTCTGTGTGTGCGTGTGTGTGTGTGTTTGTCTGTGTGTGTGTGTCTGTGTATGTGTGTGTGTGTGTTTCTGTGTAATAATAATAATAATAATAATAAACGGTTTATTAAAGAATGGCAGCCTCATGAGCTGAAAATAGAGAGAGACAGATTGTCAGACGTAGAGACAGATTGAGGAATGAAGAGATACGTAGGAGAGTGGGGCAGCAGGAACATTTGTCAGCCAGAGTGGACAGAAGGGTGCTGAGCTGGTATGGTCATGTTGAACGAATGGGAGATGAAAGGCTTACAAAGAGAATATGTGAGTCAGGTACAAGGGGAGATAGAAGGGCAGGAAGACCCCCATTGAGATGGAGAGACTGTGTAAGAAAGGCTTTGGATGATAGAGGAATGACTATAGATCAGGCAGGGGAAGTGGTGGTGGACAGGAGTGAATGGAGAATGCTTGTGAATAGTTGAGTGAACACATGGTCATTTGGAGTAAGGGGTCGGGCGCAAGTTCGACTAGATAATAGTCCATCAGGCGCCTGGCCCGGGGGGACGATTAATATGAAGGGTGTGCCTGGAAGTGTGGTGGGAGGGCTTGTGGCTTTGGCTCCGCTGCATGTCTGCCTGCCGAGATCGGAACCTCTCCGGGTGGTCAGGGGCCGGGGGAGTGCTGGAGCGACCTTGGTAACCCTGGTCTCTGGGTCTTCTCCTGGGTGACCTGGATGTGTGTGAGTTTGTGTTTTTTATCTGTGTTTATTTTTTGTTTTATGTTGTTTTTGTGTTTTCCCTGTTCTTGCTCTGTCTTGAGTCGGCTACCCCCAAAATGGGGATTGGGCCTGAGCATATAGATAGATAGATAGATAGATAGACAATTTAGTGGATGAACATGTGATGTACAGATATAAAAATGGTAAGCTCAGTTTACAATGAGTGAGTATAATATACTTTACATTAAAACAAAACAAATAATACAATAATTATGCTAGTGTAAAATACAAATTATCATAAATTAACAATGAGAGTAAGTGATTTACAGTGCATAATTATACAGTACACATTTATTATACATATATATATACAGAACATACATATATACACATACGTACACACATAAATACGCATATATATACATACATATATATAAGAACATAAGAACATGCAGTAAGTGTGCACATGCCCGTATACATAAACGCTCACGTATGCAAACAAACATACATACATACAAAAACTGTTCTGGTAGGGTCAGGTGAGGCTAATAATGGGAGTTAAATCCTTGGGAGAGATTAAATGAGGGCATTGGAAAAGGGTTAATGGGGCAACGGACTGTAGGTCAGGTAAAGCCAATTAGAATGGAATGTCAAACGTCGGAAGAGGTCAAATGAGGAGTTTGAAAAGGGTAAAGGCGAAACGGCCTACGGGTCCGTACAGGTAGGGTCAGGTAAAGCCTACTACAATGGGAGGTAATCCTCGGTAGAGAACAAAAGAAGGATATAAAATAAGTAGAGACAGCTTGGGGGAATTATAGTATATGGGACATTCTTTAGTGTAGGTGTGTGTGTGTGTGTGTGTGTGTGATCTGTTCAGTGGGGTTAAGGGAAGGGTTAATATTTCTTTAAAAAAAAATCTCCCTCATGTTTAGCCCCATTTATTTGGCGATTTTAAGAGCTTGTGTGCCATTTAGGTGTCGATTTTTTTCCTGGCGAGTATGTAATGTATAAGGAACCGGCCTACCAAAAAATTTACACATTTATCTCGAAGAGGGATCGTTGTGGTATTTATTAAAACTTGATGGAGGTCTTGGGAAGAAACTAAAAATATTACTTACATAAATAAGTAAATGAATAAATAGATACAAATCTCTCCTTAAAAAGTGTGTTCTTATTAATTTGAAGTTATAAAGTTGGGACACTGCTTTTGTCTGTTGGTGTAAACACAAGGCTCATCACAGAATTCATCGTCCACTTGCGAGTTTCAGGCTATAAGGAAGTTGGAGCCGTGAACATCGATATTAAAGAGAAGTGCAATAATAATGTGGGTTTCTGAAGGATTAAAAGTATGACCGTATTTGGTTCTATGTATGTATTATTGTATTATGACCGTATTTGGTTCTATGTATGTATTATTGTATTATGACCGTATTTGGTTCTATGTATGTATTATTGTATTATGACCGTATTTGGTTCTATGTATGTATTATTGTATTATGACCGTATTTGGTTCTATGTATGTATTGTATTATGACCGTATTTGGTTCTATGTATGTATTATTGTATTATGACCGTATTTTTTTTTTCTATGTGATTGAGGGAGTCAAAAGGCATAACTGCCTATAGCGAGTGCCTCCCCCATAGTTGAAAGAGTGACAGGGCCAAAATCAAGGGACGTTCGAGCCAAAATGCCTGGACACACGGAGTTTGAAGCAATTTAAGTCATAGGAAGAGGGAAAGACTGATTCTGGGAGAGAGTTCCAGAGCTCAGCTGTTGAGTAGAAGAAAGTTTGAGAGTAACGTTTCACTCTTGGGTTGGAGAGTTGCACAGAGTAGGGGTGGGATTGAGTTGCAAGACGGGTACCACGTGCCCTACGTAAAGGAGGTGGTATGTATGTATTATTGTATTATGACCGTATTTGGTTCTATGTATGTATTATTGTATTATGACCGTATTTGGTTCTATGTATGTATTATTGTATTATGACCGTATTTGGTTCTATGTATGTATTATTGTATTATGACCGTATTTGGTTCTATGTATGTATTATTGTATTATGACCGTATTTGGTTCTATGTATGTATTATTGTTTTATGACCGTATTTTTGCTGGTAATTCTGCTAAATATTGACGGCCACAGCTCCAACTTCCTTATAGACCTAAATTCGCAAGTGGTCAATTATGGAAGAACTACCGGTTGAAATGATCTACTGGTTGAAACAGTCCAGGCTTCATGAACAAAGCACACGGTATAAATATGATTGCTTGGTCCGTCCCAGCAAGGTTAATGTGTGGTGAGTAGTGCTTGGGGAATGTTTTGGTTCTGTTTTAATGATTGTGTGTGGTTGTAATATTTGTGTCTTTACTGTGTTTGTGTTATTATATGAGTATATATATATATATATATATATATATATATATATATATATATATATATATATATATATATATATATATATATATATATATATATATATATATATATATTTGCGAATGTGTGTGTGTACTTATTTTTTAATCTAAATCTTCATTTATGTAATCTTTACACTATAATATCATTTATTAATATATTCTTAAATGTATGCATATATTCATTGAAATGACAAAAAAAATCCACATGTCCGTATATTTATATTAGCATACTACGTTACACTACCGTATCACTAACATTCGACAGAGAGAGAGAGAGAGAGAGAGAGAGAGAGAGAGAGAGAGAGAGAGAGAGAGAGAGAGAGAGAGAGAGAGGAGAGGGGAGGGGAGGGGAGTAGAGGAGATAGAGAGAGAGAGAGAGGTGTGGAGGTGTTGCAGGTTGGGGAGGATGGGGAACACTACCACCGTTATAGACAACACCCCTTTATATCACTGTATTTACATCCCCCCTCTTTCCCCCCCCCCCCCTCTCCCTTCTCACAAATCTTCCTTATCCGACTTTCTCTTTCAATTGGTTACTGATAAGTAGTATATTAAGAAGCCTATCTTTATACACTTTCTCTCGTTTATTATTATTATTATTATATATATATATATATATATATATATATATATATATATATATATATATATATATATATATATATATAGAGAGAGAGAGAGAGAGAGAGAGAGAGAGAGAGAGAGGTAGATAGATAGATAGATAGATCCCATAGCAAAAACAACAACGATGATAGTAATAATAATAACACCAACAATAACAACAACAGTACTAACAACAACACTAACAACAACAGTACTAATAACAACACTAACAACAACAGTACTAATAACAACAACACTAACAACAACAGTACTAATAACACCAACAATAACAACAACAGTACTAACAACAACACTAACAACAACAGTACTAATAACAACACTAACAACAACAGTACTAATAACAACAACACTAACAACAACAGTACTAATAACACCAACAATAACAACAACAGTACTAACAACAACACTAACAACAACAGTACTAATAACAACACTAACAACAACAGTACTAATAACAACAACACTAACAACAACAGTACTAATAACACCAACAATAACAACAACAGTACTAACAACAACACTAACAACAGTAATGCAACATCCCTGGGAACCTTACCATAACCCCCCCCCCCCCCCCCCCCCCCCCCCCCCCCACCCCCCCCTGGCCCACACTAAAGCCGGTATCACTCGAGAGCTTTTATAGTCAACATTCGATGGCCAACATTTTTCTGGCAACATTTTTGTAATATTTTGTAATTTTATCGGACACTATACTGTAAGACTGATGGTGGATGAATTTGTGTAGCCGAAATATATTAAATGTTGATCTCTTAAGCTGCCAGACCAGTGTTTAAGATAAAAGTTATGGGAAAAAACGCTCGTGTGATACCGGGCTTAACACACAGAGTAAACCCCCCCCCCCCACGTTTATATAGCTTCCCACTGAACCCCCCTCCAAGTTCTGTATTGTATTGTATTGTACTCCCGCAAATCGTCTTAACCACACAATTTTCCTTATTATTATTATTATTATTATTATTTTTTTTTTTTTTGGGGGGGGGGGCGGCTTCTCCCTCATGTTTGGCCCCAGTAATTTTGACATTTTAAGACATTCGCCCCATTAGTTTGATGATTTTAAGACATTTCGCCCCATTTGTGTTAATTTTAAGACCTTTCGTGCCATTCAGGTGACGATTTTTTCCTGGCGAGTGATAGCGAGCCTGTAATTTAGGAGGAATCGGCCTTCGGCTGGGAATTTTTTTTTTTACCGAAAAATTTAAATATCAATTTCGAAGGGAGGTCTTGGGGTATATTTTTAAGCTTGATGGAGGTCTAGGGAACCTATAATGTCCTGCCCTTAACCCTTTGAGCATCATGATGCGTTTTAGTAGTTTCTTCTGTCTATTATTTGACGATTTTATACAGCTAAGGAAAGACCTCTAGCAATCAAAAGTGTAAAATCGATCTCAATTAACCCTTTGAATGACTCAGATCCCCCCTTTACTTAATAATATCGTTTAGTGATAGCCAGAATAAACTGTCAAAACGCGTCCTAATCCCGAAAGGGTTAATCAATCCTGTAGCAGTATATACTCTCCCTTGGTTGTTTGTCAGATTATGTAATAAATAACTGTTTTATTTTTATTATTTTGAATTAAGTTCGCCCCCCAGACCTCCATCAAGCTTAAAAACCCACCCCCAAGACCCCCCTTCGTGATAAATGTGTAAATTTTTCGGTAGAAAAATTACCCGGCCAGGTTCTTCTTCAATTACAGGCTAGTAATCGCTCGCCAGGAAAAAAAAATCGACAGTTAAATGGCAGGAAGGGTCTAAAAATTGACAAAGTATTGAGGCAAAATTTCTTAAAAGCGCCAAACTAATGAGGCGACCGTCTTAATATATCAAAACTAATGGGGCTAAACATGAGGGAGAAGGGGTCCAGAAAAACACCCCCGTTATTGATGGGGTGACAATGGGTATATTAATTTCCCCCATTAATAGGAGAAATTACGAGAGATAAAGAACATGTTAATAGGGAAGCCAATTCAATATTTATTTTTGCGGTACGGTACACTCGAATACCATAGTCTCAGCCCACTCATAAGAATTAGTGGACCCCCTATGTTTTTCTGTATGCAATTATATCAATCTGGAATTATTTTTGGATATTACTTGATTGTCAATAAATAGTATATACAGTTTTGTAGTTGATTTATAGAACAAAATATTAATTAATTAGTTTCCAGAGATATACTTCCATAATTAGAAATAGGTATGGTTCACGTTTTTTATGAGTGACCGTATGGTACTCTACTTTGCCATGTTGTTTACCTTATTAACCATCGTAGGCTATACTTCAATAGCAGTGTATGGTTACATTACTAATGTTCTTGTGTACAAGTCTGTCTGTTTGCATTTACTTTGCCACTATGAACGAGAGACAGTAACATTATACTGGCAGACAAATATAAAACAGGTTGGGGATTCAATATGGCACTCATTTAAACATGTAATAAAGCTCCCCATAAAAGACTGTGGAGGGGCCGGCCATGTTGTTGTTACCTGTGGGAATCAAAGTTGCCAATTTAGTGCCTTGATGCTAGATATATATAGTCTCACTTTCATAAGGGGGCAAATTTTGAAATGTAGTAATTTGGTGTCATGAAATATAGCGATATTCTATTGATTTTCATAATATATAAGTGATATTCAAGATGTTTCGAATTTCCCATCCATATTATGCAAACTTTACTATATAGCGATATTCTAGCGACCTTCAGGTATTAATCTAGCGGTTTGGTGAGGTAGGTTGGCAACAGTGAGAATGTCAGTGTGAGTGGAGGCGGGGTTGAGGCAACAGGTGGTCGCTGTCACTCTCCCTCTCCGTCGCTCAAATATTTACGGATACCCGTAAGGAAATGCCCGCCCCAACAGTGGAATAAAGTGCCTAGGTCCTTCCAAATAAGTGGAGTTATGTAGACCAAGTGAATACAGTGTAAGTGCAGTGCTACAAAGGGAATTTGTTGGTCAGTGGTCAAAACAAACTGGACGAGTCGCGGCCATTGCCTTAACAGAGGTGTTGTAAGTGGGTGACTTATAAAAATACCGACTTTGTGTATGTCTGTGTGTGTGTATGTCAAGGCGGGAGGCAACAATCAACCTGAAATACGTATATGTGATTGTGAACTTTAGCTCATAGCCATGATAGCCTACATGTCTTTAAACCATTGTGGAAATTGGATGAATTGGCTTGAACTTGAAGTTGACGCCTAGGCCTAAGCCATAATTAACATAACAAAGGTGTAGGTTAACAGTAGCCTAACCAATTGCAGTGCTGAATACTTTTGAATGTGTTGCCATTGCACAGCTTCTTGGACAAATTGAGAAAAAAAGTAAATTTTACCATGCACTGCTAGCCTAGGCTATGGGCCTAGGCTAGACTAAGATTCAAGATTGAGTGCTTTAAGATTCTTCAAAAGTAAGTAGGCTAGGCCTAAAGTTACTCCAACTTTACCATGAAGCATAGCCTAAGTCTAGGCTATGTCATTGAGGCAGGAATATGCGAGGCCTGGAAAATATTACCGAAACTACCACTAGGCTAATTTTCCCATGGTTTTTCTTTTTGGTTTTAGGCAGTTTGCATCATTAGGCCTATAGTCGGTCAATATACAGGAGGCGCTACAATATAGGTAGCAAAATTCTAATGGTAGTTTTGGGTTCCTATCATCATGTGCTTCATTTCTATATACTTTTTATCCCCGGGAAAAACAAAAAAAAATCTTGGGTTTTTTATTTATTTTTTTTATTAACCTAACCAAAAAACCTAACCTAAATGTATTTGGGGGCTATTAGGTTAGGTTAGGTTAGGTTTTTTGGTTAGGTTAATGACCAAAACAAAAAATCCCAAGAAAATAAATGAAAAATCCCAAGATTTTTTTTTTTTCCCCGGGGATAAAAAGTATATAGAAATGAAGCATATGATGATAGGAACCCAAAACTACCATTAGAATTTTGCTACCTATATTGTAGCGCCTCCTGTATATTGACCCTATAGTCTATACAGTAGTTGATATTAGTTACCATCCCCGGAAAATTTTATGATAATTATCGCGAATAGACTCGCAGCGTTATTAGGCTATACATAATTTATTAGGGAAAGTGAAGCTCTATGGAATCCTTATAATATAGGCTACTCACATAGATTCCGTTGTGGTAGAATAGTTTTGATAAGTTTTGTAACTCGATTTTGTCGATATAAATAGTCCCGCGCGTAAACAAACTCAGTCCCGCAATCTTGAGAGCTCTGCTACGGACGTGTTCGAAATGGAGTACACTCGCTACGGTAAAGTGTTATGTTCTACAAAGATGTTACTGTATGTCTAATATATGAACCCACAGTAGCTGGCATGCAACTTGCAAGGGCTAGTGTTGTATCCCACGTACTGGGTCTAGCCGTCTAGGGCACTCTAGGGTTTGGTTAGGTTAATAAACTAGGTTTCGGAAACAAGATTCGTAGTTGCGGTAGTAGGCCTATTTACATCAAAACTATAGTTAACTATCAAAACTATTCTCCCACAGTGGAATCTATGTGAGTATATTATTAGGATTCCATAGAGCTTCACTTTCCCTAATAAATTATGTATAGGCCTAATAACGCTGCGAGTCTTTTCAAAAAAATTACCAATTTTATTTCTCCCATTAGCCATTATCCAACGATCTTTAACACTCAGATGTACATCATTTTCAGAGTAAATAGGCTATAGCCTACAATTTGTTTTGCCTTTGGATTCAGGATGGGTTGAGGGGGAGTCTTGCCCCCCCCCCCCCCCCAGCTTATCATAATCAGCATCTATTTTAACAGTAAGGGGCTTAATAAGAGTTTCACTGCCATTAATAGGGAGAGTTTTGTTTTGTTTTTACAGTAGGCTACTTTATATAGTGCACTTAAAATGTATCTCCGGACTCCGGAGATTGAAACACATTTTAATATGATCTTTGCAACATCCTTATAATCCTTATTCTATACTAGCCTTCAAATATTGAAAAATAATTAGTGGTAGTTTCGGTAATAGCCTAAGTAGGCCTACCAGCGTTTTTTCTGGTCCCCCCCCCCCCCCCTCATGTTTAGCCCCATTAGTAACTTTAGTTTCATACTTTAAGACGTTCGGCATCGGCGGCTTCGGTCCAATTGCCTATTGGGGCAGAAATGTAGCCGATCTTTGCAATTACAGTATATACCGATTACCGTATTATATTATTATCATTATTATACCTGTCCTATATACTGTACATCTTTCTTTACAGATATAAATAAACCTTGGAGGAAGATCATTGGAATCTATAACTTTAAGTGCAATAATCAAGTGAGCTATGCGTGCTTGCTGGTACCGGTACTATAAAAGAATGTTCGCTAATTAAATTTGATCTACAGTATCATTATCTACCGGTACCGTACTGAAAATACATACCGGTACTGATACTGATACCAGTAATGATAGTTATGAGTTGAAAATATGCATCATTTGAGCAGCAAGATGCAAGCTGATGTAAAACCCAGTGGCATGCTGCACTCCGGTAATTTAAGTTATTCCGGTAGTGAAAACTTTATGCTAAGTTATAGATTACACAGTGGAAAATTGTGGCAAAGTTTCAATAGATCTGCAGGTAAAGTCTCAAATAGTAATAGTAGGACACTGAAGTTTTGAGCAATGCCATTGCCACCCTTCATCCCGTTTGATACAATTTGATCCTTTCTGTGTCTTGGCATTTCTAAAGTATATACAAAGTGCTATTGTGCAAAATTATGTTAAATTTATGCAACTGTAGTGTGAGATTAAGGATATGCTGCATGGTTAGAATCATATAAGTGTGTCATCTTAGAAAAGTTTAGAGGATGTGGTGCAAGTGTAAAGTGGGGTATACCAGTACCGGTACTGTGCACAAATGAACATTCCTGAATTATGATCATAGTACAGTACAAGTAGAGTAGCGCCGTGTCCAAAATTTGCCAAGATGGATCACAGCGAACTGATTGCGGAGATGGCTTACATCGAGAAGCTGTCGACGCAGGAGAGGCTGAAGCTGGCCCGCCGACGTCGCATGCAGCAGATGAAGAAGTGGTCGCAGAAAGAGAAGGAGAGTGTGGGCAGCAAGAGGGAGAAGACCGCACTCAACGAGGCTCAAAAGAGGAGGCGGGAGAACATGAAGAAGGTGATCTTTATCAGTAATGTCATGCTCCTGGAAGCTGCAGCACGGAATGATATTGAAGAAGGTAGGTCTCTGTTTCTTTATTTTGCCTTTGCTCTTTCTTTATGATAGCATTATTTTCTTTTTTACAATATTCTGGCCAAAATTACAGTTTCATTCACCTTAGGATATACTGTACAACCTTGTTCAGAAATGCTTGAATACCGGTAGGCGGTACCTCGTATTTGTAAAAAGAAGATTGTCACAGTATCAATAGATAGCGTCATGGTGTACTCCAGTAATTTTATCCATTTTGCTCTTGAAGTGGTTTATACAAATTGGTCGTTAGTGTATCATAGACTAATTGCATTTCCAAAAATTGTCCAGAAATTCCTGTCCATATCTGTACATTTTGGAATCTATGAGGTTAGATTTATCAAGTAAACTTTTGTCTTACACAGGTGACAGGCCCCTCCTTATCTGAGTAAAACTGTCCTACAATAACTATAATTAAATTGCAGAAAGGCATAGGGCTTATAGTATTGAAAGTGGTTAATTCATACAAGTATATATCATTTTTAGCATAGAACAGTAACGCCCCAATCTTTTGAACTAGTCACAGATGTGTGCTCCACCAGAAAAGCAAACTTTCCTTTAGTGTGAAATGACCAAGGGTCTTTCAAGCATTTACTTTTTGAGAGAGAAAGATAGAAATGTCTGGACTGTGACTGTTCAGACATTTGCCTCATCTGTCAGCGTTTTACCCTAGCAGTCCTTTTACAGTACGTACTAGGAAGCTTGGGTTTCTGGATCTACTGGACTATTATGGTATGTTGGGTCATCAAAATATTATCTGAAATTTGCCTTAACCCGTTCAGTACCGCTGACATCCTTTTAATTATATTCTGGCAATGATTAGACAATTTTATTCAGCTTAGGAAAGACCTCTAGCGATAAAAAGGCTTCAAATTATCTCAACCAACCATTTTCACTACCACAGATCCTTCTTAAGCTGCATAATGTTGTCTAAATATAGCTATATAATAAAATATAACACATTGCTGGTACTCAAAAGGTTAAGGAATATAGGAAACTCAATATAATTTTTGTAGGTTTAACAATCTAATTATCTAAAGTACCGTAGGCCTATATACCATACCGGTACCTTTAGAGTTTGTCCCTTCTTCTGATTCTCTGGCTGCCTCATACACTCACTCCATTTCAAAGCTTCTATCCACCATTACCGTATATTATAACCTACTGGTATCTCACTTTATTTGTATGAAAACCGGAAATTCTATTATTTCTTTGTGAGAGACTGAGTAATTTTTTGTTAACAGAGGATAATATTAAAGGAGACTACCACGGCAATATTCACATGCTCTACACGTCGGATGTGACAATTTTTTTTCTTAAATTAATCCATGGCCAGTGGTTATTTGACCCCTGCTGACATAATATATGATGATGAGTCGATGACAGTGAACCCGTGGTGGGTGATCAACCCCAAAACGGTCAAATAAGAAGCGAACCGCGGCAGTAGGCTCCTTGAATGATATATACCTAAAAGAGATCTGTTTGCTAAATTAATTGACAAAGCCTTTTAATGGGCCCTGGGGCCACCCTAGTGGTGAGATTGGTAGGTTGTCATGTAAAGGCTCACATTCATTCTAGTTTTAGTTGGCCTTTGTGTACAGTAAGTACTGTACTGGTACTAGATAAGAGCAATTTTAGCTTGATCTTAAGATTCGCAGACTCTTTCTTTCTTACATAAAACCACAAGTGCTACACACCCTACACTAACTTAACTTTTCCAATTTCTTCTTATTTTGACGTAGGGATGCTGCGACCCCACCGCCTGCCACTTCCATGATGCAATAAGCTTCTGTAGCAGTGGACCACTGGTTCCTATCTTCAGAACACTCCTATGTTCGGTATTCTTCCGGCCAGGGCGGCGGGCCTTTACTGGGGTAAAGAAAATAGTAAAACAGTGGTGTATCTGGGTGAGGGGATGCACCGGATCTGCTCCTTCAGCCTCAGTGCTAATGGCACTGGAATGGGACAGTGAGGGCTTGTCTATGAGTCTGGAGGCAGTTTATGCCATGGCCATCCCTTTTGGGGTGCTTCCTCTGGATGCAAGGCATCAAATTTATTAATCTATGTATGTACAGTATCTATATATATATATCTTGTTTGTGTATCAATTAGGCTATACCTGTACAGTATTATCTATTTTTGTTTTGTTAACTCTAAATTCTTTTCTAGTGCAAGGTCTGCTGGAATTTGGTGTAGATCCAGACTCTACGAATGAAGACGGTCTAACAGCTCTCCACCAGTGCTGCATTGACGACTCTGAAGAGATGATGAGACTGCTTGTGACTCACGGGGCTGACGTTAATGCTCAGGACTCTGAGAAGTGGACCCCCCTCCATGCTGCGGCTACCTGTGGACACCTGCATCTAGCCAAGTTCCTCATTACCAAGTTAGTGTGCTGTTCTCCTTTATGTAAACAGTAAACTAGAGTACAGTTGTCTATATGTATAGTTGGGACAAGTTATATTGACAAGCTTATAAATATTTTGAATAATTCTCTTCGAACACCTGTCTGAATTAGTATATTTCCTCAATGATATCTTTACTGTCTCAAGTTAATCATACACTAATGTATGGTACCAGGTACTAGCTACATGTAGTTGACTTGTACAGATAATACAGTACACTGCATTTTAGTATGATATTGAAATGTGAATTGTAAATCAAATAACAGGTAAGCCAATATTAGGTGATACAGCTAGCCAAGTCATAGATGCCAACCCAACAAGTACTTGTGTGTGCATGTTATAATAGTACTGTTTACAATGGGCCATAATATAATTATAGATAACTATAATCCACTAGGGACTGTGGCCTATCGAGGTTATCCAGAATCATATACCTAATTATTCCTTCCTGTCGTGAGACATCGTCCAGATTATGATTTTGATAAGTTCTTTTGTCTTTATATTGTGTCGTCCCTGTTTTGGTTTGTTTATTTTGCAAGTTTTACATTGTAATACCTACAGGGGTGCCAATCTTCTGGCTGTGAATGCTGATGGCAACATGCCGTACGACATTTGTGAGGATGACGGCACACTGGATTACATTGAGGGTGAGATGGCCCGGCGTGGTGTGACTCAGCGTCTCATAGACCAAACACGCTCCGCTACTGAGACCCAGATGATCTCAGACCTCCGTCGCATCAAAGGGGACGGTCAGAGCCTTATGTTCCGGGATAACCAGGGGGCCACACCGGTACGTCAACATGCATGTACATCCATAGACAATAGCGAAGATCCTCTCTTAGTCCTATACTGAACCCAAAATCAATGGATTATGTCAATGAATAAGGTTCATATAGTTGCAACTGCTCTATAATGAATATGGTTCCCTGCTTCCCTGACATAATCTTCATTGATATTGTTTTGCTAAATCTTCCATGTGTTATTTCCACAGGGATTTTGATAATTTTTTTTTCTTCTACTATTATGTGGTTTCTGTTTTTGGTTTGTTTGTTTTGCAAATATTACACTTTAAATATTTGAGTTCGGTATAGACCTAAGAGAGTGGCTCCGCTTTTGTCTGTGAGTGAACATTCTGCCAGTCAGTTATACTACCATAATATAAAAAGGAATTTTAAAAAGTTACATATTGTGGTTTGAAGGCTTTGAATTTCCTCCATTGTAGTAAATGTGGATGTGTGTTTGTTCTACAGTTGCACGTAGCGGCAGCCAACGGGTACATGAGGGTGGTGGAGTACCTGTTGAGTCAAAGTGTTCCGACGGAGGTGCGAGACTTAGATGACTGGTCGCCCCTCCATGCTGCTGCCTGCTGGGGTCATGTAAGTACCGTACCCTGGAAGTTTGTTTATATATGTGTATCTCCCTATCTCTCTCTCTGTGGGGTATGTGCAAGAGTACAGTATATACCGGTAGATAGATAAAATTAAAATATGTACTACTGTATATCCTATGTCAGAGTTTGTTTGATGTAACTTTTGTATTGTTTTTATGGTTGACTGGTTTAGATATTGATGGGTTGTTCCCTCCCCCTTAGCCTGACGTGTTGGAGATGTTGGTACAGAGCGGTGCCAACCTTCACGCTCGCACCAAGAACCAAGAGACTCCTTATGGTAAGTTCACAAGCTTGTACAGTACCTTTATTTTTTTTCAGCTGATGGTAAATTGCCACATCTTCATCTTAAGGGGGGTCACCGTTTTTTTTATCGACGACTGAAGACCGAGCAAGAACAGGGACAACGAACACACAAATTCACACACATCTAGGTCATCCAGGAGAAGACCAGGAGACCAGGGTCACCAAGGTCCCTCCAGCACTCCCCCGGCCCCCGACCACCCGGAGAGGTTCCGATCTCGGCAGGCAGACATGCAGCGAAGCCCGCCCACCACACTTCCAGGCACACTTCATATTAATCGTCTCCCCGGGCCAGGCGCCTGATGGACTATTATCTAGTCCAACTTGCGCCCGTACTGTACCTTTATAGTAAGCATGATTCTGTGCAGGGTAGTGGAGTCGGGAGGTCTGGAATAGAAGTTGTACTGTACTATTAAAATTTCCAGAATTGTACAGGTCTCCCTCACTATCCGATGCCCCGATTTACGATATCTTCATAGGTTTTTAGGTGTTTGGGTTTTGGCTGGTCCGAGAACACATCCCCATTTACCCCATTAATTTTAGGGTTCACTATACAATTTTTTTATTTAAGATCGGGTTTTCAGGAACGTAACTCAATCGTAAATCGAGGGAGACCTTTTTTTTTTTTTTTTTTTACTCAACAACTCTGATTTTGAGCGTGAGATATGCTTGATACAGAGTTACTTTGTTATGCAAGGATTCACTGTAGAAGTTTGTGTTATATTAGCAGAAGATTACTCCTCAGCTAAATATAACTAATGCTTTTCAAAATAAATGAATTTCGATGATGTAAATTATTAAGATATTGATAAATGTAAATTTCCCCAGATATCTGTGAGGATGCTGAGTTACGAGAGAGAATCATGCAACTCATCAACGAGCAGGAGACCAAGAGAATCCACGACCATACTAGAAGGGTACGCTGCTTGTACAGTATCAATAAATAATCTTAATGATTTTTAGTTCTTAACATCAATTGCCCCCAAAATGAAATTAAGGAAAGCATGTGATTCTCCCGGGATTTGAACTCAGGACACCACATCTATCTATTTAGCTACATACTCAGGAACATGCCCCACAGCGGGGGGTGGCCGACTCGAGACAAGAGCCTGAACAGGGACAACACAAAAACAATTCACACACGTCTAAGTCGCCCAGGTGAAGACCCAGAGACCCAGGCCCATTTTGGTGTCTCCAGGGACCTGTCCCAGGTCCCAGGCCTCCCGGAGAGGTTCCGGTCTCAGTAGGCAGACACGCAACAAAGCTTTACCACAACAATGCCCACCCACCTCACATCCAGGCATAGCTCTTCTTGCATACCGGTTCCCCGGGCCTGGCGCCTGGCAGACTATTATCTAGTCCAACTGGGGCCCGACCCCCTCTCCAAATGACCGCGTTATCACTAATCCATTCCTATTTATTACCACTTCTCTTATCTGTTCTACAGTCATCTCTCTATCTTTATACCTACATACATAGGTTTATAGACTGTTCCACAGGAAGTGTGGTTTTGGTCTTGTGTCCTAATGGCGCCGCTCCAGACAGCCCTGTTCAGAAATGCCTCACTTGTCAGTTTTTTTAAATTCAAGATCAGACCATATGGTCTGATCCCACGTCTTTCTTGGTCGACCCCTTGGTGCAGCTCCCTCCACATTCACGGACTTGTTTCTTTTCACCTAACTTATTAATCCATCCTCTCTATGCCCAAACCATACAAGCCTGTTTTTATGCATCTCATCACAATCATCATCTTGTAGTTTGGGCCCACACATCCATCTCATCATTATCTCATCGTATTAAATTTCATTCTGTTGATATCATCCACTTTGACAAGCCACCTATCTAAAGCATTTAGTAATCTTTAAATAAGATATATCCGTTTCAGATCCGGCGTGCACACTCCAACACTCGCACCCAGTCTGTGCGTCGAACCTCGATCCGTGAGAAGACCCTCACTCCCAAGAAGGAGGCACAGGAGGAGGCCAGAATACGAATACAGCTAGAAAGTAAAAATAAGCCATTGGTAAGGGTTACTTTTGGATGTAGGTTTTGCATAGCAATAATAGTAATACAGTTTTAGTTAGGATATTTCTTTGAAAATGAATGAATGTTGAAGGTCAAACAAACAAGTTCTAAATCAAACTGGATTGTACCCTTCAATAAGATCTTGGTTATGATTGTTTGGGCTAATTTTCCAGGTAGTTTTATTTGCCAGCTAACGTACCTAACTATTGAATGTATCCTGCAGTTTTTATAATTCCCTTCTTGAAAATATATACTTTGTCTATATATTTTCAAGAAGGGAATTATGAAAACTGCAGGATATTTTTTTACATATTCTACTTTATTTGATCAAGATGGAGCAGTGGACCACTGGTTCCTATCTTCAGAAAATTCCTGTGCTTGGTATGCTTCCTCCAGCTTAGGGCCCCACTGGGGTAAATACAATAGCAAAACAGTGGTGGAACTGCCATCCGGGTGAGGGACTGCTCTGTGTCTGCTCCTTCAGTGTTCATGGTCATAATCCACTTAGTGGAAATGGCACTGTGGAGTGGGTCAGTCGGGGCATGTCTGGGAGCCTGGAGGCAGTTTCTGCCATGGCCATCCCTTTTGGGGCGTTCCTCTAGAAGCGGGGCGTCAGATTTGATGATGAATGATGATATTGAGTTATGTTTAGCTAACATAAAACTTTTCTTCTCGTTAGTGTAGTTGGCATTACAGGGTGCCAAGCCCTGTCTCTTTTTTTCTCTTCATTAAGGGGAGATGGTTCGTTTTTCTGGTCCGTCTTCTCTCCCATTCTTAGCCCCATTAGTTTTTTAGATTTTAAGACGTTGAGCCCATTAGTTTGGCAATTTTAAGACCTTTCGCCCCTTTTCTATGTTAATATTTATACTTGTTGTGTCAATTATTTCCTGGCGAGCGATAGCGAGCCTGTAATTTAGGAGGAATCGGCCTTTGGCCGGGAAAATTTTCCACGGAAAAATGTGCAAATATATCTTGAAGTGGGATCCTGGGGTTGTTATTTTATATTTGATGGAGGTCTAGTGAGGAAACTAAAAAGATAATACATAAAAGAAAAAAAAATCGACCAAAAATGAACCAAGCTATCAGTGAATCTGATAGACCATATTGGATCTGCAGACGGATGACCCCCCGGATCTTGGCTCCCTGAGGTCGGTAAAGGAGGGGGAGGCATCACCACTGACCTCCTTCCCTGCTGTCCTCATACCTACCACTGCCGCCACCACCATCATCACCCCACCTACTGCCACCACCACTGTTGTCGCCTCTACCACCACCCCCCCGTCACCACCCACCACCACCATCACCACACCCACCACTGCTAGAGTCAAGTCAGTAGTATCTTTTTTACAAATTGGCTGTAAATTTCCACATAGTCTTTCTTTTTTTGACTAACTCTTCCCTAATGGTAGAAATATTAGCTTGATTACTCTAGTCGTTTTTGAGTTACAGAGGATAGAGGTCATGATTTCTCACCTACTTACAGCGAATAGACTATGTTTTTACTTCAGTTTAATACTATCTTGGGGTAAATTGGTGGGACTGATATCATAAACTTTACTGTAGAATCAATAATCATATTAGTACTAACACTATCTTGGGGGTTATTAGGATATTTGTTTCATTGTTATTGAGGATTCTGTTTGCTTTTGCCATTTTTGAGCAATGTATTTTAGTTTTTCCCCTAGGCTAAAACAAAATATATCTTCCCAGACTTCCTTCAAACTAAAAAATATTGAATTTGGTAAGGTCTTTTGTCTTTATATTATGCGGTTTATGTTTTGGTTTGTTTTGCAAGTTTTACATTTTAAATAAGAATGAATAATACTGTATCTATTCATTTCCAGGGATAATAACCGCTTGGTGGAAGAGGCGGAAGAAGAGATGAAGAAGGAGGAGAGGGAGAGAGAAAAGGAGAAGGAGAGAGAGAAAGAAATGAAGGAGAGAGAGAAAGAAGTGAAGGAAGAGAGCGGCGGAGAAGGAGAAGGTGTGGCTGAAGTGGACGGGGAGAGTCACATATATCCATTAGCAGGTACGGTCTTTTCCATTAACCCTTTCTGTACCGGTGACGTTTTTAAGTTTTAGTCTGGCTACTATTAGACGATTATATTTAGCTTATAAAGGGCCTCCAGCAATAGACAGGCTTCGAATTATCTCACTTAACCCTTTTTACGACCACAGATCTTTCTTTAACTGCACAAACTCGTCTAAATATAGCTAGAATATAATGAGAAAGACATCACTGGTACAGGCGCGCTAATAAGTGATGTCTCGGCACCAAGTATGTTTTGATCAATAATTGGTATCCGCAATATCTAAGCTTCATTTCTTCATATCGAGTGAAATATACAAACATGTTCCTAAACTTACCCACCCTATTCAACATCTGAGAGACATTAATACAGCACAGAGCCAGCCAAACGAAATGACAGCTGGGACATGACTTATTAGCGCGACCGTACAGAAGGCGTTAAGGGGGAATCACACAAGGTTTTTCTGCAACTCTAATCTAGCAGTTTCTGAAATGCACATTCATATGAAATCTGTGACCTATAATGACTATGGTTTTGTTTTATTTTATTTCATCTTCAATGTTTTATTTCCACATAGTTATTTTGATTAGTTCTTTTATCTATATATTGTGCGGTTCCTGTTTTGGTTTGCATGTTTTGAAAGTTTTACATATGTATTTAAATTCTACCTCATATCTGGTTTCCAATAGCAGTCCAAGATAGTCTCAAATTGTTGGCAGCTTAGGAAGGACATATATACATACATACGCTACGGGTTGTCTTGTAGCGATCGCGTAACCGGAGGTGAAAATACCCTAAAATAAGGTAATTTCCTGGTCTCGCGAGGTACGGCGGTGGAGTCGAGGCATACTATGTGTCAGAGACGGCCCAGCGCTGGTGCCGAGTGGTCGAAGCCCAGCTGTCGTCCTCCCAAAGCGCGGAATCTCTCTCAGAGCTCATAACGTCCTCAAAATGGCACCCATCATATGATGGGCACAGCAAGGGTGGCCAATATTCTCTCTCCCGTCATATGATGTTCACCGTCGGTTAGGTGTTAAAGACCGTTTCATCCACAGAGAATGTGGTTTTAGTCTTTTTACTGGAGTACAGTACAGTACAATAAAGACTTACCACAACAATCAACAGGGTATTTATTATAGTAACCCTTGGATTCCCACAGGTACTTACAAAACCGATCCAAATCCTCTGTTGACCAGAATATAATTAACCCTTTTGTGCACTGCAGGACGTGATTGTGCAGGGATACTTTAAACCTTTGTGACCATCAGGGGTGTTTAGAAATATGTAGTTTAATTACTTCAACCTCTGCAGTTGTCTTTGAGCGAGTTGTGGGCAGAAAACTAATTTTGGAGATGTCGGGGGCCGTGGGAGTGCTGGAGGGACCTTGGTGACCCTGGTCTCTGGGTCTTCTGGATGACCTAGATGTGTGTGAATTTTGTTTTTGTGCGTTCATTATTTTCTGTTGTGTTTTGTGTTGTCCCTATTCTGGCTCTGTCTTCAGTTGGCCACCCCTAAAAAAATAAAAAAAGGAAAAGTAGGGATTGTTCCTGAGTATACAGTATAGAATTATGAGATTCAGATAATTCTATTTATGAATACTAAATAGCAACCCCCGGACCTGAAAGGGTTAAGTAAAGTGTCAGTTTGTGGAAAGGCTACCAGTAAGCCATTTTTGGAATACTGGAAATTTCCAGTAGCTACTAGGCTAACTCAAGGTATTATACTGTCCAGTTGATATCAAGAGAACTCCATCTCTGCTGGTAAGGGTGGGGAGAATGTGGTTAGATCAGATTAGGTTAGTTTCTCCTTGGTTTGTCTTTGTCATAGGGATGAAGTGACCCTATCACACGCTACTTTGGTGGTTGCAGTTAGCCTCTGTAGTGGTGGACCAGTGTTCTCCCACCTCAGAACACTGGTGCCAGGTATGCTGCCTGCCAAGGCCATATCGGAGTGAAAAATAAGGCTAAACAGTGATGGAAATAATGTCCAGGTAAGGGAATGCTCTGAAATTATTCGATAGAAGCTTTTCATTAGATAGAAAAAGTTAATTATATTTTCCTTTCAGCTTTGATACCAAAAAAAGAGAAGGAGCTTGTGCTGAGGACGAGCAGCCTGAGCAGCAGTCTCAAGAGAACCTCCCGGCCTGAGATCCTTCCCAAGCCCAAGATGATCACTGCTGACGATGAGGGTAAGATGGAGGACGAACATTACCACCGCCCCCCCACCACCCCCCCAGTCCCTCCGCCCCGCAGTAGCTCCAATACCCGGCAGGACGTTATTGCTGCTAGTACACCAACAGGAGGAGGCATGGTGACCCGGAGTGGTGAAGGTGGCAGTAAGATCGACATCCACGTCACAGTGACAGTCAATCCCTTCTCCCCGGGCACCCTGGCGGACCTAAAGAAGCAGCGAGCAATGTCCCGAGCTTCCCAGAGCTCCTACACCCTAGCACAGGCCCCCTCCACATATTCCCTCAGTGGTTCTGAGTTTGAACCGGGGTCAGAGTTTGCGGCATCCTCTGTGCGTGTGGATACTGTCTCTTATCGTCCTCCACTCCCCTCCCCATCACTGTCACCACGGAAGTTTTCTGGTGATCCAGCAGAGGTCATTGGTGGGGTTGATGCTCGGTCATGTTGTTGTATCATGTAAAGAAGCAAATATATTCAATTGCCGGCAGATATACCTGGCAAAATTGGGTGTGTGTATATACCATCTCCTTTGGTCCTTTGCCTTCCTCCCTGTCTGAGGAGATCACTGGTGGAGACGACAGTCGGGCATGTTGCTGTATCATATAATACAAACACCTTCGTACAATTGTTTCCAGATATTTGCAGCAGATATGTACACAAATACCGTCTACTATTGTCCTCTGCCCCCCTCACCGTCGCTGATCGCCCGAAAGTATTGTGGATACCCAGCAGAGTTTATTGGTTAGGTTGACGCTTGGTGCAGCTGGACGTTAGTGGCACAAACCTAGCAATACATTAAAGAGTAACTGTTAAACAAGAGATCGCATTTACTCGATCTTCCCTAAGATTTAGTCAGAGATCAGATCTACTGTAAATTTAAAACACGTCACAGTAGTACTTTTAGCAGCAAGTTTCTTTGAAGTATTTGTATTCTAGTGACCCTATGGTAACAAATTGGTCAACCTTCGCCATATTGGTGCTATTTTTTTTTTCTTCATAACTACTCCCTCTCGGGCATAGGCTGAGAGCCTGCACACTCAACCGCTGAACACGGTGAGGCCCGTGAGGTCTTGTTCCAGTCTAGGGAGTGATACATGCGAAGCACCCCGGCTCGAAGCAACTCCATCTCTGAAGCTGCTCCGCCTCTGTGCTTCACAGTCTCATTCCCCAGGCTCGGACCCTCACTCTCAGAACGCCACCTATTGAGCAATTAACTCACTAGGCATTGCCCCCCTGTAGCATATTTTGAATATGGGAATATTCATACAGTGCTATTTAATCAGGGAACAATGAGGGTATTTTTTGGCATTTCGGTGTGCTGTGGTAATGCACTGAAACTAGGTACAGCGCAAATTACATCCCAATAATATCTTCCCATTGACATATTAGGATTTGAACCCGGGTCCATTGGATTACCAGTCCAGTGCCAAGACCACTCCGCCACACCTCCCCTGGTTCCATTAGCCTCTCTTTACGCTCAAATTTGTCCATATCTATAACAAACATTCGACCATACTTGTGTGGGATTTATATATTTTTTGTTTCTTTATTCTACCTAATCAAAAATAAAATATCGCCCCATTGTTTGATTATTATGGCACCAAAACGGCGTTCAAAGAACAGAATGACCGTTCTCCCTTACTGCAGGACCTCTACTGTTTCCGTACGAAAATAGAAAAATATATTTTGTTTATTAGATGATTTCCAGACTACAATTGCTCGTAAAATATTTACGGAAGAAGCGCTCATGTGACACTGCCTTGAGTTGTTGTCTTTTATTGCCCTCCTTTGCCCTCGGTGTGATTTGAAAGGCAGTGCCACGTTATGCATGGGCAGGGCGTCAAACTGGAGCAAGTTTGTTTTATGACTTGAATGAAAATGGGAAGGAATACAGGAAAATTAACATAAAGCTCTATTGTTTTGATAATATCATCACTTCTAAATTTATGTAATGAGAACTGTAGACCATGTTTTTAGCTATACAGTACATATACAATAATAGAGACTAAATTAAGAGACTGGTATTTTGTTTGGCATGTTATGCCTGGGTGTCTTGGCCACCTGATGGCCACTCTCTATGATGCACGGGCCCTTGCAGCATCCCTACCAAAAAAAAAAAAAAATATATTTCTCCATAGACTTCTATCAAACTTACAAAAAAAAACATCTCCAAGACCCCCTTTCGAGATATATTTGTACAGTTTTCTACAAAATAACAAGCTTGCTATCGTTCACCCGGGATTTTTTTTTACATCTAAATGGCACGAAAGGTCTTGATATAGTCAAAGAAATTGATGCGAAAGGTTGTAACATTGCCAAACTAATGGGCCGAACGTCCCAACACGTCTTTAAGTCTGAAAACTAATGGGGCTAAACATAAGGAAGAAGGGGGTCCAGAAAAAAACAAAAACCTCCCCTTAACCAATAAAATCACTTCTAATTAGTGGGATTAATGTTTGGATTTAGGGCGTTGTTGTACCAATCGATTTACATATACAGTATTCCCCCTCAATGTTATTCAGTACTTATTGCACAACTTGAGTATACAGTATGCAACTTGTTAATGCAAATTGAACACTTCCAGTTTATCAGCAAGAGTAAAGAAGTTATTATATTAAGCAATTTAACCCATACATTACAGGTGACGTCCTTTTAATTATATTCTGGCAACTATTAGATGCTTTTAGTAAGCTGAGGAAGGACCTCTAACTATGAAAAGGCTACAAACTATCCCAATTACCTATTTTTAGGTACCACAAATCCTCCCTGTTCTGAATAAAATTGTCTAATAGTTGCCAGCATACGATGATAAGGACGTCCCTGGCACTGTGCAGGTTAACACACTTAATTCCCAACCTTGTACAGTACAGTACAGTACTATACAGAATACTTTAGCATATGGA
Organism: Paralithodes platypus; assembly: GCA_032716605.1. NCBI lineage: Eukaryota > Metazoa > Arthropoda > Malacostraca > Decapoda > Lithodidae > Paralithodes > Paralithodes platypus. Next base: position 20,543,903 of record CM064555.1, on the reverse strand, counting down.
CTTGTTTTTGGTGTACAGACGGTCGGGCTGCGGCATGGTTGGGCCGCGGCGTACTTGTTATTTGCCCCTCTTCTGGGCAATATATATGATGATAACAATAAGTCATTGGGGGGTGAGGGCTTCAACCCATTATTGTATCCCACGGCAGTCAAAATAGACAAGAACATGGGCGATACGCCCGAATACTACATGGGTGGCGGGTTGGCGGCCCAACAGCCATGGGACCCGTGTTTCTGAATATCAGTATAATTTGATTATAGCTAAACATTTGTTATTTATATGCATGAGCTAGTGCATTTAGCTTATATCAGGTTATGTGATTGGCTCAACGTTTATAAAAATTATTGATATTTTCAGAAATTAGAGTGATAGTCTTTATGCAATGAAATAATGATAATTAACATATTACATGTTAATATTTAAAGTGGAGTGTAAATTATTTTAAAGTGATTGTTATTAACTTTGGTTAATGCTGAAGAAAGGTAGCACAATGGTCAATTTCAGAGGATTATTGATGTTTAATAATTAAGTTTAGTTTTTTATAGAAATTTGTGTATAATGTATTTATATATTTTATTACTAATATAATCAGTAGGACTAATTCGAAGATCTGCAGATATTAAATCTAGGCTTAGGAATGAAGTACAGTAGGCATTTAAACTAATAATTAACCATTCCATTCCCTCACCATATTGTTAATGATTATGAAATTAATGAGGATGGTAGTAAGGTGGTTGATGAGAATGGCAGGTTTGATAATAATAATAATAATTTTACTTATTTAAAAGAGCTCTCATTCTTCATTCGAATTTGCAAGTGCTCGAACAAAAAAACTTTATGAAACCAAGTCTATGGATTTGGGCCCTAATTTATTAACCTATGCGAACTGTTAAAGTGAAATTTGAAACTTGCGAAGCAAACAAACCAAAACCAGAAGAACACACAAAAACAAAACACAAATTCACACGCATCTAGGTTGCCCAGAAGAAGACCCAGAGACCAGGGATCACCAAGGTCACTCCAGCACGCCCCCGGCCCACGACCTCCCGGAGAAGTTCCGGTCTCAGCAGGCAGACATGCAGCGAAGATGTACCACCACAAGCCCGCCCACCACACATCCAGGCGCACCCTTCATATATACCGGCTTTCCGGGTCAGGCGCCTGACGGACTATTATCTAGTCCAACTGGCGTCTGACCCCCTCTCCCAATTAACCGTGTTTTCACTCATCTATCCACAAGCATTCTCCATTCATTCTTGTATATTACCACTTCCCTTGCCTGATCTATAGTCATTCCTCTATCTTCCAACGCTTGTCCTACACAGTCACTCCATCTCAATGGGGATCTTCCTACCCCTCTACCTCCCCTTGCATCTGACTCACATATTCTCTTTGTAAGCCTTTTATCTTCCATTTGTTCAACATGACCATACCAGCTTAGCACATTCTATGTGGTGGTTTTGTGTGTTTTATTTCAAAATTGTATTTTGCTAAAGCGTTATTTCCACATAGTGATTTTGATAAGTTCTTTTGTCTTTATACTGTGTCATCCCTGTTTAGGTTTGTTTATTTTGCAAATTTTACAATATAGTTTAGCAAAACAATGTTATGATAAAAAAATACAGACCGAATACATAATACAAATGAGAACCAAGAGTTGTTGAGAAATACCCTTGTGTTTATTGACCTTTAGCTCCATGGAAATACAAAGTTTTTGGTTGGGTTCAACCATTCAGTACCGGTACCGGTGAGTAGTACTGGTCAGTACCTACTTTTCATCATATTCTGGCAAATATTAGACAATTGTTTTCAGCTTAGGCAGGACATATACAAATTAAAAGGCTACAGACTATCTCAGTTAATCCTTTTAGCTACCATATATCCTTCCTAAGTTTCATAAAATTGTCTAAATGTAGCCGACATATAATAATACTAACGTCACCACAGGGCCCTGGGTGGGGCTTTGGTTTCCCGGGCGTTTCTGCACCCTCCTCAGCTCCCCGCCATGGAGTGGCTTCGGTCACCCAGGCTTTATTGTGGTCGGCAGGGAGGGTTCTGTGGGGGCGCTCGGTTATGGCCTTGGAATTGCTCAGGGCCTTGGGGCTGTTCGGCCAGGCAGCTTGGGGAACAGCAACAACAACAACAACTAACGTCACCAGTATTTACGTTGTGATTATTTTTATTGTTTTGAGTTAGGCAAGCTTGTCAGTTAACTGACACAAGTTTCTATAATTAATTTTAATGATGAAGCTGTCGAGCAATATGCAATAAGTTGTGAGTGGATGAGAGCTCCTTATCGAGTTGAAAAAATTGTAAGTAAAAGTAGCTCTCCCGAGATATGAATACCAAATAGTTGAAAAGCTTAATCTGAAAGGAGTACTGATGTTCAACCACTTGACTACCAGAGCTCATGTCATAGATGATAATATTTGCCTAGTGTTAGCCAAAATAATATAAGAAAGTGGTTGTTATTCTTGAGATTAATCCTATAGGTAGCGCCAACGAACTTTACAATAAACTTGATCCCTGACCTCTCTGTAACTCAAAAGGGCCTTGAGCAAACTGGCTGTAAATATCCACACCTATTTCCTGGTGGACTCTTCCTAAATGATAGAAATGTCAGCCCGATTGCTTTTATTCATATCGAGATATAAGAAGTTAAGGGGTCAAGTTCACTGGCGCTACCTATGGCAGTACAGGTGATGTCTTTTTGTTTATTTAATTTGGGGTATATTTAGACAATTTTATACAGTTTAGGAAGGTTCTTTGGGAGGCAAATGGAAATTGTGATAGTTCCACATTTTTAATTTCTTCAGATCCTTTTTAAGCTGTATAAAATTGTCTCTTGTTAGCCAGAAGATGTCAGCGTACTGCAAGGGTTAGATCCCATTAATGTCAGTATGTATAAATATTGACAGAAATAGGGCGAAGGGTTAAATTTCCAAACTAATGGGCTGAACGTCTTAAAATTTCAAAACTAATGGGGCTAAGCATGAGGGAGAAAGGGGGGTCCGAAAAATGACCCATCTCCCAAGAGAGTATAGCATATAATATTGACTGGCTTGGACTATGGCAAAACACCAGTAATTAGCACTGACATTAATGGGGTTTATCTAGGGATATAAACCTTAGAAGCCAACTACTAAACACATTAACATTCCAGATAACTGTGCTCAAACACTTGTATATAATGTATTATACTTTTAGTCCTACTATTTTATTGTAAGACTTGTGCTTGTGCTAACCTGGAATACCACAGGTGTATGTTTCAGTATATAACTTGAGAACATTTACAGGCGTGTTTTGCTCCGGTCATAAAAAGCGGTGATAACCAAGACTGGTACAGTACTGTACACAACTGCATTATATTATCCAGTTTATTTGTGTCCCCCTATGTGTATGAAGGAGACAAAAAGCAAAGCTGCCTGTAACAAGTATCCCCCCCCCCCCTCCCAAAGTTGAAAAAGCAAATTTTAAAGTGTGTTAGTCAATATGTCTGGACACAAGGAGCTTGAAGCAGTTTAAGTCATGGGATGAGGGAAAGACAGATTGAGGTTCATGACAAGAGTCCGAACAGGGATATCACAACACAATAGAAAATAAAACAAAAATGAAAGGGACATCAACTGAAAAAAAAAAAAAAAAAATCACACACATCCAAACCACTCAATTAATCTTGGGTTTTCAGAAGCCTTTGCTTTCTGTGATTGGAGCAAAATAATTGTTATGTATGAAAGTACCAGAGTTTTCTATAAGGTGAATAATACCAATCTCTGTTCTGTAACCATCATGATCTGTAATTTACTTTGTAGACTATTATATACTTTAAATAATGTATATCTGTTAAGCCTTGTGCTATCATCATGTCCGACACCTTACTCCCTCATGGGAATTGATAGGTATACTTTTACATGTATATATGCACCTATAGACCATGAAACTAGGAAAGGTGTGGAAGAAAACAGAATACATACAGTACATCCAGTTAAAAGACTGAGTGATCCACGGGAAGTACAGTTTGAGTCCCATGCTTCCAGCCTTTGTTGAGACATGCTCCTCTTTCCTATAACACATTGATTCTTCCACTATGTGGATGTTTGTCCTCTATTATACACTATACTGTACAGTACTTACTTTACCACTGTATAGTATTCTTCCACTATGTGGATGTTTGTCCTCTATTATACACTATACTGTACAGTACTTACTTTACCACTGTATAGTATTCTTCCACTATGTGGATGTTTGTCCTCTATTATACACTATACTGTACAGTACTTACTTTACCACTGTATAGTATTCTCCCAAACTATTGGTTGTCTTTCACTACCAGCTGTGCCCCTCTCTTCACTTTCATGTATCGTTCCTCCCATCCATTTTTTGCACATGGCCGTACCACCGTAAGTTACATATCTTTATCCGTTTACTCTTTCAGTACGGGTAATGTATGTATGTATATACTCAGGCTCATACCCCTTAGCTAGGGGTGGCCGACTTGAGACAGAACTCGAACAGGGATAACAGTCTTCCATAGTAAAACAATCATGTACTTCTCTATTACAGTTATTGTCGTTCCCTAGACTGTCTGGTCGAACAGCCCTGAGTCCCTAATGAAGGTCATGGCCGCGATCGGGCTTTCAAGGACTGTAGATTATGTTGTTGGCGTAAGTGATTGTGTGGAATGCAGTCTTCTATGATATGTTTAATAGTATGGGGTGCTGCGTTACATCCTGGACAGGCGTCGCCGACGGAGTTATCCAGTCTCTTCTGATAGCTCAGAAGAGCTGGATGGTACCCACATCTCAGTCTGGCCAGGTGGACTATGTCCTCGCGAGGAAGGGAAGACTCAGAAAGTTGGGATTTCGGGAGGTCGTGCATGCAGCTGGGTGTTGTCTTTGAGTGATTGGATGGAACGGCGAGTGATATGAGTATGGATGTGCTTCTGGAAACTGGTTTGGGGTGGGCAGGGAGGGAGAGAAGACAGTAGCCTACAGTACAGTATTTGTGTGTGATATTGTGTGTTGGATGTTGTTTTGATATTACAGTAGTTAGTCCTTGTAGCTTGTTACAGTTGGTGCCATTCTCACAGTTTGGTAGGACCTCATCACTAGTACCTGTCCAAGTCTCTTCTATTTGATAGTGTTGGGCCCTTCATGCACTCTTTGCTATGGCCAAAATATCACCTTGTTTGCCACACCTGACACTTATTAGAAAAATATTGTGAAACTCCTTATAGAAGACTTTATTATTGTTGGTTGTTGTTGTTGTTTCCCCAAGCTGCCTGGCCGAACAGCCCCAAGGCCCGAGCAAGGCCAAGGCCACAACCGAGCGCCCCCACAGAACCCTCCCTGCCGACCACAATAAAGCCTGGGTGACCGAAGCCACTCCATGGCGGGGAGCTGAGGAGGGCGCGGAAACGCCCGGGAAACCAAAGCCCCACCCAGGGCCCTGTGCCCCTCAGCAATTATGAAGGGAAGTTGAGGGGCAAAGGAAAGATGTGACGCTTTGGCTTCCAATCTTGGTAGATTAGGAGGTCAATCCACGCAAGAGACGCCGTCACTTGAGATCTAGAAAATATTTAAGTAAAAGGAACAGTCAGAGTAAGTTATGGGTATGGCAGAGATCGCTCAGTTCTCACTCTGATAGACCAGCCCATCACCATTGTTGGTAATACATTACAGTATTTGTTAATTTAGTAAGGTGTGTGTGTATTCATAATTGTAGTTTGACGGAAATTGAGTTTTGAGCTCGTATTGTCCCACTTCCTAGACATTATTATCAATGACAATTACCTATCTCTTTGCTCAAGGGAGATGGTAACTGCCGGCTATGTCTCAGAAACCTTCATCAACCTGAGCGAGATTTGAACCCGGGTCTGCTTGGTTTCAGACAGGGACGGTACCACTGAGCTAGCGGCGGTGTGTGTGTGTGTGATGGTTATTAGCCTTGACATTCATTTTTTATCACCACTTGTGCCAAGCACAATCTTCTCTTATAACTTGAGATTTTCTGTAGCATGATAGTTTCTAAGTCTCTCTCTCTCTCTCTCGAGCCACATGTGTCTACTGTGACTCTAACCTTAGCAATAAGTCATACATTTCATGATCTGTGGCATCGTGTTGGTTTTCATTACACCTATACTGAGAATAGTATGTTCAATTATTGGAAGTGATATTATCCACCGAGTAATATGTTAAAATATTATAAATTATTTTTGGCACTGAATAATGTTACAATATAAGAGGTGATATTAGAGGCAGTTAACTCTCTTGGTACTGTGAGGTTTTTGTCGGTATATTCTATATATCATTAGCTATTTTTACTCAGCTTAGAAAGGCCCTTTAGGAATGGTAGGGGTAATATTTATCTCTATTTACCTTCCAACTCCCACACTCCTTAGCTTTGGAGGCCCTTTAAGAATAGAAGGGGTAGGCTGATATTTATCTCTATGATCCTTCCAACTCCCACACTCCTTAGCTTTGGAGGCCCTTTAAGAATAGAAGGGGTAGGCTAATATTTATCTCTATGACCCTTCCAACTCCCACACTCCTTAGCTTTGGAGGCCCTTTAAGAATAGAAGGGGTAGGCTAATATTGATCTCTATGACCCTTCCAACTCCCACACTCCTTAGCTTTGGAGGCCCTTTAAGAATAGAAGGGGTAGGCTAATATTTATCTCTATGACCCTTCCAACTCCCACACTCCTTAGCTTTGGAGGCCCTTTAAGAATAGAAGGGGTAGGCTAATATTTATCTCTATGACCCTTCCAACTCCCACACTCCTTAGCTTTGGAGGCCCTTTAAGAATAGAAGGGGTAGGCTAATATTTATCTCTATGACCCTTCCAACTCCCACACTCCTTAGCTTTGGAGGCCCTTTAAGAATAGAAGGGGTAGGCTAATATTTATCTCTATGACCCTTCCAACTCCCACACTCCTTAGCTTTGGAGGCCCTTTAAGAATAGAAGGGGTAGGCTAATATTTATCTCTATGACCCTTCCAACTCCCACACTCCTTAGCTTTGGAGGCCCTTTAAGAATAGAAGGGGTAGGCTAATATTTATCTCTATGACCCTTCCAACTCCCACACTCCTTAGCTTTGGAGGCCCTTTAAGAATAGAAGGGGTAGGCTAATATTTATCTCTATGACCCTTCCGACTCCCACACTCTTTAGCTTTGGAAGTCCCTTTAGGAATAGAAAGGGTAATATTTATCTCTATTAACCTTTCGACTCCCACACTCCCTTCCTAAGCTGAACAAAATTAACAACTAATGGCCAGAATATAATAAAGTAATGCTCCATCATATACTGAAAGGGTTAAACTGCTCTCACAAGATGATATTACTATTTTCAGTTTCGGAAGGACCTTTGGAAGTCATGTTCGCATTAATTGAAATAAGATTGTAGCACGTTTTGGAGGTCCTTCTTTAACTGAATAAAATGATCTGATATTAACTAGAATTAATCTGATTACAAGTGTTAACCCTTTAAAAATCATGACATATTTTTGACATTTTATTCTGGTTATCATTAGACTATTTTATACAATCTAGGAAGGATCTGTGAGATTTATAAAGGTAAATACTATCTCATTTAACCCTCTGACTTCCATATGCCCTTCCTAATGTGAAACAAATCGTCTAATGATAGCCAGAAAACATTAAATAAATGTGCCATCATATCTTCTAAGGATTAAGATAAATTGTATGCGGAACATGCAAGGCTACGTTAAACACATTGGATACAAAAATTAAAACTTTAAATTGAGTTCCTATATAATAATAATAATAATAATAATAATAATAATAATAATAATAATAATTTATTGATATAGAAACACACATTGATTAGGATTTTAGAGAGCTCGTTCGGGTGGCATTTGAAAGCTCCTTTCTTCTATTTTTTTGCTGCACTCATTTAATTCATTCAGGTACTTCTTTAAACAATCAGGAGTGACTGAATGAGCCCAATTACAGCAGGAAACCCTCTGCACTGAAAGGGTTAAGGGGAGGATTTAAGTTTGCTCCCTAAACCATCATCAAGCATATTACCCCCCTTCAAGATAAATGTCTCCATTTTTCAGTTGGTTCCTCTTAAATTGCATGAATAGTCTTAAAATTGACATAAATGGGGTGAAAAGTCTTAAAATCTCCAAACAAATGAGCTCAATGTCTTAAAATCTCAAACTAAACATGAGGGATAAGTGGGGTCCAGAAAGAAAAACCCTAAAGTGAAAATCGGCCCTTAACCCTTCCTCCCCGGGTGTCATTTTAATATGACACCACGAAATAAGGGCCGGTGCCCGGGTGTCCTTTCAGGAGATAGTAAGCTTGAAAGCCTATTCAGCTTGGTCTGAACGCCGTGCGTCCGACGCATGTAAACAAAGCCGATCGTTGCGTCACCGCACCTCCGAAAACAAGAAGGAGAAGACTCGTTTGTTATTGTATGTCTGTATGTCGTTGTTTCAGTAGTGAAAAGATCGTCGTATTGCTAACATCGCCTGAAAATGCTCTCAACTAAAATCGTCATCACAACTGAACCAGTTGACTTAGAGAGCTCTACTCAACACCAGTCTACAGATTGGAAACCGCACTACACTTATAGATGCGTGGGAAATTTCTAGCAGTTAAAATTAACCAAAATACGGTAGCCTAGGCCTAGACGTTTTTCGGCCAGATCGCCCGGGTAGCCCACCCTGTCCTTTGGAGATACAGCCCGGGCCAGGAGGGTTAAAGCTCTGAAAATGTAGAGGTGGCATTAGTGTGTTGTAATGTGCTTATTGTATTAGTGTTTTTCTGACATTGTGTGGTTACCCCAGTACTGTACTTATGAACTAACATTCCCATAATTCCTCAGCTAGAGATTACGGTCCAGATACTCGGTGAAAGTTACAATGTGATGAGAGACTTTGACTAATAGTGAAACAGCTTATTAAATCCCCGGCTGAGTACAAAGAGAGCTAATGTTTAGAAATGCCAATAAAAACATTGCTGAATAAGCTGTGTCTAATAATATTGTATTTTTTATTAAATTAAAATGTAAAACTTGCAAACTAAACAAACCAAAATTGGGACAAGGACAATATAAAGTAAAAAAAAAAGGGTTTATCTCCTTCATTAGTAACATAAATGATACTAGTGGAGAAGGAATTGGGCCCTTTTACCAATATAAGAAATATATTTAGACAGGGTTTTATTGGCTAAAATATTTATTGTCCTTTGCACTCAGCCAGAGAGATGTTTTTAATGTCATAACTTTCCCATACTTAGAATAACTAAGTAGCCATAAGTTAGTATATCTCAGTTATGCATTCTTTTTATAATTGCTGGAACGAGAGCTATGATAATATGTGTCAGGATATTATAATGTGAAACTTGCAAAATATACAAACCAAAACAGGGACGACACAAAATAAAGGCAAAGGAACTTCTCAAAATCGCTATGTGGAAATAACAGCTGTTGGGCGATGTGGTCATAAATGTGTGAGTATCTGGGCCTGTAATATTCAAGACTTATGCACTACGTTGAAAGTACAATGTTTTAATCCATTCCATTCAAGTCCATTTTTAGACTGGATATAGTATTTGTGTTATTTGTTATAATCAGTATAATATTGAAGTACTGTGAATTCTCCTTTATATTTCAAGCTGCACCGCCCCAATATTTTAGTGAATTATAGAGTTGCGTGCCACATCTATGTACAAAAGTCTTGCCACACACAATATAATGTTACTATTTTGTGAAAGAATATATAAGTGTGATAGGAGTCTCTTTTTACGGACAATATAACTGTGATTTTATTCCCTCCATATAGTGTAAAAGTTGAGCTGTGTGTAAAGGTTTATGCAATATTTAGACTGTTACATATTTGCTTATTGTAGTGCTGAGGACTAGACCATATACTCAGTACTGCTTAGTAACTATAATGTGGTCAAGATTTTTATCAATAAGTTCTATTAATAATAAAGTCAATAGGGATTATTCTGTCTTTAATGCATTCCTATAATTTATTTTAAGAAATTTAATCCTGTCTTGTGTGTAAGAAAGTAAAAATTAACATAGAGCTTGATTTTACAACATTGTTGAAAGTGGATAATGTTTACAGCCACTGGAATGTCACATCCTTAATGCCACTGGCAAAGTCTGCTTAGTAACTATAATTAATTGTTCCTCCCTCAGGCTTCAGACTTCCTGGTGCTGGATAATTATGAAGAAGGGGTTTCAAAGCTAGAAAGAAGAGAGGCAGCAGTGAAGAACATCTGGCTACCAAATTAACTGCCAATAAAGGATACCTACAAAGCAAAGGATACTGTACATGACAGATTAATTAGATAAGCGTGTAACTAATAGCTTATAGCAAAAATTTTAAACTAGCTAGACAAGTTAAGATTAACGGTGAGGATATTGTGTGTGAAGGGTGCATCAAGCATGATAGTGATATGATTGTTTACGCAGAGGTCCTGCTCTGGACTGCGTCACATATCAAGTTTTTCAATTTGAGATCAGATTGTAGAACATGATGCATTTTTTTCCCAAGCATATATCATTAAGCTCCGCTGACGGCAGTCTGTCGAGCATAAGGAGCTGAATGGTTTACTTATGAAATGTGTGAATAGTTCAGCATCCTCCAAAGTTGAAAGAGTGACTGGGAGTCAAATTCAAGGTATGCTGGAGTCAAAATGTCTGGACACACGGAGCTTGAAGCAGTTTAAGTTATAGGATGGGGGAAAGACAGATTGCGGGAGAGAGTTCCAGAATTTACTTGTTAAGTAGCAGAAAGACTGGGAAAATCAGTTCACTCTTTGATTAGAGAGTTGGACAGAAAAGGGTTGGGAGTGTGTTAAAACTTTAAAGGCGAGTACCACCCACACACGGCAAAGGAGGAGGTATAGTGGGTAATGATCATGGTCCGAGTCACACGACGTCAGCTGATAGATACACTCCCTCAAGCTATTGAAAACCAATACCGCCATATCCTGCTCGGACAATCCTATTCAGTCTTGTTCTGACGTCACTCACTGCCAACCAAGCCACATTGCGTCACACACAGCCAGCCAACCAGCATCCCGTAACTATGTCATCATCGATCCTAGTCAATCCACATCGTGTAGCTCTAACGACAAAGTTTAGAAAACCACCCAAAGATGACCAAAACTATAAATAATTCACACTATGATTTATAAACAATGTTTTACTGGTGATGGGCTGGTCTATCATAGTGAGAGTTGAATGTTCTCTGCCATACCTATAGCTTTCTCCGACTGTTCCTTTTACATATACATTATATTTTCTAGATCTCCTGTGGCGGCGTCTCTTCCGTGGATTGACCTCTCTACTGCCAACCTAGAGGTTGGCAGACTGGGAGCAAAAGCATCACATTTTTCCTTTGTCCCTCAACTTTCCCTTCATAATTATTAAGGGACACAGGGCCTTGGGTGGGGCTTCAGTGTCCCGGGCGATTCTGCACCCTCCTCAGCTCCTCGCCTGGGAGCAGCTTAGGTCACCTGAGCATTCTTAGTGGTATAGCTGGGAGTGTTCTGTGGGGGCGCTCGTTTATGTCCTTGACCTTGCTCGGGACCTTGGGTGTGTTCAGTCAGATAGTCTGGGGGCCAACAACAACAATGTTTTATATATTCTAAATCGTGTTTGCTAATGATATAAATAATGTTGAGGTACTGAATTTGCTCAAAGAGTACGTTACGCATAACTTCGAGAAGTTGCGCAAGGGTATGGCGTGATTGAACTTCCATAACAAGCCTCAAGGATACATTGTATCTCCTCCCACCTCTGGCAGATTAACCAATGAGACTCCCGTATTTATATTAAGCGAAAAGACTGACACGAGAAACGATCAATTCTTGCGAGTTGAACCGTGATCGTGAAGAAAGAAAGTCATAAATCATTGGGATGGCGCATCTCGTGAGATCACGAATAGGCCGGGTACGCAGCAGCTACGCTCAGTCCAATGGCTATTGGCGACGTCATCCTGGCTATCCATGACGTCTTCCACCGTGATTCGCAAAGGTCACAGTTGCGAGATCATGCCATTAGATTCCGAGTAATGATGATTGCACACCTTGGGTGACCAATGGACTGTCACTGACCCGATCAAGTTGCAGTCAGCTTGGCATAGATATGTGCTCTACTGAATATTTCTATTTAATTGTATGCGGGACTTCAAAACTTCTCAATCGTTTTTGTGTAACTATAAACTTCAGTTTTCATAGCCTATTTACAGTTATTTATGGAATTTATACATAAAAGCGGCGTTTATATGTTCGAATCCGCTGTGACTTTAGTATAGTAAGCATTCATTCCTAATATGGCACTGTTAAGGCGTACAAGACTTCAACAGATATATAAAACATACTGTGTGACATAAGGTACTGTCATTTTATTGAAGTAGTTCTATGCAGTAAAATATGAAGGCATACATGTTAACTAACGAAGCCTAAGCCAAGGAAACAAACCACATTCGCACACCAACAAGCTTCTTGTTGACGATTTGACGCTTCTCACTCCTCAGTACAATTTTATAAAATCCTCCTCACTTTTTGAGGCCCAGGGAAGTTAGTAGCATATAATTTACCTTTAAAAATCATGGATAGTGGTGATGATTCTGATTATTCATCAAGAAAACGTGATAGGTGAGTAGGCTTGCATGATAGTCTTGAGAGTTTGATCCATCGAATCCTCGTGGAATTATTAGGCATGTTATTTAGCCTAATATTAATGTGGCCTATCCGTTAATCTATTATCCTAAGGTTATTGAAATGCTGAATTTAATGTTCTTTGGGTTTAAAAGGAAGTAAGTGGGGTAAAGTTGAGTAATTTAGCCTAAATACCAGTTTCTGAGATCCTGTAGACAACAGGCTAGGCTATTGATTGTAGGCTATGACTGCTCAGAGCCTCAGTGGCTGTAGAGTGTAGGCCTAACCTAGCTTGTTTCGGTCAATATGTATTTTAGGTCACATAGGCTACATGTTTTGAAAAATATAACCGATAGGCCTACTAGCCTACCACTAATTTTCCCATGGTATTCTTTTTGGTTTTAGGGGTAGTTTTCGGTAAAATTTGAAGAGACCCTGGACTGCCGGACAGCCTTTTTACTAGTTAATTTTTTTTTTCTTTGAGAGCCTAGGCCTTTACAGTGTTGTGTAATACCGAGGACTGTCGCATTTTAGTATTTTCAACATTAGTCTAACCTAACCTAACCTAACCTAGTATTATGGGTGGGTAGTATTATGGGTGGGGGCTGTTCCCCCCCCCCCCCCCCCCCCCCCCGCTAAATCCATTAAATCCGAGCCAAGAACCTAACCTAACCTATCACAACTACTATCACAACGACTGTTATAACGTGTGAACAGTAGGATAAAACTAACCTGTCTCGCTGCCGGTCTAAACCCAGCTCACGTTCCCTGTTTAAGGGTGCGCGACGGTCTAAACCCAGCTCACGTTCCCTGTTTATGGGTGAACAAACTAACAGTCTCTCGTATTTCATATACAGTATAGTGAATTTGCGACGGTAATTACATGTACACCAACAAAGTATCATCCATAAAACTTCTAGAACACTGAAAGCGATGGAGCTCGTATCCGGGTTGTCTTCAATTATATCTTAGTTTTCATCATTATACAGTACTGTATGTAGTTGAAATTAGTTACAATCCTCGGAAAATTTTATTCCTCCCATTATCCAACAATCTTAAAACACTCAGATGTAGCCTAAGTAATTTTCAGAGTAAATATAGCCTAGGCCTACATTTTGTTTTTGCCTTTGGATACAGGATGGGTTGAGGGGGGGCATTGCCCCCCTCACCCCCCATGACTTATTGAAATCAGCATCTATTTTAACAGTAAGGGGCTTAATAAGAGTTTCACTGCCGTCAATAGGGAGAGTTTTTTGTTTTTACAGTACTGTACAGTACTTTATATAGTGCACATGCACGACCTCCCGAAATCCATCCTTCCGAATCCTCCCTCCCTCGCGAGGACAGAGTCCACCTGGCCAGGCTGAGATGCGGACACCATCCAGCTCTCCTGAGCTATCAGAAGAGACTGGATGACTCCGTCGTCGACGCCTGCCCGGGATGTAACACAGCACCCCATACCATTAAACACATCATAGAAGACTGCATTTCACACAACCACTTACGCCAACAACACAACCTACACTCAATGAGAGCTCTGTGGGAAAGCCCGATCGTGGCCATGGCCTTCCTCAGGGACTCGGGGCTGTTCGGCCAGGCAGCTTAGGGAACAACAACAACAACAACAACTTTATATAGTGCACATAAAATGTTTCTACGGAGGTTGAAACACATTTTAATATAATCTTTGCAACATCCTTATTCTATAATAGCCTTCAAATATTGAGAAATAATTAGTGGTAGTTTTGGTAATAATTACCCATGTTTTTTTATATTAGCCTAATAGCCTATTAGAACATAGCCTAAAAAGTAAAAACATTAGAAAATGGGAGTCTGCAGAAAGCTGATTGGCCCACACAAAGTCATATCTCTCTCACACCCAACCTCAATTACAAGGCCTAATTATAGGCTCAGCCCACTAATACCATGAGGACCGAACTCACCAAAATGGTCAGAGGTCAGAAAACTTTGCTCTGCAGAGCGCCGATCGGCCCACACCCGGCATACCCTCCTCATACTCAACCCATCTCGTCCATAGCCTATGCCTATCTAATTTTATCTTAAAGCTCTCTATCGTTTTAGATCCCACTATATCACTTGGTAGCCTATTCCACCTATCTACAACTCTGTTACCAAACCAATATTTGCCTATATCTTTTCTGAATTTCAGAACGGAAATGCATTTATAGTACTGTATACTATTTGTGGACAGACGATACAGTACATTAGACAAGCTTAACTTCAAAAATTCCTGTTTTCTATTTTTACAATTCTCGATCTCGGAGGTGTTTTTCGCTCTCCCCGTGCTTTCTAGTAATTTGACGTCTTCTACATAACTTTTCAGAGCGGGATTTGCTGCCCCCAGGTTAGGTCAGGTTGTTAAGTTAGGGTAACAGAGGTTAATGACAATAATGTCGGAGGAGGCGGGTGAGTGTTGTTTATGTCCACTTTGTTAGGCGGCGGTCATGCACGTCGGAGGAGAAGCCGTTCTTTTAAATAATTACCCTTAAACACCCTAACCATTACACCATAAAAAAAAAAGACAGTTAAAGGTGTTATTGGAATGTCCACTTGAATGTCAAAAAAGGTACTGTACTGTACTGACAATAGCTCGATATTTGACGTTTTACATTCGCAAATGTCAAACTATTTTCCCTTCAGCCATTTTGAGATAATTATTAAATAATGGGAGCATTGAGAGATAACCAGCATCTTCAATATCACTTACATAGCCTATTTAGGCCTATGCAAATTTTCTGTCACACAAACTTTGGTAAAAAGTGAATTTACACAAATAGATATCAAAAGCAGATTAACCCTTGGAATCCGGGAGGCCTCACATGAGGCAAAATGCGCGGCTAAAAAGTCGCCGATATAATCATCAGAACTCGGCAACCACACAACGTAGCGATGTCATCTCAACGGCAGTCTACAGACAAGAAAACGTTCTACAATTTGCAACAAAAATTTACTGCTCTAGGTGGTCTCAATCAGTAGCTACTGAATTATGAAGTTTGAAAATACCAAACTTCATATGAGGCCCCCCGGATCCCAAGGGTTAAGCCCACCAAAAACCATAGGAAAAAAAAATTGGTTTCATGATAAACTCCCATGTCCTGTCAGTAACGTTTATCATTTGCTTGCTTGGTCGTTTCAGATCTCGTTCCCCAATGAATGATGACCGGGATGGAGACAGTGACCGGGATCGTAACCACAGAAATGACCGCAACAGACGAAATGACCGACCCAGGTAAACCACCTTCTTGTACCATTTATATATGGGCGGCCTGTGTAACTAAATTAATAGGTGTTAAACCTTATCCCCATCCTCACTTCATCATAATCATCACCATCATTATCATCACCATGACCATATCTACTACTACTTCAATCACCATCATTACCATCATCAACACTAACACCATCATCACCCTTATCACCATTATCACTATCTCTACCATCATCATCACCATCATGTTCAGTATGTTACCGAGTTCTGTGACCTGCTCGAGAACAGCGAGAAATTTCAAACTAACATTAATTAGTAATTTTGTAAAGGGGATCAACCTTTTGGCAAATAGTAAATAGTTCACAGATTTCCATATTCTTCTGTTAGACCGTCTTGGTGGTGTAATGGTTAGTGTTTAAAAATGTGTGTGATAACCCAGGTTCGAATCCCAGTGGATCACATATATGATTTCATTGAGGTGTTTGGTGTTGTAGGGAAATTAATAAAATATAGAATAGCTTCATGACCTAGTTGTGTGTGAATTTGTATTTTGTTTTTGTGTGTTCATAGTTTTCTGTTGTGTTGTCCCTATTCGGGCTGTCTTGAACCCCCCCCCCCAAAAAAAAAAAAAAAAATATATATATATATACAGTATATATATATACTGTATAGTTATGTAGAGCAGATTAACCAGACCACTGAGCTCCATACAGAACTCTCACAGGTCAATATATATATATATATATATATATATATATATATATATTTTCTTTAATACATACGAGGTTGAAAGAAATGGCAATTTCTGCGTTGGAAATTTTATTATTCAAAGTTTCCAGGTCTCTGATGAGTTTTCGCTGGGTGGCAGGAAGTAGATGAAGGAGATGAGCAAAATTCATGGTGGTACAGGGTTACATAAATGTACATGATGATACAGGATATACGACGCGTTTCACTGGACAACCAGCATTATCAAGTAAGGAAGGAATGAAATAAAAGGTAAACAGGAAGGGTATATATAGAGGGTGGAGGATCAGAGGAGGAGGAAAACAGGGGGCAAAAGTCTGCTATTGGTGGAAGCGTAAACTAGGAGAGAGAAGGGGTTAACCGCTCCACGCATGCGCACTGGATGCGGGATGGTGGTCAGTAGGTGGGGTCGAAGCTGATTGGCTGCGTGTCGAGGGGCGTGGCCTAAGTTGTGTGGCGCCTGCAGAAGACGAAGCTGAAGGAGGTAGCGCGGGGGGCTGCGTCAAGGGCACCGGGGGGCGAGGAGGGGTGTTAGGTCCTGTAGGGTAGTGCCTTTTGGCAGAAGGAAGGATCTGAAGGTCCAGAGTTTGGTTGTTGATGTTGGGATGTAAGGCTTGGATATATAAAGCTTCGAGTATAGGTAATCTCCTTGGGTCACTTTCTTTATCGAGTATGGTGGTGTGTTTCTCTAACTCGTTGCGTGTGAGGTGAGGGTGGTTAGGGGTGAGATAGTGGTCTTTGATGGCTCCAGCCTGAAGGTGAAGAGTTAACCGACGTGAAAGACGAGTCTGCGTCATACCAATATAGGAATGAGGTCCACAGTCCTCATAATTACAGGTATGTTGGTAAATGACGTGATCGTCGGTCATCGGGCTCTTTATCTTGGTGGAGGCTGGTTTGTTGCGGAGAACGAGGTTGGAGGTCTTGGGGGATTTGTAATAAATTATTAATTTGATTTTGTTTTCCGGGTTGGTTGGGTGGACATGCTTGGAGATTATTTCTTTTAAGACGGCCTCGTCATTTTTGTGTTCAGAGGACATGTAATTGCGGTAGAAGATCTTAATTTCATTGGGGGGGTCAATGTTGGGAGGGCTTTGAGTGTACCATTTTTCAAGATGGTGGTTGATGGTGCTGGAGATGTCGGAGTTGGAGTATCCGTTATTTACTAAAACTTGGGATAGTCTTTCTAGTTCCTGGTGGGTGTCGGCCCAGGTAGAGCAGTGCGTGAGGGCTCTCCTAACATAGGCGGAGATGGAGGATAGAAGATAACGGCGGGGGCATTCACTATCGCCGTTGAGGCATTGTCCTGTGTTAGTAGGTTTAATGTAGACGGTGGTTTTGAACCCATGGTCGTTCAGAGCTACGAGGATGTCGAGGAAGGGGAGTTGTCCATTGTTAGATTTTTCAAAGGTGAAGTTAAGTCCGGAGGAGGTCATGAAGCGACGCTGGAGTTCCTGTAGTTCGTGGAGGTCCTTGATTTGCACGAAGATGTCATCCACGTATCTACAGTAGACGGCTGGTCGTTGGGCAGCTAGGAGCTCTTCCTCGATGGTACCCATGGACCCATGAACTCTGGACCTTCAGATCCTTCCTTCTGCCAAAAGGCACTACCCTACAGGACCTAACACCCCTCCTCGCCCCCCGGTGCCCTTGACGCAGCCCCCCGCGCTACCTCCTTCAGCTTCGTCTTCTGCAGGCGCCACACAACTTAGGCCACGCCCCTCGACACGCAGCCAATCAGCTTCGACCCCACCTACTGACCACCATCCCGCATCCAGTGCGCATGCGTGGAGCGGTTAACCCCTTCTCTCTCCTAGTTTACGCTTCCACCAATAGCAGACTTTTGCCCCCTGTTTTCCTCCTCCTCTGATCCTCCACCCTCTATATATACCCTTCCTGTTTACCTTTTATTTCATTCCTTCCTTACTTGATAATGCTGGTTGTCCAGTGAAACGCGTCGTATATCCTGTATCATCATGTACATTTATGTAACCCTGTACCACCATGAATTTTGCTCATCTCCTTCATCTACTTCCTGCCACCCAGCGAAAACTCATCAGAGACCTGGAAACTTTGAATAATAAAATTTCCAACGCAGAAATTGCCATTTCTTTCAACCTCGTATGTATTAAAGAAAATTTATTACCTGGCTTTACTAACATATATATATATATATATATATATATATATATACACCGGCATATATATATATACAGTATACAGTAGAACCTCGCTCTTTCGGACTTCAATCTTTCGGAATTCTCAGACTTTCGAACTAGCATTTCAATTTGGACTAATTTTTTCAGCCTTTCGGATTTGTCTGAAAGGCTGAGATAATACCTCCCACGTGTATTCGGACTTATAAACTTCGGACTCATGCTTCAGCCTTTCGGATTTGTCTGAAAGGCTGAGAAAAATTATTTCGCATTCGGACCGAAGAGCCGAGTTTCGGACTTATAAACTTCGGACATTATTTCAGCCTTTCGGATTTGTCTGAAAGGCTGAAGTGTGAGTTCGGACTCGGCCCTTTCGGACTTTTGACACTTTCGGACAGGGGTCTCCCCCGAATAGTCCGGAAGAGCGAGGTTCTACTGTATATATATATACACAGTACAGTATACTGTATATATATATATATATATATATATATATATATATATATATATATATATATATATAAATATCTATCTATATATATATAAATATCTATCTATCTATCTATCTATCTATCTATCTATCTATCTATCTATCTATCTATCTATCTATCTATCTATCTATCTATCTATCTATCTATCTATCTATCTATCTATATATATATATATATATATATTTATATATTTATTGCCTGACGCCGTGATCCCCGAAGGGGTGGCCATATATATATATATATATACCGGTATATGAAAAGTGGGGATTGGGTATGAGTATATAGATAGATAGATAGATAGATAGATAGATAGATAGCTTGATTGCTTCATTTAGCCCCTTCAATTATCGGTGGATTTTGAATAGTGTCCCATAATGTATTAGGACGAATAAACTAGTATTTTCTGATGGTTTATGATATGTTACATTCTAATTTTGTATTAATTTCTGTCGGAAATCACTTGTTACCTACAGTAGTTAAATATAACTTCTCTAATGTAACATAATAATTCCCAATGGTCTTTCGGACTCTTTCCTAATCTGAGTAAAGTCTTTGGCAGTAGAAAAATTAACATCTGGTTGAAGAGGTTAGCCAAAATATATTAACAGCAAATGTGCCAGTGTATTGAACAGGTTAAGGGGAGGTTTTTAGTTTGTTCCCTAGATGTCTATCAAGCTTAAAATTACACCCCTTAGACCCCCTTTCAAGATCAATTTGTATATTTTACGGTAGAAAAATGTCCCGACCGAAGGCCGGTTCCTCTTAAATTACAGGCTCGCTATCATTCACCAGGAAAAAATTGACACTTAAATGGCACGGAAGGTCTTAAAATTGAGAGAAATAGGGCGAAAGTTCATAAAATCGCCAAACAAATGTTGCAAACGTCTTAAAATCTCAAAAGCATTGAGGCCAAACATGAGGGAGAAAAGGGTCAAGAAATACAAATTATCAAGTGAAAATCTCCCCTTGACCTCTTCTCCTCAGGGGCGGTGGTGGTGGTGGCGGTGGCGGTGGCGGTGGTGGTGGTGGCGGTGGCGGTGGTGGTGGTGGTGGTGGTCGACGGGGCAGTGAAGGCAACCGCATCTACGTCTCCAACATTCCCTACGAGTACAAGTGGCAGGACCTCAAGGACCTCTTCCGTAAAGAAGGTGGGTGCAAGGGCAGATTTACATGCTGGGTGTCAAACCGGAGCAATATTGTTTGAAGACTTGAATGAATATGAGAAGGAGTGTAAGAAAATTAACATAAAATGGCATTATTTTGTCCATTTTAGCACTTACAAACACATAATTTTAACTATAAACCATAATTCAATCTTTACATATACCTGTACTGTACAATAGTAATAGACTCGGTTTTCATTTGACACCATGTTTACATTGCCAAGATTTCCAGCAACTTTATTCTGCAAATCTGACCTGGAAACTTGTGAAATGAAGTTCAGTCTGGTTTTACGAAGATTATTTTTACGCAATTGGCCATATGCGCGTTGCATTTCAAAACATCTAGAATAAATTTTCGTAGCAAAGTTTGGTCATATGCACAGCTATAATTTATTCTATATATTATATGCCGTATTTCCCAGCTGTCTCCCTTATTAAGGAAAAGAGATATATTTTGTTTGGTCTATATTTAGTCTGTCATTAAGTGATTTAGTCCGTGGTTAAGTGCCCCATCAATTACCCTTTCCATTTGTGTAATCATAGGGCTGTTGGGTATAATATGTACATGCTTAGTTTCAAGAATGGATAATATATCTTAGGCTTGTGCATAAACCTTTAACTGTCTTGATAGTGTGATAGTTAGTGCGTGGAATTTCGATGTGAGTATCCTAGAGGTTTGAATCCTTGGAGTACCGGTACCACATGTATTCAATAGTTTCATTTATTTAATTAATTAGGTTTATTTGTAAGTTAATTGGTGGGTTTGTGATAATATGAATTCATTTATGATGTGGTGGAATTAAAAACAAAAATTATCCCACCAGCTCACAATGACAAATCTGTGTTGTGTCAGGTGAGCACAGGGGCTCATCTGCCTTTGTGATAGATATGTGAAGGGAAAAAAGGGCCAGTTTGGCGGTCGGCGCTGTCTCTATTGTAAATATTACCATAAGCTCTGTTATTTTATTTACGCGTTCCTGGATTTACACGGATCCCAGTGTGTTTAATATATATCACCCAAATATATTATCTACACTTTGTTTACAATGTCCTCCTTTTACAATGCATTTGTTTTTATGACATGAAAACTGATAGGGGTTCCCAGAAAAATTAACCAATGCCAAATTCCGCTAGGGCCACCCGTGCTATTTCCTAACGTAACCTAACAGTATTGGTTCAGATCTACTGGTTAAAATGGTCTACTGGTCTATGATGTTAAATATTATATTATCTGGTCATTGAAAAATTGGCTAGACTGTATTATGGCAGATTTACACTATGGCTTTTTCCCCAAACTTCTAAAAGCTCTATATTGGGAACGTTACAAATCTATTACCGTATGCATATCTATCAGCAACTAGATTATTAATGGTAGATTACTATAGGTGACACAGTTTGCATAGAAGTGAATAGTTCAGTCTCACTTTATGCAGCTAATTAATGGTGTGGGTGTTTGGACTTCCAACGCTCCTCCGAAACTTGCTAGAGAATCGTAGGAAAATATCAAGTTTATTATGGACAGCAAATTTGTTTTATATTTGTAAGATCTCTAGATATTTTATATTACAGTACATTCATTTATATTGTTGTCATTACCATCATATTTTCATTATAAGGGAGATGAAAAATGTCAGTGTAAAAAAACAAAACAAAACTCTGCCTGGTGTTGCGACGGCAACGGGAAACCTCTGCCCTCGAAAAAATATATTAGGCCCCCCTACTGTCAACATAGATACTGATTTCAATAGGTTCCCCCCCCCCCCCCAAATCCATTGTGTATCCCACTGCAGACTGAAAAAAACATACGTCCAAGTTGTTTAAGATCAATGAAAAATGGGTAAAAATGCATTTGCTATGTAAATCATACTTCAAATAACCTTAAAAAAAAATGAATATGATAAGAGAAAAAACAGCAAAATTGCTGTCCATAATAAACTTTATATTGACCTACGAATAAATTGTATCACTGTAGGAGATTCATTCTTGGCCATCCCCTCGGGGACCAAGGCATCCGGCTATAGTTAGTTACCGGTAGATATTAATGGTATTGCACTGTACCTGTTATCCACACAGTTGGCAATGTGTCGTTCGTGGAGATGTTCAACGATGACAATAACCGTCCCCGGGGTTGTGCGCTGATAGAGTTTGAGTCAACCGACCTGGTGGCCAAGGCTGTCAAGTTGATGCATCGCTATGAACTAAATGGACGAAAGCTGGTCATCAAGGAGGTCAGTTTATAAATAAAATTTATTGTCTTTTTCTTTTATTTTAGATTTTGAAGAGTTTACAAAAAGAAAAAATAATAATTACAGTGATAAAAAATAGTGCTACCATTATATGATACAAATACAGAACTATGTACAGTACACTACTGTATGCAATATTCTATACTGTACTTTGTTATTGTTTTGTCTTTACAGAAAGCTGATGATATGCCAATGCGCAGTAGGATGGTAAGATATACAGTACATTATCTTGTTATCTTCTTTTATGTTATTCCATTTCATAGTATTGTTTTGCTAAATCTTCTATGCTATATTTCTACATAGTGGTAAAAGAAGCAATCAATAGATTAGGGAATGTAGGGCTGTATCAATGGGTGTGGGAGCTAGACTGGAATCAGAGGGAAGAACATGGAAGATTTTAACATGCCTATATGCGGACGATGCAGTCCTGTTGGCGGAAAATGCTGAAGAACTTCAGAGAGTGGTCACTGACTTTGACAGGGTATGTGAAAAGAGAAAGTTAAAGGTCAATGTAGGGAAATGTAAGGTAATGGTGTTTGAGAGAAGAATGCATGAAACCATAGATTTTAAGGAAAAATATAGAATCAAGAATGAACACAAGAAAAGTTGTAAAATAAAATGAAAAATGAAGTACTAGAAAAGGTTGAAAGTTTCAAGTATTTGGGAGCTGTACTATGCAAATATGGTAAAATGGAGAGTGAGATAAAAGAGAAAAATGCAAGGGAGAAAAGTGATTGGAGAACTTGATAGTATTCTCAAAGGAAGAATGGTTAGCCAGGAAGTAAAAAAGTCACTGAGAAACAGTGTGCTGCTCCCAACACTCTCGTATGGAAGCGAGACATGGACGGCAAGTGACGAGGACCTCTTCAAACTGAGAGCTGTGGAGATGAGCTTTTTCAGAATGGCAGCTGGCATGAATAGGCTAGATGGGCCAAGTAATAGGGAAGTGTACGAGTCCTTTGGAATGGAAGAGCAGGCTTTGGGCATTGATTGTGGTGTGGTTGAGTGGATAAAGAGAAGTATTTTGAGGTGGTATGGCCATGTTCAAAGAATGGATGAAGACAGAATGCCAAGAAAGATATATGGGAGTCAGGTGAGTGGAACCGCTAGTAGTGGAAGACCACCTATGGTATGGGAAAAGATAGTGGAAAAATATATTGAAGAAAAGCTTCCACGTAGTGGAAGGGGCATTGTGGCACGGGCAGGGGAGGCATGTCTTGACAAAGTAGCTTGGAGACGTTTCTGTCATGGCCATCCTCTAGTGGGGGTTTCCCAGGGGGAAACAAGGCGTCGGAGATGATGATGAGTGGTAAAAATTTAAAACTTGAAAAATACACAAACCAAAATAGGAACCGCACAATATGAAGACAAAAGATCTATATATTCTGCGGTTCCTTTGTTGGTTTTACAAGTTTTAAATTTTAATTATGATGGTTCACTGTAGTGCATGTTTGTTTTTTAACCTGAAACAGTAAATATGTTGATATGTTAAATATGTTGATAAACCAATTTTGGTTTGTTTAGTTTGCAAGTTTTACATTTTAATTCTATGCATCCTTGATCATATTGGCTGATACATTAGTGAGGAGCAGTTTAATGGATAAAGAGAAATACTGTCAAACATCAATACTTTGCCGAAAACCTTGCTAATTTGTGTTAAATCGATATCAACTCTAAACTTCTATTATTTGAACAAATAATCACAGGCTATTATAAATACATAAGGACTGTCAAGGAAAACTCATAGTATCTAAAAAAATTGCCGAGTTTATAAGCAAGATTGTTGGCAAATTGTTACCAATAGGACATAAAACTTAAACTGTACTTTCTATAGATTACTCCATATTAAAAATGTACCGGTACTGTATGAATGTATGTACTTGTGGCAGTATGTCCATTTGTGGAGAATATACCGGTATATGGATTTTTCACCCCCGCACAGCTTCTTGCTCTGTATAGGGACACAGTGCGCCCCTGTATTGAGTATTGTACATGGGGGGGGGGGGGATGATATATACAGTATATATTATACAGTATATATATCACCATAGCGTATGCCAGGCGGCTATATTTGCCAAAAAATACCTTTATTCCATGCTCTTTTTTCATGCATAAGCAAGAGCCAGAGCTTAATACAATTATATATCTGTGAAAGGACGATGATAGAGCATTCCAATGACACCTGAATCATCCTTGTACAACATTGGGTTATCTTGCAACGATCGTGCAACCGCAGGGGAACATTAGTAAAAGTATGGGTATTTTGGCTGTTTTTCGTGTGTGTGAGAGAGTATATGTGAGAGAGAGCTGTATCTCGGACCTCAGTGGTACGCCGCGGGACCATGACGAGCGGATCAAGTCCGCCTATCGTCCCCCCAACATCTGGTCTCTCTCTCATCGCTCATAATAGCCTCAAAATGGCGTCTGTCATATGACAGGCTCTGTACAGGTGGCCAATTTTCTCTCCCGTCATATGACGATCACCGCGAATTGAGGGTTAATGTGATTCCTAACACCTCCAATATGTCTCTAAGGAGCAACTGTTTATTTTCCACATTCCCACAGGGAGCTCCACCATCTCACCTATGTACAGTATGTATGTCCTATGTATTCACCTAGTCACCTAGTTACATGTATGTATGTATAACTTTATAACTGTATAATTTCCACGTGCCCACAGGGAGCTCCACCATCTCGCCTGGACTTTGGTGGCCAGGATCGTGACCGCCGCATGAAGCCTGATATGCTACGTGGAGGTGGCCGAGACTTCCCCCGGGGTGGTGGTGGTGGTGGTATTGGTATTGGGGGTGGGGACCTGGGAGGGGGAGGGGTACCTAAGAATGTCAACACCTATGGCCTCTCCACGGTATTCCTCGAGTCACTGGGCATCACCGGGCCACTCGTTAGCAAGATATTTGTTGCCAATGTGAGTCATTCTTATTTTTTGTTAATGATCTCTTCAGTACAGGTGACATCTTTTTAAAGATGAATTTTTTACATAGCGATTTTGACAAGTTCTTTTATCTTTATATTGTGTCGTTCCTGTTTTGGTTTCTATGTTTTGCAAGTTTTACATTATAATATACAGTAGCGCATTCAAAATAACTTAATATATATTTTAACTCTTCAAGCATGTTAGTGTGACAAATAATGCACATGTGCTTTGTTTTGGTATTTTTATTTACTCTAAATAGCAAAGGGTGAGGGCTACTCCTGTCCAGCGTGAACTACTTTTCTTTCTTCTGGGGCGGGAGGTTAGGAATCCTCATTCCTTTGTAACATCCACCTACTAGACGAGACAGAGAAAGGGGCGAGGAAACGCAAAAGTGGTCCCGGACCTTAAAAATGTGCCTGGGTCTCTTGTGCGACCTAGATGTGTGTGTTTTTTTATTTTTTACACCTTAGTTCGGGCTCTGTCTCGAGTCGGCCACCCCCAGCTATGGGTTATGTGCCTGAGTATATAGATAGATAGATAAAGTACTGTACTGTATTTTCACTATTTCTTTTTTCACTTACTATAGATTTAGCTAGTTTTTTAGGTTTACTGTATATCAATTTTTCTTAATGCTGCTTTTATATTTTCTTTCAGTTGGACTACAAAGTTGACGATAAGATGTTGAAAGATGTGTTTATGATTTCTGGCAAAGTGGTGTCTGTGGAGATCAACAAAGACCCAGAAGGCAAGAGTCGAGGATTTGGAGTTGTTGGTAAGTTCAATACAGTATGAGGATATCATTTTGTTGGCATTATTATTTTGATTTATTTATTTTTGTATTTATTTATTTTTTCCCTGTTCGGGCTCTTTCTCGACTCGGCCGCCCCCAATAAAAAAAAAAAATACAATGAGGTATGTGCAGAGTATACTGTATGTATGTTATCTTAGCCAGTGTCTGTTTATATATCCAGCTGTCAAGGATAATTATATTTTAATTAACCCCTTCTGTACCGGTGATGTCTTTATATTTTTATTCTGGCTATATTTAGACAATTTTATGAAGCTTAGGAAGGATATATGGAAGCTAAAATAATTAATTGAGATAGTATGTAGCCTTTTACTGGGTGGATGTCCTTCCCAAGCTGAATAAAATTGTCTAATCATTGCCAGAACATACTTAAAAGGATGTCACCGGTACTGAATAGGTTAACATTTTATAGATAAGACATTCTTAATGAACCACCACGTTTAGTTTGGCTAGGCTCTGTCTCGAGTAAAAAGAGTACAGTACTGTATATAGATAGATAGATAGTCTACCATAATTGTGTCTTTTTCGGTCCAGAATTTGAGCATCCGGTCCAGGCAGTGCAAGCCATCTCCATGTTCCACAACCAGACGTACTACGACCGCAAGATGAGTGTACGTATGGACCGTGTTACAGAGAAACAAGAGACGGCCTCCACCAAACTGCCGCCCGGCCTCAAGAGTCTGGGAATGGGGCTCGGTGTCAATGGATCCGCCCTCACCGATGTTGCAAGTAAGTTTTAGAAATAATTGAATATTATTTAAAGCCTGGTGCTTATAATTTTTACTTCACGGTGCCCCTCAACTTTCCCTTCATAATTGTTAAGAGGCACAGGGCCTTTGGTGGGCCTTCGGTGTCCCGGGCGTTTCCGGACCCTCCTCGCCTGGGAGCGGCTTCGGTCACCTAGGCTTTCATAGTGGTAAAGCAGGGAGGGTTATGGCCTTGGCCTTGCTCGGGACCTTGGGGCTGTTTGGTCAGGCAGCCTAGGGAACAAGGTGAAGGGCAACACTAAATGTGGAGCTAGTTGGCAACTTCCTACTGAGCCAGGCAGTACCACAAATATCAGTTCACCCAGATAGTGGCAAATAGTGTGTTGTCTGTCCACAGATCAATAAGTTTCCCTGATCCGTCAGAGGGGGTTAAGGTCCTTAGATTCAAGAGAAGTTCAACCCTGTGAAAGGCTTAAAATATATAAGAGTTCAGTTCACTTTTGTTCATTAGGGAGCGTTAGAAGGCTGTTCTTTGCCAACGATTTTGTGGGGGAGTTTCAAGAGAAGGATTAAAAGTGTTAATTCATATTTTTTCACCAACCCACTTTACTTCTAAACTCAATTAATGAAATCAACAAATACATGTGGCACTCCAAGGACTCGAACCTAGGATACTCCCACCGAAATTCCGCGCATTTATGCATTACGCTATCAAGACAGATTCACACAAGCGCTTTGATCTGATAACTATTATTATTTTTTAAGAATGCAGCCAAAGTATTATCTTTTTCCTTCAGTCATTACCTAACTAAGCTATGACAAATAAATACAAAGTCTAGTTGTTGATACTGACATAAGAGAACTTTGAAAAATGCTACAAATAATTCCCCTTCAAAAGTGTTCAAAATATGTCTTTAAGATTTGTATAAGCAACCTGACCCAACAGCCAGCCCATAACCTTGTCTTTGTTTCAGGTCTGCCCACAGCTGTTGATGCGGGAGTGACGGCAATGCCTAGTGTGGGGGCCATGGCCTCTAATATGGGGGGTATGGGAGGCCAGAGCATGGGGGGCCAGAGCATGGGGAGTATGATGGGTATGAGTAGTACTATGGCCACAGGGATGGGTAACATAGGTATTGGTATGGGGGCTACTACGGGCATGGCTACTGGTATGGGTAACATGGGCACTGGTATGGGCAACATGGGAACTGGTATGGGAACTGGAATGGGAACTGGAATGGGAACTGGTATGGGTACCGGTATGGGCACTGGTATGGGTACTGGAATGGGTAATATGGGTGCTGGTATGGGTAACATGGGTAGTGCTCTGAACAATATGGGTAATGGTATGATGGGTGGTATGGGAGGTGCTGGATTAACAGGATCAACCAGTATGGTATCAAGTGGTATGGGTGTCAGTGGTTTAGGTACTTCTACCATGGCTCGTAGTAGTCTGGCCTCGTCAACCGGTTATGGATCATATGGTTCATCCTCTCTCTCACGAGACTACAACCATACTGCCACCGCATCCTCAAACAACACTTCATTTTCTGGGGGCTACAGGAACATCATCCAGCTGAATAATGTGAGTAATGTGTTTATAATAATAATGTTTCTTGTAGCTTGATCTTTGTAATGTGTGGTAATAATAATGTTTCTGGTAGCCTGGCCTTTTCACTCAGTTGTGGCTCTTGTGGTCCGTCTTCTTTCTAACAAGACTATAAACATGCTACTCCTTCATCATCCACGACCACTTTATATACCGTGGAACGTAGTATAATCAGAAGACTTAATTTTAGGATTTTTTATAGCGCTGTTGTGTCGGTTGTAGTGGAGCACTGATGCAAATAACATTAGAAAACACCGGCTTTATTATTTTTATAATGTTACAGCTGCCGATGGACTACACGTGGCAGGCTCTGCGTGACCTGTGTCGAGAGTTTGGTGACATCGTATTCGCCAAAATCCGGACGAAGGGATCGGGCACTGTACGATTCCAGTCAGAGGGAGACGCTCGCAGGGCAGTCGGTATCCTTTTATTGCAAATTATTTCTGGTAGTATCACTTGATAAGGTTAGGTTAAGGTAAGGTATGATTGGAGATCATAAGATTAGGTTAGTAAATGTAAGTTATGTTAACTTAGGTGTTGAAGATTAGGTTAGGTTGCTCAAATTAAGCAAAGTTAGTTGGTGAAGGTAACATTAGGTTGGTTGAGTTAAGTTAGATAAAGCTAATTCAGGTAGTAAGGTTAGGTTAGCTAAGCTAGATATGGCTAAGTTGAATATTTTAGGCTAAATTAGGAAGAGTTAGGTAACCTGAGAAGAGTCAGCTATATAGGAGATACTGTACCTTAGTAACATAAATGTGCAGCAAGCATCAACTGCGTAGTTGCTATGCAGTAGAATTCGTGCTCAACCCAGGCTGCGGGGATACTCTGATTAGTGCTTCCACGTGTATAAATGATACCCTCAACATGTCTAGAGCAGACAATGGGTCTATGGGTGTATGTGGCAACACTGCAATACCGCACACACGAGCACACACTTCTGCATGTGCTTCTGGAGTATGTTTAGTGTACCTTTAGCTACGAGAGTGTGAACACCACATGATTCTCAACTTTAAGATAGGCAGGCAGAATGGAGAGGAAAATAATGAGGAGAAAGGATGAAAGAAAACCATAAATTAATTAACTATATGGGAAGAAGGGAGATGGGAAAGGGGGAGGAAGGATAGAGAGAAAAACATAGAAAGAGGAAGATTGATAGGGAAGGAAAAGAATGAAGGGGGAGATAGTATAGTCTTCCAGAAGGTGGAGTGGGGGAAAATAAGGAGACGGAGAAGGATGAGGATACCAGTATAAGAAAGAAGGATAGAGAGAGAACGAGCAGGATTGTAGAGGAAATAAGAGGAGAGAGTGGGAAGAAAAGCGGTACTCCCGGCGAGAGCTTTAGGTGGAATATAAGGGGGGTTAGACATTCTGTTTCATCACCTAGCCTCCTTTTCCTGCTTTTTCTCTGTGCCTCAGTTATACAAAGAGCAATTCTAGCTTGATCTTAAGATACACACACTCTTGCTTTCTTACATTAAACCATAAGCTCTACACTAATATAACTACAATATTGTGATTGTCTTCTTTTATTTCATAACAAAAACAATATTTTAGTAAGCGTTATTTCCACATAGCGATTTTGATAAGTTATTTTGCCTTTATATTGTCTTTGTCCAAGTTTTGGTTTGTTTAGTTTGCAAGTTTTACATTTTAATTTATCCTATTTCTTCTAATTTTGCATAGGGCTGCGGGGACCCCACTGCCCACCACTTCGGTGGTGCAATCAGTTTCTGTAGCAGTGGACCATTGGTTCCTATCTTCAGAACACTCCTGTGCTCGGTATGCTTCCAGCCAGGGCCCCCACGAGGGTAAAGGAAATAGCAAAACAGTGGTGGAACTGCTCATGGAGAGACCCTAACTCTTCCCAAATGGTAGAAATATTAGCTCGATTACTCTAGCCATTTTTGAGTTACAGAGGTTAGAGATCATGATTTCTCACCTACTTACAGCGAATAGACTACTGTATAGTTCAACTGGCGCCCGACCCCTTCTCCCAAGTGACCGCGTTTTCACTCATCTATTCACAAGCATTCTCCATTCATTCCTGTTCATTACCACTTCCCTTGCCTGATCTATAGTCATTCCTCTATCTCTCAACACTTGTCCTACACAGTCTCTCCATCTCAATGGGGGTCTTCCCACCCCTCTACCTCCCCTTGTATCTGACTCACATTTGGGAAGAGTCAGTCAAGGAATAGATGTGGAATTTTACAGCCAATTTGCTCTAGCCTTTTTTGAGTTACAGAGGATAGAGGTCATGATTTCTCGCCTACTTACAGCGAATTGACTATAGTAAGTTAGATGGTATGATTAGGTTAGGTTGGTCAAGTTAAGGTATCAGTAAATTAGGTGGTACAGTTAGGTTACGTCTTTAAAATTATATATGTAGGCTATGTACTGTATTTTATGTCTTTCTCGTAAGTTATGAAGATTTGAAAACCCAACTTTATCTAGCATAAGGTCGAGGTAATAGAAGATGTTTCACACTTCTGGACAAGCTTTACTCGATTATTATACAGGTCTCCCTCACTATCCAATGCCCCATTTTACGATATTATTTTAAACTTGTTTGTGTTTGGGTTTTGGCTGGCCCGAGAACGCATCCCCATTTACCCCATAAATTTTAGGGTTTGCTATATGATCTTTCAATTTAAGATCAGGTTTTTAGGAATGTATCCCAATCGTATATTGAGGGAGAACTGTAGTTCAAAAGAAAGGTTTACTGTCATTTGGTTTGAGTAGGAGTAGCTTCCTTAACCAGGTTTCCAGAAATGTTGGACCGTCAGCGCCTGGACGGTAGACTGCTAGACGTGGAGCTGCTGTAGGACTGATGATGATGGTTCGCTGAGGTACTGATGGTGGTGAAGGCGGCCACTACTTTCTATCGTCATGGTTAACTCGCATAGGTTTTAACACACAATTACATTTAATTTAACTTATTTTTGTTTTATTTTATTTTTGTAAGCTGCCTCCAGATAACTTTTTACAGAGATAAATGGTGAATTCCTTCAGTACAATGGCATAATTCTAATATTATTCTACCTATCATAGGATTCTTTTAAGTATGCCCATGGGAGTCAGAAAGTTAGAAGAGATTCCTGTAGGTCCTTCCTAAGCAGAGTAAGCTCTTCTAATATTAACCAAAATAACGTTAAAATCACAAAAGTTTAAAACCTGGCAAGTGAGGCAGCTCTGAACAGGGCTGCCTTGAACGCCACCATTAGGACGTGAGACTGAAACTGCACGTCGTGTGGAACACTCGGTCTTTAAATTTATGTACTGACTGTACGTATTTATAACACTAATTTAAGAAGGTTAAATGCTCAGCTATTGAACCATCGATATATAGAGATCCATCCGTGAGCTGATATAACTTTTGAGGGGGTCTTTATTAAGATAAATTTTATACTATCTACCAACAAATAAATGTATGCAGCATGGGAAGGTCCTCTGGGAAATTAACACTAATTTAAGAAGGTTAAATGCACAGCTATTGAACCATCGATATACAGTATAGAGATCCATCCGTGAGCTGATATAACTTGTGAGGGGGTCTTTGTTAAGATAAGTTTTATACTATCTACCAACAAATAAATGTATGCAGCATGGGAAGGTCCTCTGGGAAATAAAGGAACCTCTAGGAATGGAAGGGTTAAAAATTATCATAGTGAAACACTTAAACTTCAAGATGTTTTTCCCAAGTTGAATATAATTGTTTAGTGGTAGCTTTAATGATACGGGATTGAAGTTATCTGAATGAAGGAATTAAGACGCTGGGCTGTACCCCTTACAAGCATCAAAGTCTCCACCTATCCTAAAAATAACCATAATAATACCAAAATCCAACTTTTTATTTATTTATTAGTATTAGTATTATTATTATTATTATTATTAGTATTAGTATTAGTATTAGTATTATTACTGTACAGTACTTCTTTCTGTTTACATTGAGCCATATCCTGCCGAGGCAAGGTGGCTATTTAATTGGTCTTACGTATTCGGTACTGGGTGGCTGGTACTTTTTAAATGTCTGTTCCAAGGGAGGCTCAAACCTGCAATACTTCTTTAGAGTTGGCTCCCAATCAGACACACACACTGCCGATACTGCCACCCAACTCTGCTGTATTGATGGAAACGTGAAATCATGTACAGTAGAAGCTTCAATAGGATTATGCATGAAATGTATAGGCCAGGTGGCGACTTTAATATAGTTGAATCTTGGGGTCCATATTTCTAGACAAATCCCTTCAGTGTCGATGATAATTGTAGTATTTATAGTCAGTCAATAATAATGCACTAGTTGTAATTGCATTGAGATATACTGAAGCACTATTCTAGTACCGGTACTCTCATTTCAATTATAGCAACTAGAGTATCCTATTGAATGGCTAGGAATTATGACAATATAATAATACAGGTAATTACCACCTACAATAATGGAGTTTGTCTAGGATTACAGCCCTTCATAGTTTTCATCTGAGAGCTCTCATGATCTGTGACACCAATGACAGAAGCTCCTCATCACTACAGATTTAATCGTACAATTGCCTGCACAAATAGCTGGAACAATACTATGTCATAAATTTCAAACAGTGAGCCGTGAATGAAAGAAAACACTGACTCAGGCATATGATTTGAGGGAACATTTCAAATAATTTTATTGGCATGTCAGAATTGTTCATTAAAATGTGAACCAACTTTAGGCCAAACAAGTCATGCCACAGCTGTCATGTAAAGCCGGTGTCACACGAGCGCTTTTTCCCTAAACATTTATCAACACTTGCCGCGGGCGGTGGCTTGGTCGGTAGTGTGTATGACTGCTGATTGAAGGGTCGGCAGTTCAATCCCACCCCGTGCCATTGATAGACGGCAAGAGTTTGGACACTCAGATCTAGCGATTTGGGGTAAATGTCCAGTAAAGTCGGTGTAACAAGGGCACGCCCTAGCCCTGTCAATCAAGGTAGTGTATAGCGTTAAAAAATGCAGACTGCAACGCTGATCTGGCAGCTTATGAGGTAAACTATTTAACCCTTTGAAGATCATGACGTATTTTGACATTAAGGGAATTAATAGGATAAGGACTATCTCAATTAACCCTCGGACTTTCATGTACCCTTCCTAATCTGAATAAAATTGTCTAATAGCCAAAAAACAAATGTGTCATCGTATCTAAGGGTTAACCCGTCCAGCCCCGGCTAGTTTTGTAATGTTTGTTCACCAGAACCCGGCCGGTTTTCAATTTTTTTTTTATTCCAGAAACAATAGCGAATGGGTTAGGAATGAAGGAAAAATCATGAAAAAACGCTCAAAAAGCTTAAAAAATGGTCCTACAGAGCCCCGAAAACGTATTTTACAAGAGTAAAAAATTGAAGGCAATTATCCCAAAAAAACAGGTTATTGCGCGCTCACGCACACGCACGTGGACTTTGAGAGTTTTCAACCATCGGCACGGTTGCGTGGGATACGTACACAGTTCCCATACAAATCTGAGCCCTCTTGAGTGGCTACACCTGAGGTTACGGTCGGCGCAATTAGGGTGACGCGCCAGGCGCGTCTCTGGGGCTGTGCGTTACATACATCGCCGACGCGTCAGGCGCGTCGCTGGGGCTGTACGGGTTAAATAGTTGTCACCTAAATTAATCTATCTTTAGTATAGTTTCTAATACCAGTGCAAAGAATACCAGATATGTTGCCGGAAAATGTTTGATGATAAAAGCTCTTGTGTGATATTTGTTTAACGTTTGATCTTCACTGAAGCAATGTTTATGTTAATATTTATGTGAGAAATAAAGACCAATACTGTAAGTGTAATTTATATTTAGGAAATTGTACTTATTTATGTGAGCACCAAATTTCTATACCGAATGTAATTTAACCGAGAGTCATGTATAATTCATTAACATTTGAGTGTGATTTGGAGGTGTGGCGACTTCCACATGCCAACAAATCCTGGCGCTTGGTATCTAATCAAATGGTGAATACAGTTTTAACCCGTTCAGTACCAGCGACGGCAGAGAGCCGTCAGTAGATAAATCACTCCCCCAGTCCCAGCCGTCAGTAATTAAAATGTAAAACTTTACAAACTAAACAAACCAAAATTGGGACAAGGACAATATAAAGTCAAATTAAATTATCAAAATCGCTATGTGGAAACAACGCTTACTAAAATGAAATTTATGAAATAAAAGAACATATATACGATCCTTGTAACTGCCAGTATCAGGCAGTACCTGGTACCACGACGTTTGAGCACTGCTCTAAGACCTTTGCAACACTTTTCAGCTTATATCCAAGCCCTCACATGCTGGGAGAGGCAGTATTCCTCCATCTTTTGAGGTGGGAGGTTGTTATATCTTGCCTCTAAAGCCATTTTGGCCACATTGCTTGGGACTGGGGGGTACATTTATGCTCTAGTACCCTATGGTACAGTAGGGGTTAATACAAGCGGGGAATCACTTACTGTTTGAAATTATGGTTAACAAAATTGATAATATTCAAACCTTTATGTTTTCATAATAATAATTACATAAACTATTTTCAATCCAGGAACAGTATTACCATAGCCTATCTTGTCAAGACACCCCAGATGCTATTTGTCTTGAGAACTTAATGGGAGGTTTTTAGTATGCTGCCTAGACCTATATCAAGCTTTAAAAAATACCCCCAAGACCCCCCTTCAAGATAAATGTGTACATTTTTCAGTAGAAAAATATCCCTGGCTCGCTATCGCTCGGCAGGAAAAAATCGTCACCTAAATGGCACGAAAAGTCTTAAAATTGACAGAAATGGGGCGAATGGTCTTAAAAACGCCAAACTCATGGGGCAAACATCTTAAAATCTAAAAAATAATAGGGTTAAACATGAGGGAGAAGGGGGTCCAGAAAAATAACAAGTGAAAATCTGCCCTTAAGCATTCATTACTTATTGTCACACCTTTTATATTTTTGAGTGGTGGTATGCATCAATATGTTATATGTAATTTTCTCACCAGTTTGGATATACTGTACAGTACTGTATTGTCATGATGAGATACTGTATTGTCATGATGAGATACTGTATTGTCATGATGAGATACTGTATTGTCATGATGAGATACTGTATTGTCATGATGAGATACTGTATTGTCATGATGAGATACTGTATTGTCATGATGAGATACTGTATTGTCATGATTATAAATATATTGACACTATAATGGATGTCATGGAACATAATTCACAGTACTGTATTGATTGTTCCGTCATGCATTGTTGTCATTGGGTAGATCAGATTGATTGTAAGGACTTGCATAATTCACTACTGATTTTTATAAACTATTTATAGACTAAGGATAGACTGTTGTTAGTTGTCATTGATTGGTATTTAGCAAGAGCATTACTGTACAGGAGTACATGTACAATTTTTCAAGCAGTTTATATTAAAATGTAATGTAAGTTGCCTCTAATGTCAATAGCATTACAATTGCTACTGCATTAGAATAGCCTGTCTGTTTTCAAAAGTGACACTATTTGGGTTGTTCATATTAAGTTTGTCAACAATAATAATTAATTGAAATGTAAAACTTACCAAACAAACCAAAACAGGAATCACACACTATTAAAAACAAAAGAACTTATCAAAATCACTGTGTGGAATCAATGCATTGAAGATTTAACAAAACAATATTATGAAAAAAAAAAAAAAAAATTAAGATGGTATAGATAGCTAGATCGGGATGGCTCGTAATAATGGTGAGTCAACTCCACAGAGGTGTATGGGTTCGTCTCTAGGCGGGGGAGACGCCCCCAAATATCCCATCCACCTAATTAGTGGCCCGGTCGACTGAATCCGCCAGACTAACTTAAATTTTATTTCCTCCAATATGAATATATGGCAGTCGTACAAAAAAAAGGGGGGGGGGGGGACCATCTTTTAACCCTTACTGTACCAGCGATGCACGTTTGCCGTCAGTAAAAAATTCACTCGTCAGTACCAGCGACGGAGGACGTCCGTCAGTAATATGCGATCCTTGTAACTGCCCGTATCGAGCGGTACCTGATACCATGACTTGTACGCACTGCTCTGAGACATTGGCAACACTTCTCTGCTTGGATCCAAGCTCCCAGAGGCTAGCTGACTCTGTACTCCTCCAACTTTCGGGGTGAAAGGGTGTTCTCTCTTGACTTTGAAGCCATTTTGGCCACAATGCCTGGTACTGGAGGGTACATTTATAGTAATACCCTCTGGTACAGTAGGGATTAATACAGTAATGGTTGGTTTTGGCCACAATGACTGGTACTGGAGGGTACATTTATAGTAATACCCTCTGGTACAGTAGGGGGTTAATACAGTAATGGTTGGTTTTGGCCACAATGCCTGGTACTGGAGGGTACATTTCTAGTAATATCCTCTGGTACAGTAGGGGGTTAATACAGTAATGGTTGGTTTTGGCCACAATGACTGGTACTGGAGGGTACATTTATAGTAATACCCTCTGGTACAGTAGGGGGTTAATACAGTAATGGTTGGTTTTGGCCACAATGCCTGGTACTGGAGGGTACATTTATAGTAATACCCTCTGGTACAGTAGGGGGTTAATACAGTAATGGTTGGTTTTGGCCACAATGCCTGGTACTGGAGGGTACATTTATAGTAATACCCTCTGGTACAGTAGGGGGTTAATACAGTAATGGTTGGTTTTGGCCACAATGCCTGGTACTGGAGGGTACATTTATAGTAATACCCTCTGGTACAGTAGGGGTTAATACAGTAATGGTTGGTTTTGGCCACAATGCCTGGTACTGGAGGGTACATTTATAGTATTACCCTCTGGTACAGTAGGGGTTAATAACAATGCCTGGTACTGGAGGGTACATTTATAGTATTACCCTCTGGTACAGTAATGGTTGGTTTTGGAGATTGTTTATATTGAAGGCGACTCTAAAGCAGTTCCGGGTTTAGTGTTATTGATATTCGTTGCTATCACTTCTTTCACCAGCTCTACTTACCGGACAATGTATTTAAGATATATTATTGAACTACAGTAATTGCCAAATTCACGTTTAGTATTTTTGACAGTTGTTAAATTGGCAAGTTTTGTCAAATTCCCGCTTTTATGTTCATATTATATTCTCTTTGACAGTAAATAGTCAGGTTTATGTTAATTATTTACAAAGATTCAAGTGAATGCATCTACTGTAATTGATTCAGTCATCGGTATTGCAATGTTTTCTAATTAGTTTTTGTCATCATTATTATTTACGGTAGGTATTTATGACAGTCGTAGTGCACAGGGCTGTATTCTTAACTCTTCCAATAAGTAGTTTGTTTACCTAAACCATTTTACAAGTTTATTATACTTAGGGATCCGGAAAAAAATCCCTGGAGTTGAAATCTCCCCTTAAACTATCGGTACAGTACTGTACATACTAATTTAAATGTAAAACTTGCCAAGCAAACAAACCAAAACAGGAACCTCACAATAGAAAGACAAAAGAACTTGTCAAAATCACTGTGTGGAAATAATGCATTGAAGGTTTGTATGTACTGTATGAAGCTTTTTTGCATTGGAATCATAAACTAGACTGTAGGTAGATTATACTAGGTGGCTGAATTCTAATATAACTAAATATAGTGATTTTGTCTTTATATTGTGCATTCCAATTTGGTTTGTTTTATTTGCAAGTTTTGCATTTTAATATCATTTTTTTTTATAGCTGCCTGACTACAACTTCTCAGAAAAATTGACGGATTTTTTTTTTTTGGTGTGACACCACCTTTAGATGCTTCACTTGTTTCTCTCCAAGATCACCTTGATTTATCTCAGGGTGTCAAACTAAAGCCGAGTCCTTTCATTTTAGTCTTTATTAATATACCCCGTATGTGCAAAGAGAAAAGTGTGGTTACCCAGAGTAGGTGCCAACTTAGGTGGGGTTTTCTGACCCACCTCTCATATTTAGCCTCATTAGTTTTGAAATTTTAAAACATTTGCCATTAGTTTGGCGATTAAATGCCCTTTCGTGCCATTTAGATGTCAATTTTGTCCTGGTGAGCTATAGCAAGCCTGCAATTTAGGAGGAATCGGCCTTTGACCATTTTATTTTTCTACTGAAAAATGCACAAATTTATCTCGATTGGGGCCCTTGTGGGAATTTTTCAAGCTTATCGTAGTTCAAATTATGTCTGGAAGTGATAAAATGGTCAAAACAATGCTATTTCATGTTAATTTTCTTGTATTCCTTCCATTTCCAGATCTTGTATTCATTGCAGTCTTTAAACAAAATTGCAGCGGTTTGACACCCTGATCTATCTTCGTCCAGACAAATATATTTAACCCTATCAGTATTGGGTCGCTCTTCTTCATTTTAATCTGACTATCATTTAGCAATTTCATAAAACTCAAGAAGGACCTCAGGCAAGCAAAAGTGTAAATTCATTCTCATTTATACCTTTATCTCCCACTGACACTAAGCTTAACCCCTTCTGTACCGGCCACATCTTTTCAATTGCATTCTAGCTATATTTAGACGATTTTGTGCAGTTTAACAAGGATCTGTGGTAGTAAAAGGGTTAAATTATATAGTTCGAAGCCTGTTAATTGCTGGAGGCCCTGTTTAAACTGATTTAAATTGTCTGATAGTAGCTACAATAAAGGTAAAACGACGTCGCTGGTACGGAAGGGGTTAATAAAATCACCCAAAAAATTGCTATATTATAATAGCAGATCTAATCATGGTATACTAAAAGGGTTAAGGCGGTATCTCACGAGTAATTTTTCCGTCAAATTTTTCAAGCAATTGTAGTCTGTGAGCTTCAGACTTTTAAGTTTTATTTCCATTGAGCCACCTACCATATCCTACGTTCAGCCTGTTTGTCAATTTCAATGCGATAGAGCCTCAAAATAATGCTAGAAAAAAATTATTCTTCGGAAATTGCTGGAAAAGCTCTTGTGTGACCGGCTTCAACTAGGAAGACCCTGCTGAGAATAAAGCCAGTATCACACGAGCCCTTTCTCCCTCAACATTTATCCTCATCACTGGTCTGGCAGCTTGTGAGGTCAACTTCGTAAATAATTCTGTGGCGGTAATTGACCACTTGCGAGTTTTGGTCTATAAGGAAGTAAGAGCTGTGGCCATCAATATTTAGAGTTTTGGTCTATAAGGAAGTAAGAGCTGTGGCCATCAATATTTAGAGTTTTGGTCTATAAGGAAGTAAGAGCTGTGGCCATCAATATTTAGAGTTTTGGTCTATAAGGAAGTAAGAGCTGTGGCCATCAATATTTAGAGTTTTGGTCTATAAGGAAGTAAGAGCTGTGGCCATCAATATTTAGAGTTTTGGTCTATAAGGAAGTAAGAGCTGTGGCCATCAATATTTAGAGTTTTGGTCTATAAGGAAGTAAGAGCTGTGGCCATCAATATTTAGAGTTTTGGTCTATAAGGAAGTAAGAGCTGTGGCCATCAATATTTAGAGTTTTGGTCTATAAGGAAGTAAGAGCTGTGGCCATCAATATTTAGCAGAATTACCAGCTAAAATACGGTCATAATACTGTACATATAAAAATAAATAAAACCAAATTGATCATACTTTTTATCCATCAGAAATCCACATTATTATTGCATATCTCTTTAATATCGATGTTCACGGATCCAACTTCCTTATAGCTTGAAACTCGCAAGTGGTCAATTAATATGTTGTCAGTCTAGATTTTGATACCAGTGCAATAGATCCCAGAAATATTGCTGGAAAAATGTTGACCATGGAAAGTTGACGATAAAAACTTGTGTGATACCCACTTTACAGGGGTTAATTGAGTCTTTAAACCTCTGATTACCACAGGTCCTTCCTAAACTGAGTAAAATTATATGACAGTAGTACTAGTACAGTAAACTAAATTATCAGCTGATTGGAGGGGTTAAGTGTACATAATGTAATGGGTACATCGTTACCTTCAGTTTGTATATTTTTTACTGTGTTCTCTCGCTTGCATCAGATATCTTTTTGATCTGACATGCATAGAATTTTAGATATTTGTAAACTAAGAATTTTAATTGACTGCGGTTACTGTGCTAGCTATTGTACACTCAACCAATAAACAATCTTTACACTGGTGAGCTGTAAATAATCTAGTGTGAACGGAATGAATCCGGTGAAACATACGCCTGTGAGGTATTATCATAAGATTTCGACCCACTTCCAGAATGTTTAGAGCGTTAGTGTAAAGATTGTTTTTTGGTCGAGTGTACTTGTTCGGTAGTCCAGTGGAAGGGTGGGGTAGACTAGAGATCCTAGTCAATTGTTTGGTATTGATGAATGATAGTTTGTTTTCCAAACAAAAAATAAAACAAGCAAACAAAGAACAACTAAAGCAAAAATAAAATGGTTTATCTTATAGTGCCACTCCAAAATGTGCTTATAACATAAATTGTACTGAAGTGAACAATATCACAACCTGTTTGCATCAGAACAGAAAATGCTGAACGTAACAAAACCTTAAGGAATCCTGCTGGCCTAGTAAAACTGGATCAGTGTACCTGTTTATAGATAAGATGTTCTTTGTCAATAAATGGACGATGAGCCGCCTTTCTTGTTTCATTGTGGATCAACCAATTGACCACCTACGAATTTCAGAAATTTCAAACAGGTGCAAGGGAGAAGGTACCTGATGGTTGGCTAAAGAATGGGAGAGTGAGTATTTTTAATTAAAGGGAAACGTTACTCTATGGATCGGGGCAATTACAGAGGACTGAAATGCTCGACCAATTTATGAAAGTTTTTGAGAGAGTACTTGAGGGATTAGGTAGTGTGGCCATGAACGAGATGAAGTGTATGCCAGACCGTGGCACCACTGAATAACTGATGCTATTTTTGTAGTTGGACAGCTCCATAAGAAGTACCTATGGAAAAATAGGAAACTCTTAATATGTCTTTGTGGATTTAGAGAAAGCCTTTGACAGGGTGCTCAGAGAGGTTATAAAGTGGGCCATGAGAACTTGTTTGGTGCAAGTGGTAACGAAGATGTATGAGAGGCCCCGAGCGGAGGGTGAAAAGGGAGCTGAGTGATGAGTTCTAAGTGAATGTTGGAGTGCACCAGGGTTAAGTCCTGAGCCCGCTCTTGGAGGCACTGTCTATGCAAATGACCTGGTGCTGATCGCTGACAGTACATACATACATACATAAAATTTTAAGACTGAGTGTTCCACACATAAGTGCAGTTTCAGTCTCTTGTCCTAATGGCGGCGTTCCAGGCAACCCTGTTAAGGGCTGCTTCACTTGTCAAGTTCTTGGATTTGAGATCGGCGCGTATAGTCCGATCCCAGGTCTTGCTCGGTCCACCCCTTGGTGCAGCTCCCTCCACAATCACAGACCTGCATTTTTTCACCCAATTTTGTTCATCCATTCTCTCCACATGTCCATACCATCCCAGTCTACTTGTACGCATCACCTCGCTAATACTCTTTATACCTAAACGTCTCCTCAGCTCAACATTTGTTATTCTATCCTGTAGCCTGGCCCCACACATCCATCTCACCATTCTCATCTCATTACGCTCCATTCTGTTGACATCCTCTACTTTAACGGCCCATGTTTCTGAGGCATACGTCATTGCACTTCTAACACATGAGGCATACACCTTTCCCTTCAGGGGGAGAGGCATTCTTTTCATGGTCAGGATTGGCATCAATTCTCTGAACTTCCCCCAGCCACACCTAATTCTAGCAACAGTGGCAGCCTCGACCCCACCACCGGCAGAGATGGTATCTCCTAGGTAACAAAACTTGTTCACCAGCTCCAAAGACTCATTTCCAAAATTCACTGCCACAGGATCATCACTTAACACAAGCTCGCCTTTGCACACTACGCACTCAAATTTCTCTATTTCTGACTTATCCTTCGGCAGGGGTCCCTTAATTCTACTACAGCGCTTACTCCCATGGTGTACCCAACATCGACAGATGCTACATTGAATTGAGTTAACGCCCACTCCCTTTCCACACACTGCAAATGGGTATGCACCGCTCTTTTCCACATTGCCTCGTCTCAAACTACAATGCATAACCTTGGTTTTGTTAATATTAACTCTTAAACCCTTGCTCGCCATGCCGGAGTGTGGCTGAAACGGAGACGATGCTCCTAAGGTGGCGGGAGGGAATGGCAGATATGGGATTAAGAGTGAACGTAGGCAAGACAAAGGCAATGAATGCGGGACTGCGGTACAGAGAGGTAGTTTCCCTTGTCCTGTCTGTAAAGAAGGGGTTGGATGTAATCCAATCCAGTGTTGCACATGCCATGGATGGGTGAATGAAAGGTTTAGTGGTTTGAGGGGCCCCTTGTTGCGAATTGTTGACTTTGAATATGATGTAGGGGTGTCTTGGCCATACCGGATCCACCTGGTAACATAGACTTCCAGGATGTGTACCTGAAATTGTCAATAAGTTCTGCTACTTGGGCGACATGATTGCTGCTGATGGTGGGGCTGTGGCCTGCTCAGTCGCGAGAGTCAGAAGTAGATGGAAGGAGTTAAGAGAGATATTGCCGCTACTGACTATGAATGGGCTCTTCCTACGATTAAAGGGAGGTTATATAGCACTTGAGTTAGAAGTGTGAAGAAATTAACTAAACTTCTGTATAGGCCATCTGCTTCTTTCAGAGTCCAAGACGTTCTCAAGTGAATAGCACGACTCTTAACAATAATGTAAGCATGCAAAATATGTAGATTTACTATTTTTGCTTCAATTGTTATTGGCATAGCGGATTTAAATGTCTAGTAACTAAACAAACAATCCTATCTGCGTAGTAAAACTGCCTGGAGCGCTGCTGGGGAGCTCCCCAGCTTATGCTGGGGGATACATTCTTCGCTCGGGATGACCTTTACATCCCGAACCAGTTTTCTGTCTTTCCTGTTAACCAAGAAGTAATCTATCTGGCTACTGGAGACCCCAGAGTTATATGTGACCAGATGGCTCTGTCTTTTCTTGAACTTCGTGTTACACACAACCATTTTGAGTGCAACGCAGGACTCCAGTATATACTCGCCTTCCAGATTCCTCCTTCCATAACCATTTCCTCCATGTAGGCCTACCTGTACTCCCTCGTATCCATCTGCAGATGCTCCCATGTGACCATTCAGGTCCCCTCCTAGGATTGTTATTTCATTCTCCGAGAGGCTTGAAATGACACTGACGGTCTCATTCCATAAGTCCTCTTTTATCTCTTTCTGTAGGCCATATGCAGATATCACATTCAGAATTCTTTCACCAACTTTCAACTTCAAAACAATCAGCCTTTCACTAACTCTTGTAATCTGAAGCACACTTTCCACCCACTATTCAGCCACCTTCAGAACACCCACTCCTCCTTTTGCTTTACCAGTCTCAACCCCCTTCCAGTAGATCCTATATATTTTCTTTCTTCCAACAATCCATTGTGCCCCATACCTTTTCCAGAGTGTTTCCTGGGCACAGTAGACATCCACTCGCCTCCTCTCACACATCTCAGCCACTTCATTTGCATGCAGATTCAAACTACCAACATTCACACTATCAAGTCTGAGATTGTGGGGGGGTATTTGTCCGTATCCTGTGCGGTTTTGGAACATATCGGACTTATGTTTTTTCTCTTTAGGTTAATTGTGTCATGATTGGTGATTAGGCTGGCAACTGGGCATCACCTCCCCCCAGAAATCCGGCTCCAGTC
This sequence comes from Paralithodes platypus, assembly GCA_032716605.1. NCBI lineage: Eukaryota > Metazoa > Arthropoda > Malacostraca > Decapoda > Lithodidae > Paralithodes > Paralithodes platypus. Next base: position 20,499,493 of record CM064555.1, on the reverse strand, counting down.
TACCCCGGGGACCATTCCCAGCACCTTCCCCCAAGAGATTACAATTAGGGAGTAGGATCCAGTGGCCTCGGTGCGCCCCACCAGAACCAGCCGCAGGGACGCACCCCGTGCACGTACACGGCACTACGACTGGTCTGGTATATTACACCCAATGACAATTAAGGCAGCCTACTGGAGCGCTACCACCTGGTTCGGGCCCCTATACTGTTGGACGGAGAGTGCCAGTCCAGAGAAACACTACGCACTGTACCCTCTGGATCCATTTCCTCCAGGTTGGGCCCAAAGCGCCAGGTCCGGGTCCGGAGGGAGTGACATCCACCCTTATTCCACCGCCAGTGTGCCGCCATTATATATAGGCAACTTCGACTAGAACAATGAAGCCCTGTCACAGCGCTGCCATATGAAAACATAGCCAGCGCCAATAACAAGGCTTCACTGTATATTAATGGCTGTTGGTCTACAAGTCTAACGCCATCTCCCCTATATTAGTCGCCTTGTACGACACGCAGTAGGATGTGTGGGGCATATTCTTTGTTTTCCTCCACCATTAGTGAAGGCCCCCTTATCCCCTGGGGGGGGGGGGGGGAATGATAATTATATATAGCCAATATAGCTATAAGCTAGATTAAATCTTTTAAAAATAAACAAATACATTAAAAAAAAAACGAAGCCATGGCCTGCAATTTCGAACGCAGACAAGCTTGTTGAACCATTTGTAGGGACACCCTATACTTTACAGTATCTGCCATGTTGCAGACCGTGTTGTGAACACTGACACTCGATGATTGTGATTTGTGAACCACCTTGTATATTAAAACAAATCTTGGTTAACATGTACTCATAGGTGCGATTAGCTACCTTTGTGTTTTAAAATGAAGTTCAATGAAAGACAGACTGCAAATATAAAAAGGCATGCCTCATGGATTATACAAAACCCAAGATGTTTAAGTGCTCCCAATAGACGGATTTGAGTTTGTTGACGCAGTGGCAGGGGAGCCCATGGCCGCAGCCGCTATGCATCCATTCGCGCCTAATCACGATTCTAATTTTATGTATCATGTAGTTTTAATAATTTTCATTGCATTGGGTTAGGTCTGGTTAAATTGGTTAGTTAGGTTAGTTACAATAAAGGTATGTAAAAGTGCATCGAAATAAAATCGTGATTAGGTGCGAATGTCAAGAAATAGCGGCTGCTGCCATGGCCTCCTCAGCGGCAGTGGTGCCAATTTATATTAGTAATATTGACGCTAGACTTGGACATATTTACTTCCAATTATTTGAAATTAATTCTAAGTTTATTTTGGATATTTGAGCCATTTTGAAGTGATAAATGGAGATAGTTTCTATGAGTAGTATTACTCTTCAAGCAATATTCGGCATGAGCTGCTGTCATACTAGCGATATTTGATAACATAATCTAGCAGGACTTTGCAACTCTGAACCAGGGCCCAGGCCATCCTCACTGACGCCGCCATACTTGTGGGTCCTAGGGACGTGAATTACCCTAAAGTTATCGTTAAATATCATGGACATAGCTAAGGATTCTGACTACTCATCGGTTAAACGTGACAGGTGAGGGCTTCAATAATTAAAATTATTAACTGGTTATGGCCTCGCATGTGAAGTTACTAATAATGGGCTTGGTTCTATTCTTGGGTTGGAAATCCAAATGATCTTCGGAAATATATTTATATAATGTGTGTATTTATGCTAATAGGACCTTTAATAGGTGCTTTCAGGATACCCATCCACATCTAACATCTGACCAGTAAGTGTAACAGTTTTAATACCGGTACTGTAATTAGGCTAGTCTAACAAAGTGATTATTATTGAGCTCGGGTAATGATTTGAAGGTAATTTTGACCCAGTCATAACTACGCTTGGCCTAGCCTAAGATTGTTAATAGGCAAGACATACTGGAAAAGTGTAGCTCTCCCAGCGATTCTATAAGGTGCTGAAGTCATAAACTTCCACGAAGCAGGAGGTAGGCCTAGAACGATTGCAAAGGATAGAGAATAGTGTTAGGCTAGTAGGCAAATAATGGAAGCACCGAGGTATGCACAGGAGGCGGCTCTTAGAGGGGAGCAAGAATAATGGAAGGGCAACTGGAATATCTGCAGTATATTCTGAGAGGGGAAAGGAATGCATTACTTGAAAGAATATTAGAGGAGATGAGAGAGAAAAAGAAAAATAAGTGGATAGGCCTAGGGAGAAAAATATGGCGAATCTATTGGTGCCTATTTTCCCTAATAAATTGTTTCTCATAACGTCGCACTAGTGTCCTTGAATATTATCAAAGTTTAGAGTGGGGACAGTGGGATATGAATGAGTGGAGAACAAAGCTGGAAGAAAAATAAAGGGACAATATAAAGATGATGTAATTAAATTCATAGACCTACATCGATTTTATCGTGGCCTACAGGTTTCTTATACCATGTATTTCATTCCTATATGTGTCTAAATGTGCGTAAAAATTTATTACTGATCCTGAAAAAAAACAAAATATCCCTTAGCCTATATCGCCTACGGCGGGTGGGTTTGATTACATCCGCCGCGAAGAAGTAGCGTTGGGAAAATTTGGTTTTTGCCCCCTACTGTTTAAATATAGGCCTATGATGATTTCAATAAATCGTGAGGGGGGGGGGGGGGGGGTGCCTTGCCCCCCCCCCCCCCCTCCCTCTACATATTTTGTATCCAATGGTAAACGGTTATGGCCAACTAGTTATTTTTCGCGAGTGAATGGACGTGTTTTTAGATTATTGTTTAATGGGTAAATATGCATTTCCGCCTATTAGCCTATCACACATCAAAACACCCTTACACAACTCTAAACTAGATGAAAACAATCTAAACTATTTTTTAGCAATTTAATTGCATCATCTTTAAATTGACCAAATAAAGTCTGAAACTGTATAGCCTAAAGCATGGCGAAAAGAACCGGGAGGACATGAGCAAGTGTACGACAACAGAGAGGCCTCCGAGATCCTGTTCAAATGTAGAAGCAATAATCTGAACTTGGGGAATAGAAAGAGATTTTGTAACCAATCAATGGAGTGTCTGGTGTGTGGAGCTGCCATGGAGGACTTGAACCACTACCTACTACATGGCCCAACATACACCGAGGTCCGAGGAGCGAAGAAGAATTACAGTACTGCAACAACCCTACCAAGAGGATGAAGAAATAGTAGTTGGAAATCTGCTCTTCAACAGAAATACAATAGAAGAGAGCAATTAGTAATAGCCTAGGCCCTATATCAATTTTGGAAAATAAGAACCAAGAAAGTGAAAGAATTAGCCTAGACAAATAAATGTTGAGACCCAGACCGCAAGAAAAAGATACATCAGGAAGTGCCGTTTTGAAGGCATTACTTCCACCATGCAACTGAACTGAACTTTAGAAAGGGTAGCCTGTTTCTGTAGAATCCTGGGTAAATCTACAGCTTTGTTTCCCCATTTTTGTTATTTTCGTTATTATTGGGGACATTAGCCTACTAAGAACATAAGAAAAGAAAATGGGAGTCTGCAGAAAGCCGATTGGCCCACTCGAGGCATTTTTAGTTTTTTAGCCTAGCCTAGGTTTTTAGGTTAGGCCTAGGCTAATGTCTTGTCAAGGTCCCTAGATTGTTGGGGTATTGGAATTAAAATTAACAATGCAAATGCTAATAAAAAGTGCTTTCCACACTTTCTAGCAATAAAATAGGGCCTCACACTTACAAACCTTACTTACTGTCAATAAAATAGGGCCTACACACTTACAAACCTTACTTACTGTCAATAAAATAGGGCCTACACACTTACAAACCTTACTTACTGTCAATAAAATAGGGCCTACACACTTACAAACCTTACTTACTGTCAATAAAATAGGGCCTACACACTTACTAACCTTACTTACTGTCAATAAAATAGGGCCTACACACTTACAAACCTTACTTACTGTCAATAAAATAGGGCCTACACACTTACAAACCTTACTTACTGTCTTACAAAGTAAGGTATGATTTTAGTTTCTGGACACCTATTTGACAGGTACCGCCAACGATTTAATACATATTTGTTTTCGGTTTCCACGCATCCAACACCAAGCTACACCCTTTTCTGGTGTACGAAACACTAAAAAGGCAATGGGGACACTTAAATAATGATAATATGAGACGGAATATAAAGACAACTCTGTTGCGTTCGTGGAAGTAGCGTCGCTTTGTTTACTTTACGCTCGGAGTGACTTTCTGGCGCCTTGGCGGTCGACTTAAAATGGCTAATCTAACCAGTTGTTGGGTACATTTTTTAATAAAGACTTGCATTATAGGCCGTGGGATACAGGACGGGTTGAGGGGGGGGGGGGGTCTGCCCCCCCCCGCCCGTGAATTATAATAATCGTCATATATGTTGCCAGCAGGGGGCAAGTACCTACAGCTGGCCGTAACCTCGAGCGTCCTGGGTAAACAAACTGACGATCCGAAGTGACGACGGACTCCCGCCGATTTTCGGCACAAACGCGCCGTTTTATTATCGTCGTAAACCACATATAAAAAGTTATGGTAAATCTACAGTTATACTACCCCCCACCACCTCCCCCCTTCAAAACACGCCTTTTAGCGTGTTTTTTGGATGGTTCAGCAGACGCGGAAACTGGAAAAACACTTTTTTTGATAAAAAATTATCACCAACCAGATAGCCTACGAGTTTTTCATTTTTTTTTTTTTTTTTTTTTTTTGTATATACAGTGTTGTTTAAATCCGAGGACCGTCGCATTTTATTATTTTTATTATTAGCCTAACCGAAAACTAACCTGTCTCGCAACCGGTTTAAACCCAGCTCACGTTCCCTGTGTATGGGTGCGCGACGGTCTAAACCCAACTCACGTTCCCTGTTTATGGGTTCGCGAAGGTTTGTAATACTTCAATGTATCTATTACAAGTCAAATATACATTTCCGCGCATCATCAAACCATACTAAGTCTACTACTAATAATATTAACCCATTAGTACCAACAGAATAGCGACAAAATAGGGGTAGTATAACTGTAGATTTATCAAAGTTATTATATCGTTTTCAATACTATTACTGGACCAGAAAAAGGTGTAGCTTTGTGTTAGATGCGTGGAAACCGAAAAAAAATATGTATTAAATCCTTGGTGGTCAAATAGGTGTCCAGAAACAAAAATCATACCCAAAGTAAACCATTAGGCTACAATATAAAAATAAAATAGTCTAAAAAGGAGTTGTTGTTTTGCAGAATTACCAAGCTGGCTCCAATGCTAGAGTCAGAAGTGGCTGGGGAAAGTTTAGAGAGCTGTTGCCACTCCTGACCATGAGAGGGCTCCCACCCCACCTTAAAGGGAAGGTGTATACCTTGTGTGTCAGGAGCGCGATGGCCTATGCCTTGGAGACGTGGCCGGTTAAAGCGGAGGATATCGATAGAATGGAACGGAATGAGAAGAGAATGGTGAAATGGATGTGTGGGGTAACACTGAGGTTAATCTCAGGGAGAGGGTAGCCTATCTAGCGAGGATTTGAGAAGGCGTCTGGGCATTAGGAGTATCAGTGAAGTGATGCGCACGAGCCGACTTGGTTGGTTTGGACAACTTGACAAGTGGAGAGAATAGATGATCAGAACTGGGTGAAGAAATGCCGGACTGTGAACGTGAGGCGAGCTATGCGTAAGGGTGGACCTAGAATGACGTGGGCTCGGGTACTCCGGTCCGATCTCTAAATAAAGAACTTTACAACAACAGAGGCAGCCCTTTGACAGGGCCGCCTGGAAAGCCGCCATTTAGGACTGTAACCACATTCTCTGTGAACAAAATTATCTTTAAACTTGTACAGTATTTATGTATAGCCTATATATACTGTATACAGGCTACATACATACAAGTTTAAAGACTTTTTTTTATCCACAGAGAATGTGGTTACAGTCTCACGTCCTATATGGCAGCTTTCCAGGCGGCCCTGTCAAGGGCTGCCTCTGTTGTCAAGTTCTTTATTTTGAGATCGGACCGGAGTACCCGAGCCCACATCATTCTAGGTCCACTGGACCACCCCTACTCTCAGATCCCCCCCACGTTCACAGTCCGGCATTTCTTCACCCAGTTCTGATCATCCATTCTCTCCACATGTCCAAACCAACCAAGTCAGTTCGTGCGCATCACTTCACTGACACTCCTAATGCCCTTCTAACCTTCTCAATTCCTCGCTCGATACCCTGTCCCTAAGATTAACCCCACACATCCATCTTACAGTACTGTACCATCTTTTTATCATTCCGTTCCATTATATATATATATACAGTATATATAAATATAAAAGTTACTGCTCAACTTGTAACAAAATTATGATAGTGTAATCTCGAAAAAACTATTAAATATTTGTTATACAGTATATTGATTTTCAATGGGATAATTTGATCTTGTGGGATTTTTGTTTTGTTTTATAATAGTACAGTACAGTATAGGTCTTGCTCTGCCTCGTAAGAGTTACAGGCTACTGAACAGCCTACAGTCCCGAGGTTGGGACAGGAAAGAAAAAAAACCATTAGCTTAAGTTTTAGTGAGAGGATTAATATCTTCCCAATGATATGAACCCGGCACTTTAGAATTATCTGCTCAATAGCAACACCACTCTGCCACTACTGTCTAAGCTTAGTAAAATTGTTGGCAAGAATGTAGTTACCGGCTGTACCGCCCGTCTTGTTTACACTACGCGGACGCTCACCATCATGTTCCCGTCTATTTTGACTGCCTTTTGATACAAAAATACATTACCCTAACCAAACAACCTAACCTAACCTGACCTAGTATTATAGATTTATAAGTACCGGTATTTATTTTATTATAAGTATTTATAGATGATTTATGTTGTATGTCGGTAGTGGTACACCCGGTAACTACATCCATCCCAAATTGTTTGTTGCAGATCTCGTTCCCCAATGAATGACAGCCGAGACAACGACAGCGATCACGGTGATAGGGACCGTGACCGCAACCGCCGCAATGACCGCAACAGAAGGAACGACCGCCCCAGGTAAAGCTGAGTTATTTTGGGGATATTGTAGACACCAATTGACCAGGGCAATACCCAGGTGAGGCCTCATAGGCTTGTGATAAGGAGTTGCTGGAACTCCTATTTTATTTGTCTAGGGTCCCTGATCCCTCACTGTTGCTGTTTGTGTCTCACCTACACATCTAGCTCTCACAAACCCCTCCTCCTCCTATTAATTTCACTACACTAAACAAGCACATCACACTTCTTTCCAAAAAAAAAATAAAATAAAAAAAAAATAGGGACTAAAGTATCACTCTTTCAATTTTGTGGGAGAAACTTGTTGTTCCCCAGGCTGTCTGACCGAAGAGCCCCAAGGGCCCGAGCAGGCCATAGCCAAGCGCCCCCACAGAATTCTCTCGGCTTTAGCACTAAGAAAGCCCAGGTGACCGAAGCTGCTCCCAGGCGAGGGGCTGAGGAGGTTGCGGGAACGCTCGGGACACCAAAGCCTCATTCAGGGCCCTGTGCCTTATGAAGGCAAAGGAGACACTTGTTATAGGCAACTTTGCTTTTTGTCTCCTTCATACACACAGAATATAAAGACTAGCCAATTTGATCGCATTAGGTCCAATTCGTTCATGATTAGGTAAGATGCAGTACAGTTGACCCTCGGGTAACACCCGTTAATTCGTCCTGCCATGACACCATGTTACATAAAGCATAGGTTAGGGTAAGATAGGGTATTTTCGCCAAAAATCACGTTTTTTGACGAATAGAAACTGCCACAAATGGATTCAGGTAAAAGCAATAAAAACATTCACAAACCCAAACTGCCACTAAACATGCCAATAGAAAAACGTTGCACGCACACAGACACAACTGAACAGGGCGGGCAGAGATGCAGGTGTGTCACACGTGTAGGCCTAGGCGCCACTGTGTCTAGTGCGGGTGTGGACATGTCTAGTGCGGGTGTGGAGTTGTGGACATGTAGTGCGAGTGTGGACGTATTTATTAGGCCTACGGGTGTGGAAGTATTTAGTGCGGGTGTGGACGTGTCTCGTGTAGGGTGCTAGTGCAGAGTACCAAGCAGCAGCTGACGGCTACTGCCAACACTGTCACACGCACCACCACAGTGTACGCACATACATACAAACACCCCCACACACACCCGACCTTACCGTCAGACGCGCCGCTAGCCCCGGCGCCAGGCCCCGTGAAACTGCAACACAACCTAAGCCAAACTAGCTATACAACCTAAGCCAAACTAGCTATACAACCTAAGCCAAACTAGCTCTACAACCTAAGCAAAAACTGCTCTACAACCTAAGCCAAACTGCAGCCGAATCCATGCAATAGTTTCGGAGATATCGGCGTTTGAATGCAAATTATTAGCGCCACGGCGAAATTACCCCGTCTTACCCTATATGGGAAAAAAATCAATTCGTCCCAGCAACTTCCATAAAGTCCCCTTTTTGAGCCTTCTCCACCCTAATGCCCGACACAAATCACTCAAAATACCGACCAAACGACACTCAACCATACTTCACATGCCATATGCATAAATTATGATAGCAAAAGGGCAACAAAAAGGTAGGTAAAGGTCGTCTACAGGGGTGGGCTGCGGCTGGCACATAAAATACACTTGGACCACACGGTTTTGTTCTCAATACGGGTGGGAAGGGAAACTTGAGTCAGCGGCATTCCCCGAGCTGAAGCAAACCGTGTTAGAGCAAGGAAAATACCATGTTACAGGTGACTTATTACATTTGGGGTACCTGTGTTAGAGCAAAACTGTGTTACCTGAGGGTCCACTGTATATGAGGAGAGATAGTGTCCTAATGTACTTCAAGTGTTATATATTTTTATAAGAAGTTTTTGTATAACTCGTATCAGTTTTTGGTATTTAGTATTTTGTATTGATTTTGTGTACTAATTGGACCACTGCCCACACAGGGTTCAGTCCCCTCATTATGCTGACCTCGTTTATATTACGTTTTTGGTTACTATTATTATGTATTTATAATGTAAAACTTGCAAAATAAACAAACCAAAACTTGGACGAACACAGTAAAAAGATAAAAAAAATATCAAAATCGCTATGTGGAAACAACGCTTAAGCAAAATAATAATTTATAAATAAACACAATCAACCACATAGGATGTACATTACTACATTTGCCAGTATAGATGGAACCAATTGGTTTGTGTAAATATATCCCCCAGACTCGCTCGACAGGTAGTTTATGCTGGAGAGCACTATTTGTAATTTTCACAGCCAATTTGCTTTCTGGTTGGACAAGGTGGTTATTTAACTCATGGACTGCTAATAAATGGACAAAATTAAAGGTCAAGTTAGGGGAGGGAAGGGGGTTGGGGTATAAAAGGAGGGGGGGGGGGGGATTTGGTATAGGGAGATACTACTACTGTCTATGTAAAAGAGCAACAGATCTCCTTCAACCCTATCTCAACACACTACATGGCTGGTGCACTACAAACAGACTTAATCTAGCCCCAGCCAAATCCACCGCAACCCTGCTCACAAGTTGGACAGGAGAACACGAATACATCCCTCAACTCACCATAAACAACACACCCCTAACACATACACACACACCCAAAATCCTAGGAGTAACATATGATACTCATATGACATTCAAACAGCACACCACAAACATTAAAAAGAAACTGACACCCAGACTTAATGCCCTCAGGTCACTTGCTCACACAAAATTTGGACACAACAAAGAAACTACCACCACAGTATATAAACAATACATAAGATCAGTGATGGAATACGCAAGCCCAGCCTGGGCTTCTAACCTAGCTGAAACACATAGACTTTACAGACTATTCAAAACAAAGCCCTGAAGATCATTACAGGCTGCACAGCTACTGCATCCACATATCACCTACATCAAGAAACCAAAATCCTCAAAGTCAAAGACCATCTGGACATGAGAGGCACTCAATTCCTGGCAGCAGCCTCCACGAACCAAGACCACCCACTAAACTACATGGCAACACACCCACAGACACCAAGAAATATCAAAACAACACCCAGCACACAGTATCACACACAATTATTGTCCTCTCTCCCTCCCTGCCCACCCCGAACCAACTTCCAGAATCACATCCATACTCATATCTCTCACCGATCCATCCACTCACTCACAGACAACACGCAGCTGCATGCACGACCTCCCGAAATCCATCCTTCCGAATCCTCCCTTCCTCGCGAGGACAGAGTCCACCTGGCCAGGCTGAGATGCGGACACCATCCAGCTCTCCTGAGCTATCAGAAGAGACTGGATGACTCCGTTGTCGACTCCTGAAGACTGCATTTCACACAACCACTTACGCCAACAACACAATCTACACTCAATGAGAGCTCTGTGGGAAAGCCCAATCGTGGCCATGGCCTTCCTCATGGACTCGGGGCTGTTCGGCCAGGCAGCTTAGGGAACAACAACAACAACAACTACTGTCTGTGTCATCCAATTTTGAGACATTTCCCAGTACAGGCACATTATTTGAAGGTTCTTTTTACACATGTTTAACTTTAAATACTGTGCCTTCTGTGAGGCCTATCACACTTCCTGGGTTAATTGATCTACCAGATTGGTCGACTACACCCATCCACCATCAGGACAGCCGTTTTTTTATTGTCTTCTCCGAACGAGTCTGGAACCCACAAGAATAGTGTTAGTCCATGGGCCAGGGTTGAAATCAGTCCCATCAGAGAAGACTTGGCGACAATTATAATCTATAAGACCTTATTGTTACAGATATTTTTTGTTTTCATTATGATAACCTTGGCCATTGAGTTCCCATATAACATAATAGCTGTTTATTGTAGATACTACGCTGTATTCTGAAAGCTTGACCTATTTGGATGGTACCAATTCTTGGGATTTTGGGATCTGGCTCATTGGCTGTCTAAAGTTGGCTCATCAGTCAATCTCTGCCAATGCTGCCACCCAGCTCTACTATATATGTTTTTTTTTACCACCATGCACTCCCTGATAAGGGCTAGGGTGGGTACCCTGATGTTTCATAAACTTATAATAATTGAAATATAATAAATGTGTTTGTTTAGGGGTGGCGGCGGTGGTGGTGGTGGTGGTGGCGGCGGCGGTGGTGGTGGGGGGGGTGGGGGAGGGCGTAGAGGTGGAGAAGACACCCGTATCTATGTCTCCAACATTCCTTACGAGTACAAGTGGCAAGACCTCAAGGATCTCTTCCGCAAAGAAGGTACGTGTACTGAATATTAATTTAAGTTGAATGAAAATCATATTAATTTTTATATATACCGGTATTTATTTAATTTTATTTTATTTTTTATTTTTGTAATATAAGTTACATCTTTGGTAGGGTCATTGAAGTTTATCTAAATATGTTAGTGTGATATATCCTATGTAGATATGCTCCATACTGATTATATTGATTGTATTCAATATTTTGTTTACAGTGGGCGATGTTTCGTATGTGGAGATGTTCAACGATGAGAACAACCGTCCCCGGGGTTGTGCACTGATAGAGTTTGAGTCAGCTGACTTGGTGGCCAAGGCTGTCAAGTTAATGCATCGCTATGAACTCAAGGGCCGCAAGTTGGTCGTCAAGGAGGTAAGTTGTTCGGGTTAATGTTTATAGTTTGGTGGTTCAGGGTGGCAAACCAAGGCAATGTTGTCTGGAAGTTGACCCAAGTGTGTGTATTCTTTTTAGCTGTAATTGTTATTAAGTATAAACAATGGTTATGCCCCATACTGTACTGTAGTTCCTATTATAATATTTAGTCAAGTAAAGATGGGTTCTCATTTGGTTATAGGATAAAGCAAAGTCTAACATGTACCGTATCTTAGTTTGACCATTAAAATGTAAAACTTGCAAACTAAACATATAAGATTATATGGTTATCTTATACTGTCTTGTTAGCGTAATGCATAAGTGCGCGGAATTTCGATGTGAGTATCCTAGGTTCAAGTCCTTGGAGTGCCACATGTATTTGTTGATTTCATTGAGTTTAGAGGTGAAGTTGGTCTCGGGTCGGCCAGCACAATCCACCACACCGCAAAGGGTGTACTTAACTATATGAGCAAGTTTCCCAAGCAAGCTAATCACATACTGTATATAACACGCACTCTCGTCACGTTCAAGGAATTAGTCAATTTGGGAAATCCGGGACGTTCTGGTAAATTTTACTAAATTCTGCATGAATAAAGAAACTACAATTTATATAAAAATGTTATAATAAAATCAGATTTGCAATTTGACAAGATATTAACAATAGTAAATATGCCAGAGTATATAGATAGGTAGTGTATGTTCTAGTTTAGTTACTGGTATAGAAACAAGCGAGTTATAATTTAAAGATTTTTTTTTTTATTCGTTATACACAATTTGGTTATTGTCCAATGGTTTTCAATTTCATGTGCTGTATACAGGTACAGTATTGCACCTGCATTTTTTGAATATGACACATTATATTTAGGTATACTTTTCAAACTTTTTAGGAAGGATTGTTTTAAATAAGACAATAAGTGTAATTATGTATTGCATGAGTTGGAACAAGATGATTCTAATCTCTTGAAATTTTTGTTCCTCACAGAAAGCTGATGAAATGCCAATGCGCAGTAGACAGGTAAGATATGAAGTTTGGGTATTTTCTATAATTGTGTAATACATAAGAACATAAGAACATAAGAAAATGGGAGTCTGCAGAAAGCCGATTGGCCTAAGCAAGGCAGATCCCTGTCCCACACAACCCCAATTCATTACAAAGCCCAATTATAGGCTTCACACTCTAATACCCTGAGGATCATCTTACCAAAACGGTTAGAGATTAACGCAGGATTATGGAGGTCTGCAGAGCTGTACTGTACTGTACTGTATAGTACAGTATTTTCTGGTGAAATATTTTTGTACTCCGCTACATTATGCTCAATTTAACTACTTCTGATCATTTTAATGTATGGACCTTATCTTGATTACCGGTAATCCTTAATTCATTCTATTACTCAATTGTTGGCTGCAGGCAAAACTCTTGTTTTGTACATAATTGAATTATTTGTTGAGTCTAGAGATGTGTGTGACCTACATGTGTGTGAATTTTGTTTTGTCTGTGTTTGTTCGTTGTTTTGTCTGTTTTGTGTTTTCCTGTTCTTGCTCTGTCTTGAGTCGGCCACCCCCAAGAAAAAAAAAAAAAAATTGAAAAGTGGGGATTGGGCCTAAGCATATACAGTAGGGTCTCACATAGAACGAGAAATTGGTCGATAAACGAGGCCGTTCTATGTGATCGCTGCATTTTGGTGGCCCAATATGGTCAATGTTCACTGTAAGCGTAAATTTCCGTCAGGAGCGTACGATATTTCGGCGCTCTATATGAGAACTCGGATTTGCCCTACTTTGATGGCAAAATCGTTCTATATGATCACATTCGTTCCTAACGAAAATTTTGGAACAATATTTTAGGTCGGTCGTTCTATTAGCGACTCGTTCTATGCTAACACGTTCTATGTGAGCCCCTACTGTAGATAGATAGATAGAATGTTTCTAGTAGTTGTACAATGTGAAAAATTTGAGGAGAGCCAAGTTTATGAGGTATCGTTCATCGTTGAGTTAAGATCGTGCTCTAGCATACATACATAGCCTACATATACAGGACTCCCTCACTATCCGATGCCCTGATTTACGATATTATTATAGGTTATTAGGTGTTTGGGTTTGGGTTTTGGCTGGTCCGAGAACGCATCCCCCATTTACCCGATTAATTTTAGGGTTTGCTATACAATTTTTCAGGAACGTAACCCAATCGTATATCGAGGGAGACCTGTACATACATACAGGTTTAAAGACTGCAACCGTCCACAGTGAATGTGGCTTCCATGGTACTATCACAGTGCACAGCAATCATAACACGGTGGCTACAGTCTTTACTGCAGCACAGTACAACAAAGTCTTGCCACACCAATGCCCCATCATGTTATCACTGTGGCTGATATTGAATATTACCCAAGCCTAACAGAGCTAAGTTAGCGTATCTGGTTGCGATTTGGCTTGATCCAACTGCCGGGAAGCTCTAATATATACAGGGTTAAGATTATGTAACAGATGGTCTGCTCCTTTAATGCTGCTGCCCATATATCTCCCAACACTGTCACTGGATCACTATTCACTTGCCCATATTTACATACTTTTGTCCATTAACTTAATATCATGCCTCACATCAAACATATTAACATTATCTGAACAATAAACTGATAGATAAGATAACTACTAACTAATCTATAGTTGAGGAAGTGGTTTGGTATGGTGATACTTAGTGCGCAAAATTTCAGTGTGAGTGTCCTAGGTTCTAGTCCATGGAGTACGACATGTATTCATTGTTTCATTAATTAGGTTTATTTGTGAGTTAATTGGTGGGTTGGTGATGATATGAATTTAGAATTATCAGTGAAGTACAACCAAGCTGGTTGGTTTACACATGGAGAGGATGCTTGATTAAAATTGGGTGAAGAAATACAAATCTACTCCGATAGTCATGAAATTCAGTGATAGGAGAGGCTGGGAATGCAATATGCCCCGGATGAATAACAGGGGTGCTATGGGCTATCTGCGAGAGGGCTGGTAATCACACAGAGGCCCACGTCTCTTCAACAAACTCCCACGGCGAGTAAGAGACATGAGGGGCGTCTCTTTAGACAACTTTAAGAGAGCCCTCGGTGTCGAACTGCAAAAAGTGCCAGATGAGCCCATCTTCGCAAGGGAGCGGGCTGTCTCTTCAAACAGTCTACTGAACCAAAACATAACCCACAACGAGGGGCGACGCGCTCCTCGGTGCTGCTAGGAGAGTGGCGAACACAACCTAAGACTATGAATGTGGAGGGAGCTGCACGGAAGGATAGACCTAGAAAGACGTGAACTATGTTTTTTTATGATCTAGTTTCACATGAAAAGAATAAACTTTACAAGTGAGCCAACTTTGGGATATTTCCATTAAGATGGGTTTAGGAATATAAAAATAGTACCGGTAGCTACTTCCTTTTCCGTTAATGTAGTTAACTATAAACACTTACTTCTTTTTCCATTAGGGCAGTTAGGTAAAGAGCATATACTGCATTGGTAAAATCAGCTTACTGGACATTTTTTGTATAATATATAAATAAGCTGTTATTGAGAACTTCATATTATGGAGAAGCAAAGCGTTTCCTTATTATCGAGCCATAGTCCCATAACTTGCTCAAGACATTTTATCGAGAGATTTCCATATTTATCTCCCTGTCCGAGCTTACCCTACTTTACAGTGTTTAATTTTATTCCACCAGGGTCCCCCACCATCTCGCCTGGACTTTGACTCGGATCGTGACCGCCGTATGAAGCCTGACATGCTACGTGGAGGTGGCCGAGACTTCCCCCGGGGTGGTGGTGGTGGTGGTGGGGGTGGGGGTGGTGGTATTGGGGGTATTGGGGGTATTGGGGGCGGTGACCTGGGGGGACCTAAGTATGGCAACACCTTTGGTCTCTCCACAGTGTTCCTAGAGTCTCTTGGCATCACCGGGCCTCTCGTCAGCAAGGTCTTCGTGGCTAATGTAAGTACAGTATTTTGTTTATCCTTTCTTCTTTTGTACAGTAGCCTTTCTTTTAGTGTAGTTTTGAGTTTCCAAACAATATATTTTATTTTTGTATTTTTATCATTGTGTATTGATATCTGTCTATGTGGGTCCCTTTGACTTATTTTCCTTCTTTCATGTTTTCAGTTGGACTACAAAGTTGAAGACAAGATGCTAAAGGACGTGTTTAAGATATCTGGCAAAGTGGTGTCTGTGGAGATCAACAAAGACCAGGACGGCAAGAGTCGAGGATTTGGAGTTGTTGGTAAGATATAGACTCCCATATGATTGCCAGGATGTCAAATCGGAGCAATTTTGTTAAACAAAATTGAATGAATATGAGAAGGAATAAAAAATTTTTTTTATATAAAATAGCATTGTTTTGGCCTTTCTATCACTTTCAAAGACATAATTTGAACTATAGACCACAAATTTATCTTTACATATACAATAATGAAGACTAAAAATATAAGACTTGGCTTTCGCATGACACCTTGATGATTGCGGTGTTGCAGTTGAGGATTAGCCTACTCTGATTCCACAACCACCTTCGAGGGACCAAGGCTTATTGCATGCCTTTATATAAGTTTCAAAATATATTTTTGAATGTTCTTGTGGATTTTGAGCAGATCCTCTACTACTGCATGTTTCTTGCCTTGATTAACTTCAGAGGTAGTCTCTTGCCTTGAAAGATGCAAGGATTGTATATATAGCTGGGATTGCACAGTATTAAAGTTGATGAAGCTAAACAAAAAATGTAATTAATTATATATATTTGCATCTCCTCACCTACCATTGCTTCTCTTAACATACCCATACCACCTCAGTTTCAATGGAAATAATTTTACCATTTCTTTCAAGTTTCCACCTTATATAATATCACCATAGTCAACTACATTATAGTAATATAGAAGGCTTAAAACGTAATTGAAATATCCTGCATATTGTAAAGTTTAAATGTATGCTGGTGAATTACTGTACATGGGAGGTAGTTAGTCATTTTAATTCTGTTGATGTTATAAGCTTCTTTTTTTAAATATTTAAAAAAAATGAAAATGAGCACATAATTGTCAACTGAATATTGAATCTATACTCTACTTTCTCCATTATAGAATTTGAGCACCCCGTGGAGGCAGTGCAGGCCATCTCCATGTTCCACAACCAGACGTACTATGACCGCAAGATGAGTGTACGTATGGACCGCGTTACAGAGAAACAAGAGACGGCCTCCACCAAGCTGCCGCCCGGCCTCAAGAGTCTGGGGATGGGGCTCGGTGTCAACGGATCCGCTCTCACCGATGTTGCAAGTAAGTTCAAACGCTAATTGTTGTTGCCATTGGTATTCATTACAAAGCTCAAATTGAAAAAATATACATAAACTAATTCTGTTCTTAACACCTGTACCGGCGACGTATTACAATTAGGTAAATACTAATTTTATTCTAGCTATATTAAAGACGATTTTGTTCAGTTTAAGAAGGATCTGTGGTAGTAAAAGGGTTAAGTAAGCTGAATAAAGCATCTAATAGTGTCCAGAATAGAAAAAGACGTCGCCGGTATTGAATGGGTTAAAAGAATGCAAAGAAACTATAATAATTGCACCAAATGGTACTGCCCATTTATAATATATTTGTAACAAATGGATTTCAGTTATGCTTAAAACAAAAATCAAGGTGGAATACTGGTCTTAGAAGTGCATGGAGCCATAGTGTGTGTGTGTTTGTGACGCAGTTGGAGGTGGTATGTTGGTAGAAATGACAACATAATTCCTATACCGTACTTAAAGCGTGGGTAGTAAGCTCTCAGATTTTTCACACAAGTTTCGTGCTGATCTAATTGTGCCTTCAAGGTTTTTCATATGCTTTTGATGCGTAGGAACTTTTAGATATTTTTGATAGCTAAAGGAATTGCGTATGGATGCTCTTCATACGCAGTTGTATCATTAATCTGTTTGTGAAATGCAGTAATTGCTATTTGAATGGAATGGTGACAAGTTTTACTTTACAGTAAGGGATGGTCAGAGGCCTCTTACTACAACCTTGATAGTATTGACAAAATTACCAATCATACCATCACCTCTTCAACCTCTTCTCTTCCTATATCAAAGCAAAATTCTATGTATGTATGTACTCGGGCACATACCCCATAGCTGGGGGTGGCCGACAACGCAAAATACCAAATTTACATATGGCTCTATATCATGACTTTTATTAACTTTCACTCCCCTTCAGCCATAAAATCCATAATGTTACAAACCATCTTAATTTCTTATTAACCATATGATAGTTCCTCTCGTTGCAGGTTTGCCCACCGCTGTTGGTACAGGAGTAACGTCCATGCCTGGCGTGGGAGCCATGGCAACCAACATGGGGGGTATGGCCAGCCAGAACATGGGGGGGATGATGGGTATGGGGGCTACTACGGGCATGGCTACTGGTATGGGTAATATGGGCACTGGTATGGGCAACATGGGAACTGGAATGGGAACTGGTATGGGTACCGGTATGGGTACTGGTATGGGCACTGGTATGGGTACTGGTATGGGCACTGGTATGGGCACTGGTATGGGTACTGGAATGGGTAATATGGGTGCTGGTATGGGTAACATGGGTAGTGCTCTGAACAATATGGGTAATGGTATGATGGGTGGTATGGGAGGTGCTGGATTAACAGGATCAACCAGTATGGTATCAAGTGGTATGGGTGTCAGTGGGTTAGGTACTTCTACCATGGCTCGTAGTAATCTGGCCTCGTCAACCGGTTATGGATCATATGGTTCATCCTCTCTCTCACGAGACTACAACCATGCTGCCACCGCATCCTCAAACAATTCATCTTATACTGGGGGCTACAGGAACATCATTCAACTGAGTAATGTGAGTATATTGTTATGGTCCCGTTGTTATTACATCTCCAGTATTGTATCTATAGAAACACTACAGAGAACCATACTGCTACCACTTCCTCTGGAACACCTTATATACTGGTGGCTGCAAGAACATCATTCAGCTGAGCAACATAAGTATTATGCTTTACTGTTGACTACCAGTACTGTATGTTAACTTTCTTATGAGAGTCTATAACCATGTTACTACTACCAACACCTCATACACTGGGGGCTACAGGAATATCATCCAGCTGAGCAGTGTGAGTACCGGTACTGTACTTTAATATTAAGGCATGTAAACACATTTGGATGCAAGTACAACCATACTGCTATCACTACATAATCTACCATCACTTCATACACTGCAGGCTACAGGAACATCATTCTGCTGAACAACATATGTTGAGTACTGTACTGTACTGTTAAGGCATGTAAACAATCATGTTGTTACTACATCTACCAACACATCCTAGAAGACTGCATTTCGCACAATCAATTTCGCCAATAACATAATCTACACTCCCTGAGAGCTCTGTGGGAAAGCCCGATCGTGGTCATGGCCTTCCTTAGGGACTGGGAGCTGTTCGGCCAGGCAGCTTAGAGAACGACAACAACAACAATACTTCCTATAATGGAAGCTACAGGATCATCATTCGGCTTAGTATGTATGCATAATTATACTCAGGCACATTCCCCATATGTGCCAGAGTTTGGTTAGTTGTTGTTATTTTTCCTCAGGCTGCCTGGCCGAACAGCCCCAAGGCCCCGAGCAAGGCCAAAGCCATAACCGAGCGCCCCAACAGAACCCTCCCTGCCTACCACAATAAAGCCTGGGTGACCGAAGCTACTCCATGGCGGGGAGCTGAGGAGGGTGCGGAAACACCCGGGAAACCAAAGCCCCACCCAGATCCCTGTGCCCCTCAGCAATTATGAAAAGAAAGTTGAGGGGCAAAGGGAAAATGTGACGCTTTGGCTTCCAATCTACCAACCTCTGGGTTGGCAGATTGAGAGGTCAATCCATGGAAGAGACACCGTCACTTGAGATCTAGAAAATATATAAGTAAAAGGAACAGTCAGAGTAAGCTATGGGTATGGCAGAGATTGCTCAGTTCTCACTCTGATAGACCCCATCACCATGGTTAGTTATAATGTAAAACTTGCAAAATAAACAAACCAAAACATATACGAACACAGTAAAAAGACAAAATAACTAATCAAAATCGCTATGTGGAAACAACGCTTAAGTAAAATAATAATTTATAAATAAAAAACAAAAAACAAAAAAAACACTGAGCTCCATACAGAACTCTCATAGGTTTGGCTGTGCCAGAGTATATAGAAAGATAGATAGACATACCCCATAGCTGGGGGTGGCCGACTTGAGACAGAGTCCGAACAGGGACAACACAAAAAAAAAAAAAAAAAAAATCACACATCTAGCTCGTCCAGGAGAAGACTCAGAGACCAAGGATCACTAAGGGACCCCTGGTCCCAGACCTCCCAGAGAGGTTTCGGTGTCAGCAGGCAGACACGCAGCGAAGCCCCACCACCTCGCATCCAGGCATGACCCTTCATATATTCCGGCTCCCAGAGCCAGGCGCCTGGTGGACTATTATCTAGTCCAACTGGCGCCTGATCCCCTCTCCCAAATGACCGCGTTATCAATCATCTATTCACAAGCATTCTCCATTAATTCCTACAGTATTTATTACCACTTCTCTTGCCTGATCTATAGTAATTTCTCTTATCATCCAACGCTTGTACTACACAATCACTCCATCTCAATGGAGGTCTTTCTACCCCTCTACCTCCCTATGTATCTGACTCCCATATTATCTTTGAAAGCCTTTTATCTTCCATTCGCTCAACATGTCCATACCAGCACAGCACCCTATACTATGTTAAATATAAGCTTTTAGATGGTTTAAACAAATGTAGTGATAATTATACAAATTATAATAGAAAAATTAACTGTGTTTGGTTACAGCTGCCGATGGACTACACATGGCAGGCTCTGCGTGATCTTTGTCGGGAGTTTGGCGACATTAGGTTCGCAGAAATCAGGTCGAAGGGAACCGGTACTGTACGATTCCAGACAGAGGGAGATGCTCGCAGGGCAGTCGGTATCCTTTTATTATAAATTAATTTATTTGTTGTACTGTAAGTGGGGATTAAATGTGTGAGAATGATAGATGGCATGATTGATCTGATTTGTGTCAGGTAGGGTTCGGCGTAGCTATAAGATCAGGTATAAATTATGAACTGATTAACCATAGTTGTTGTTCCCAAGGCTGTCTGACCGAACAGCCCTAAGGTCCCGAGCAAGGCCAAGGCCATAACTGAGCGCTCCCACAGAACCCTCCCTGCTTTACCACTAAAAATCCCCAGGTGAGGAGCAGAGGAGGGTGCGGAAACGCCCAGGACACTGAAGCCCCACCCAAGGCCCTGTGCTCCTCAACAATTATGAAGAGAAAGTTGAGGGCAAAGGAAATGTGTGACGCTTTGGCTCCCAATTGGCAGTAGAGAGGGTTAACCATAGCAATAACTTTAATTGACTTTTGATAAGTTCTTTTGTCTTTTTATTGTGCAGTTTCTGGTTTTGGTTTGTTTGCTTTGCAAGTTTTACAATTTAATTACCTATACAATAATTAAAGCAAAGAGGGGGGGGGGGACTATTTGGTATGACTTGATATACATATTTTCAATATATATTTATTGGATGTAGGCTTAGCCTATATAAGGGGAAAAATGGGTACTTAGGTGACTGTTTGGATTAATCTGGGGGCGAAAAGTTGGAACCTGTGAACAAACATTTTCCCCCATAAGTTATTAAGTTCCATTATCGCGATTCTCGTTATAGCGGCACTATTTAGGCACGATAACAGAGGGTTGGGTGTAGTGCTATTGGGTAGGTTATTGGACAGAAGAAAATTTTATAATGCGGTGAAGTGTGCTAGACACAAGAAAGTGGTATAAGATGGTGAGATGATCTTGAAAATCAAGAAGAAATTGATATATGGTGTGTATTAACCCTTAATTAGCGGCTCACCACATAAGTCGAGTTAAATAAAGCTGGACTATGTGGCGGCGCTCGACATAGGTCGAGTGGCAATTTCAGCACGTAATGTTGCTGAGAGAGAGAGACAAGTGGTGGCAGGAGAGTAGCGAGCGTATGACTGCTCCAGACCACCGCGGCGAACATACTGACACGAATCCCAGCTCCCTCCTCCCTCTCTCACTCGCTATATAAGGAATTGTATCGGGAAAGTGGCTAATTACATGCTTTTTGCACTCGCGTTGCACGGTTATTGCAAGAAAACTAGCCATCATAAAAGGATCGTTATGGTGTCATTCGAAAGCTCTGTTTATGCCCTTTCAGGGATAGGTACTTGTTTTACGTTCTGGGTCTTATTTAGGCATGAAAATGATCACGTAAACAGCCCTATTTTGGCTAAAAACACCCCGCTGGGCGGTACATATAAATAAACCGCATAGGCCGCTCGTAAGGTGTTAAGGGTTGACAAAGGAATTTATTGATTATTTGTGTGGTTTAAAATAATGTATTCTCAATATAAGTAGGGCGCTTCCTCTTGAAGCGGGGAGTCAGATTGATGATGATGATGGTAATTAGGGCAAGTTGTGTAAGATTCCTTAACCAAATGAACAGAAATGTTGGACCGTCAGCGGCTGGACGGGAGAATCCTGGACGTAGTGTTGCTGTAAGACAGAGGACTTGACTGTTGGTGCTTAAGGTGATGGTGGTGAGATTGGTACCACTATCACGCGCACCACTCTACCAATGCTGCCGCCAACATCAGCTGCGCCACGCTGCCAACGACGACACCACCACCTACCGGCGCCGCAAGCTGACGGTGCGCCCTCTCCCAGGTAAAGGCTGGTTCACTGACCCTCTCCAAATAAACACACACACACACAATCGTTTAAAGATTCTTGCATCCACTAACTATTTCTCTCCCAACACACATACAAAACATAGCTTGTTCAGACACTTCACAAGAGCTTTGTACGAGATAGTTACACTTTCCGACATACCCAAATTACCGTCCCGTTCCATTACTGTATACCCAAATTACCGTCCTGTTCCATTACTTTTTGCCTCCCATACAAACTTAACCATTTTTGTAAGACACTTACTCATATTACACCATTCAAGTGGGCATTTGATTTGTCCCTAATAATTTCCAAAGCCCTACTAAGTATTACCCTTGGCTGAAACACCTCCAGGTTAATTTGTCCATTTGTTTGTCACTCCTTGCATAGTTTTCCTTTCTTTGAGCCTTTTACCAGTGCATTGTTCTACACAACGTACATAATGGGCCCACATAACATTCCACACACACTTGTTAATTGGTAACTATTGTATTGTATCTTCTGCTCCTTCCTACACCATACATCTTGATACATTTACTGAACCTTTACCTCCCACCAAGCCCAAGTAACCCCCAGTCATTGACCCTTTCACTACGAGAGGTCTTTAATAAAGCTGAATAGAATATCAGGCAGTAGTTTAAATTTAATAGTCTTCAATGTTACTTAGAAATATGAGGTACTGTAATTTGTTTTGTCCATTGACTATGGCAATCACATCTTAGCTGAATGTAACTGTCAAAATACTTTTTAGTATCCTGTGACATATTTGGTTAAATACAGTATACTTGTCGAATAATTGATTTGCCAGTGTAAAGCAAAATGCATATAAAGACTATACCGTAATGAAAGGGTTAATAAAGAAATTGAAAAGTTGGATCAGCATCGCGAGTGATTTGAAACAGTAGTTTCTTTGGAGATGCCACAATGTCGTCGGAGAGTCACTTTGAGGGTCTTGCCAGCTGATTGGAGGGACTCTTTAGAGGAACGGACACCTTGTAATGTTAAGTGTTGGTGTTGGGATGCATCTTCATCAACTTCAAAGTGTTTTATAAGTGTCTTAGTTTGAGAGGTTGTCTTATCAATTTTCTTGTCAATTATTCACAATTGGATAGCCTGGAATTCTAATACTATTGAGGATAATTACTTGCTCTTGCATTCTTGTCAGTAGAAGATAAGGTAGATATTTGTCAAGTAATTTCATTTTTCACTGTTGAGTAATATGTCATTTCTATTATTTTTTTTTAACCTAGTTAGCTTCCATTGACAATTTCTTTCTTGCAAGAATACTGTACCTGTAGTGCATTACTGTATCGTATGACATGGGAAGGAAATTCACCATTGTGAATACTTTAATGGAGAAATTTACACGCATGATAAAGAATAGTTTTATATTGTAACAACACAATAGTTTACGCTCTCTCTGGAATCCTCTTCAGGTGTGGGGAATTGGAACTGTTATGTTGTTACACTATAAAAACACTTTCCTTGATGTGGGTATAGTTTCTCTGTATGACTTATATATTGGAAGGTAATTGTGTTGAGTTTTACTACGGAATCCTGTTGCTCTAGAATAACTGGATCAGTGTACCTGTTTATAGATAAGATGTAATTTGTCAATAAATGGACAGTGGGCCGTCTTTGTTGGTGTTTTTACTCTTGGACCTTTAGACTAGTTCATAGTCAACTCTTAAGTAGGGATTGGTCTACTTTCTGATGTGGGGATATGTCTTGGTAAGGGGAACAAAATTGTTGAAATTTGTTGTGCCTTGTATGTGATCTATGGGATGATACAGTTCTATGGTTACTGAGGAAGTGGAGTATAGATACAGTATTAGACGGAAGAATTGGAATTGGTTACATTTTCAAGGTAACAGATTAAAGATTTCTCCTTAATGAAGTGCAATACAAGACACAGGAGGAAGGCTTTCACATTCATAGCCTTAAAAATGGGCAAGTTTTTTCTCTCTAGAAACTGAGAGAGACCTGGGTTCGATTCCCTGGCAAGACAGGATGGATAGTATAGTCTTCTAACACCGAATGGCTCTGTTAACCTAGCAGTGAATAGGAACCTGAAGTTAAGTGGATATTTGAGGCATCCCATCTGGGGTAATAAAGGACTAAATCGTTCCAAGTATCAATTTATATGTATTACTGTATTAGCCTCAACCGTTTCAACAAAATACCCTTTCCTGTTCCATATATAAAACTGGTAAGATTTTGGGAAGCGGGATGCTTTCCCCGTTTACAAATGTGGAAGTCAATGTACGAAGGATATGGTAGAAATCAAATACCATCGAGGATCATTTTAAAATCTTGCTTGGTATGTATAACATGATGAGAACTTTATTTGGTCACATTGCTCAACTATCTGATTTCTATTGGTGCAGTCCAATTTTGTTCTGGTTTGGTATGATTTTGCAAGTTATTGGCGGAAGTGATGGCTGGTAGCCATATCTGCAGTATCAGGAAGTGTCCTTACATTAACCCCTTCTGTACCGGAGACATCCTTTTTACTTTATTCTGGCTACCACTAATCTATTTCCTTCAGTTTAATAAGGATCTCTAGCAGTTATAAGGCTTTGTACTCTCTCAATCAACCCTTTTAACTACTACAAATCCTTCCTAAACTGCACAAAATCGTCTAAATATAGGTAGAATGAAACTACAAAAACGTTGCTGGTACAGAAGGGGTTAATATAACTTCATACAGACTTAACATAACAGTATAGTCACTGGTAGAATATCATATCCTTTATACTACAGCCATGTTCATCATGCAAAGTGGCTTCTTACTATATACTGTATAGGCCCTATGTTAATTATTGTTATCCAATTTCAGTAAGACCATGAATTGTGAATATGGCTGCCAGTTTGCATTTGGCCAGTTTGGATAATTATATGGTTACTGGGTAGAAATTTGAAGGTTTGAACTGTTAAAAAGCAGCCGGGATAAAAGGTTGCTAGCTTTTTGGGTTAAATCCGATAAAGTTTTAGTAATGATATATTTGTACAGTATTATTGTCCAAAACTGTCAGTATTATCTGACTATGAAGGCTTGGGTAAGCATTGAACATTTCTGTTATGTGTTCCACAAAGATCTCTTGAAATATTGGAGATAGAATTTGCATCACAACACACTGTTGTTGTTTTAACATTTTTGCATTATGACCTGGCCGGGCCTCAAACCCGGGTCAGTAGTGTAGCAGTTCAGCACCAAGCCAACTAAACATCCAAGGAGCTTAAAAGTGACAGCTTCATTTGGGACGCAGGTCCCATCCACTACCACCCGCTCCAACTCGGGATCAGAGGAGGTCTCCCCCACTCAACTGCTATCGATGGGTCATCTAAGATTTTGGATGTGTTTAAGTCTAATTTTGTCACTTATGTCATATTTGACATCATCAAATACTTTGGATCAAGACCCCCCCCCCCTCCCCTTCAAGATAAATTTCTGGATTTTATACCCGTCTGAAAACTGTTTCCTCTTAAATTGTAGGCTCGCTTTTGCTCGCCAGGAAAAGAAAACCTAAATGGTACGAAAGGTCTTAACATGACCAAACCTAATCGGGGCGAATGTCTTAAAATCTGAAAACCAATGGGGGAGAAGGGGGTCCAGAAAACTATGGAAGATGACATCATAATTTGCTAATGATTATCTACAGGTGTCTTGAAGAATGGTTTCATATTGGTTATATTGTAGAGAAAACTAGAAGCGGCTTTCAAGTTTGTTAATAGAACTGTTCAAAGTCATTATGGATTTGTCTCTTTGTAACTAATCAGTCTTCTAACTTCTATTTAGTACACTCTCCAAAAACTATCTTAACAGGAAGATGTTAATTACACAATTTACTTAGTCTAAAGCTATACCCAAATATGAGATACTTTATTTGTCTAATTACTAAAAAAGTTATTCATCTCTTGAAATAATTTTGTTAATGTCCTATTTCCAAATATATTTAAATTTAAATAATTCACTATAAATACTTTTACCATATACTGTAGAAGCACTTTGATGGCATTACATGTACTGTATTATACATACATACTAGATTAAAGACTGTATCGTCCAGAGAGAGAGTGGTTTCAGTCTTGCGTCCTAAATGGCGGAATTCCAGGCGACCTTTTTTGGTCCTCCTCTCTCGTCAAGTTCTTTATTTGGAGATCGCACTGAAGTACCGGTTCTTACGTCTTTCTAGGTCTACCCTTAAAGAAATTTTTGCTAATATTATAGTATTATTACATACATTTACTGAAATGGTAGGTGTGATCAGATAGCTTATGTTATGATGATAACGTTTCACGTTTGTCTTCATAAGCGAACACCAATTGATTTTTTACTACCCATTTGTATTTGACAAACAATCTGAATACATGCATATAAACCTTATGCAGTATAATGATGAACAATACATACCACCCATGAACCATCGGACCTTAATCTACAACTTTTTTCGAATGCCCTTGTTCAGTATTCCATATTAGATATAAACAATAAAACTTGGATAGTTTATGGAATAAGTGTACAGTATAGATTTTTAATACATTTCCATTGTTCTTACTCTTTTAAAGAGAAAAGTCTGTACGGTAAACAAATAGGACGGTATAGTACAGTACAGTTGTTTGAAATTTTCGGTTATTCCAAAGAATTTGGATTCGAGGTTTCCAATTATTCTTATAATAATAATGGTTTTCTTTGAGTATAGAATGTTAATAAACTGATGCATTTTGGTTTGAGGTGCTCTGCATCACTCTTGGTGATTTTTTAAATATAGAAATACAGTATATCTACACACTGTTTTTACTACTGTACTGGTATTTATGATTAAGTGGATAGAAATTCTGTGCCTCTGATTTTTGCTCTTAACCTGTAGATCCCAATTGTATGACTTCGGGTGTTCCTACATGTTCATTCCTTGTTTATATTCTTCAAATGTTATGTGCTGACTTTTACTCCTGTTAACACTATCACTTTTAACAAAATACATTACAATATAATGATATATACTATAAGGTGCTTCTACATTGGTGGCTTGTTGGCTTCACACATTTAAGAGGATAAAGCCTACCTTACTCTCTGGAATTACCTCAAAGCGGGTCAACCGTGGCTCGGGTGAACTGTTCACAGTCCACACACTGATTGGCCTTCTGATGATTACCTATGATAGTGTTGGTGCAGTACAGGATGACTGGTCACTGCTGTAGTGGTCTGCCGCGTTTGTATCCATCGGCTAGCTTTATGCCGTAGGTTCAAACTTCAGAGTGAATTTGTGATTTTCTAACAACAATATCAACTATATTCACCTCTTTATATATTCCTTGTTCTTCGCTTTCTGGCATAAACATTACACTATTCATTGTGCAGTTGGGTCTGAGTATAAGATTAGATTGATATCCAGTATTCGATGAATAGATATTAATCGTAGTCCTGTACTCAAATCTTAAAATGTCTTGATAGTATACTGGTTAAAACGTGTAAGTTCTGTATGTGGTGTCCTGGGTTCGAATCCCCGGAGGATCATATGCTTTTATTAATTTCATTGGAAGTTATTGGTGTTAAGAATATTAGTTAATATTAGACAATATAAATGGAGTCATCATGATACGTGTGATCTAAAGCCCAAGTTCCTTCCCATATTTACTTTAGTGAAGTCAGAATCAAAGCTGTTGAATGATAGACTGCCTGAACAAGTGTTCCCCTCCTTCCTGCCTCCCAGAATGTTAATGATAATTCTGTATTGGTTCTTTTTGACAAACTTGTCAAGAGTACACAAATATTTGGTAGGATATTAATATAAAATTAGTTTGCAAAGTGCTTGTATCCCTGTTTGTGCTGACTTGGTTATCCAGTCCTGTTGCAGGGGAGAAGTGTTGTCAATTCTATTTTAATTTGTGTTAAATTTGAAAGTATTAATATAATTGTTATGCTTGACCAGAATTCATACCTCCGGAATGTGTTCTCATGGTAGCGCGTCTGGCTGCCGATTGAAGGGTCGGCAGATCGATCCCCCACCGTTCCATTGGTAGACGGCAAGAGTTTGGGCAGCTCGGTCTAGTGATTCATAGCCAATGTCCTAATGTCCAGTTAAGTCCCTGTAATAAGGACATGATCTAGCTCTGTCAATCAAGGTAGTGCCTGATGTTAGAAACTGCATCATCAGACTCCATACCAGAAATAAGAACTAGTTCCTGTTGATGATAATAGGATAGGGGTGACATCTGTATTCCAGAGCTTTGAAAATCCCTCATTGAGAGCATTGGAAGTTCCCCCATTGAGAGGATAAAGATAGTATGTAGTTAAGCAGCCAGAGGCTATTATCAATTCATCATGTAACAGTTGTTTTCCTCGGTTATGAATTTGGACTCGGTCTCCCTCGTCTCAACTTTGTATCATTAATAGAGATGTTCAAAGGTGAGGCAATTGTCTGAATTATGTGATTACTGGCTTGGAACAGGCCATAAATGCCCATCTAGGCCATATACAGTAAGATCAACAGATAGAAACTGTAAGCATTTTGGACGTGCCTGATAGGCCTTGGCAAGGATTTTAAGATCATATTGTTATGTTTCTAACCGTGTTATCACTTGATTAAAACAAAATGTGACATTACGACTATCTATTGAATCAGAAGTGTATGGCATTTTTTAACATATTGATCGATTACGACATGAGCTTTACTTCCATGAATTTTAGTGTGTATCTCTTTTTGACAACTGGACCTCCAGGGTGGATGGGACTCGTCAGCCTTGGTCGACAGTCTGTCTAGGGGAGTAAACCTTATACAAATCCATACTGCTTACCTAAGGGTGAAGCAGGTTATTGGATGGATTAGCCGCACACCGCTGTAGAAAAATAGTGCCAATAAGATACACAGAAGGCCTCGGAGTTGAACGGATCCTAAATTGAGTGGTCAATCCTGTAAGTTCTTCAGTAAACTGGCATGGGTTGTCTCTCTTACAGGGGATAGGTCTGCTTGGGGGCATTTTGTGTATGGCCACCCTCATTAAGGGGAGTAAGGCTTCTGGCAATAAATAGATTCCAGTTTTGACTTAGTAGAGCCTTTGAAGTTTACCACATCAACTTAAAGTTCACAAACCTTTGAATAAAGTAAAGCAATACACAGAAAAGGAACTTTCGATAATATAAACTCCAAGCTCAAATGTTCAAGCCGTGTACTGTATTGTGTTACTCCACAGGTTTTGCATTCATATGAACCTTGGTAGAGTGTTTCTATTATCAAATATCGCTAGCCATAATTATATCATAATTCCAAATTTTTACCTGCCTATTTTCAAGTAGAAACTATCTTGCTGAACCAATGTTTTTCCCGATGGCCTTTCACCAAGTTTGGCCCAGATTTAAAATGCTTTACAGACAGTGATTCTTGAAGTTGTGCTAATGTAATTTTGCTCTTTAATCTCCATCAGTCAGGTTGACTATGATTTTATTGAATGCTGGAAAAACCGTAACTGAAGTTTGATTTACTACAACATTATTGGTACAGTACGGTCATTCATCAGAGGTTGAGAGGATCTCGGTTTGTGTTACATGTGGATTAATTTTGTTCTGGGTTATGTGGATAGAATGAAGGATTGTTTTGTTTGGTAATTCTATTCACAAGTGCATGCAAACCTAGTTGCATTAATCCTATTAAATATGTAAATATTAGTTGATAATGAAGTTGTTTGTATTTTGTAATCCTTGATATTGTCTAAAATGTTTAACCTCAGTGCTCCAGATCTTGTGGGTTACAGTTGAGTGTTTTCTCGGGAACATTACTCATTACTATATGGCTGAATATTGAAGGTTTGCTTTTGACACAAGAAGAGCTGTTAGTTATTCGTATTTCTGAATTGATCCATATAGAGAATAGCCTTATCTTGTACAGTATTTGTGATGTTATGATTACTGGTAAGTATGGTACAGTATTATGGTGTGTGGTAGATATCTTGATGAAGGAGTCTCGGTAATGATCGGATGGTAGTGCCTTCAATCTGTTGACCTTGATTTCAGCCTAACCAGGGGTCTGTTTCAGTGAACCACTTAAGCTGCAGTACTGTACTTGAAATGCTGCAACGAGAAGCATTCTCAATTGAAATGATTACTTTGGTTTTAACAATCTTGTTGACAATAACTCTGTAATAATGTTCACCCTATAAACTCTACCACTGATGGTAGTGTTTCTAGGGTGATTGTCTTTTATAGAAAGATCTAATAAAATTGTCATTGTTAGATTTTAAATTCAGTTGAGAATGTGACTCTTGGATGCTCAGTATAAACGCCCAAGATGTCTGTAGAAACAAACCGCTGGGTTATCATTGTATTTAACCGGGAGTTCATCAATAATTCGGAGTACAGTTGGTGACAAGTCCGGCTGTTACAGAGTTAGTTTTGTATCGGCTGTTTTAGTAGTTTTGAAGTCTAAAATTAGCAAGAGCAAAAATGAGCCTATACTATCCAAGGCATAGGTTGTTTAATGTTTTGCTTGCTAATGCCATGGGCTATAGTAGCAATACAAAATTAGATCTGTAACTTGTGGTCAGCTGTCTAGTAAAATGACGACATTCCTTCCTACCTTTGTTTTGAGTAAAGTCAATGCCAAGCTTTAATGCCTCTGTAACTGTCTTCCTTCCCAGCTTTTATGTGGTCTTTTTTACTGTTTACATTGTAATACCATTCTGTCGGCCCATCATCTCTGGCTCGACTGCTCACCAGTCTGCTTTGATGTACTGTACACTCGGATGCCGTAGTTTCTAGCCCACTCATAAATATTTGTGGATTTTACAGATTTCTAATTATGGAAGTAGGCCTATTCTTTAGAAACTAATTTATGAATATAATTTTATATACATCAACTACAAAACTACATAATTATACAGTACTGTGTATTGAAAATCAAGTTCTATCCAAAAGTCAATCCACCTACAGTAGTTATACTACAGTAGTATAGTAGTTATGGCCTTGGCCTTGCTCAGGGCCTTGGGGCTGTTCGGCCAGGCAGCATGGGGAACAGCAACAAGAACAACAACAACAACAGTAGTTATAATTGCATAAAGAAAAACAGGGAGTTCATGAATTCTTATGAGTGGGCTACAGACTGTGGCATCAGAGTGTATCTTTCCATTCCCAACTCAGTCACCCTCCACATCTTAGTGATAGAGTGAATCCCCTCACTTTTCCCTTGTACTTGTTTTTTTCAGCCCCTCCAACTCGGCTGTCCTCTTACGCTCCATACCCCTAGAATCGGCCCATATCGGACCTAATGGCCTTATAACCTTAATAGCTTAGCAATGGTTATTGGTAGAAAGATGAGCGTACGGGAAAATGAATTACTTACTGTTGCCTTGATCCTGGCGTTGACCGGACATCGCTGTTGTTGCGAGGTGAAAATTTTGCGCACAGGAGTATAAGAGGACACCCGAGTTTTGCAGTGAAAGTTTGTTGTGGATTATAAGAGGACAGCCGAGTTTGGGGGGTTAATCTACTTGTGTAGACTTTCTAAAATTGAGCTCCATCCTACTTCCTCATTTCTATTGGTTCTGTTTCTTTTTTTCTGTTCGGTCTCTTCTTTTGCTTTAGTGCCATATGGGGTTTGTTACCTGATGCTACTGGTTTTAATATCAGTTCAATTCCTATCTATCTATATACTCAGGCACATATCCCATAGCTGTGGGTGGCCGACTCGAGACAGAGCCTGAACAGGGGGAAAGAAAAACAAATATATATATAATTATATACTGTACATATACCCGGTATATATATACAGTATATATATGTAATCATTACCCCTTCTATTCTATTTGTATACATTTGTTTGAGCATTCAAGCATTCACTAGCTGTGGTATTGACTTTACTGTACAGTAGGCAAAAGTGGGTAGGAAGGGCGACATTTGACTACGCTTTGTGCCCGGCTAATCTGACAAGGTGTTTGGTATGTAGGCTAATTGAGTCAATC
The DNA here is from genome assembly GCA_032716605.1 of Paralithodes platypus. NCBI lineage: Eukaryota > Metazoa > Arthropoda > Malacostraca > Decapoda > Lithodidae > Paralithodes > Paralithodes platypus. The sequence continues at coordinate 20,467,174 of CM064555.1, read as the reverse complement.
TAGGGAATTTTGTCACAAATATTATAATTATTTTATTATTTGTTTTCATTTTAATATAATTTTGCATATTTTTAACTTGTCAGATTAAAGAAACCCTTTCAGTTTTCATAGTGTAATAATTGTATGCATCCTAGTGCACATTGTTGAATATTATTCTATTTAATGTATCTTGGTACTACTGCCATTGACTGAATGACAATATTACGCAATTAAAGTTTAATTATATAAACCCGTAGAGTACCGGCAACGTCCATTTCATTATATTCTGGCAATTATTTGACTATTTTATTCACCTTAGGAAGGAATTCTAGCAATAATAAGGCTTCAAACTATCTCCACCAATCCTTTTAACTACTACAGCTCCTTCCTAAGCTGTACAATGTCGTCTAATATACCTAGAATACAATATAACACACATCGCTGGTACTCAAAGGGTTAAATTATTCATTATAATGTAAAACTTGCAAAACAAACAAACCAAAACAGGGTCAACACAATATAAAGACGAAATAGCTTATCAAAATCGCTATGTGGAAATTACTAATACAGTAATTAATTCTTTCCATCTTCATTTGAGTACTTACGATACTTGTAAGAAAAATTAACTTCATTAATGCTTATTTCTCAACAGTTTTTATCATATTTATAGTTTTTATCATATTTATACATTTGCTATTTGCTTAGATAGCTACGGTGCCTAACGTTCTTTATTGGGCCTTCACAAAGACGTACACATAAACATATGCATGTATATAAATGAACTACAGTAGTATTTAAAAAAAAAAAAATATTGAATTTCTGATCACTGAAAGGGTTACTGTATTGCATTGTAAATAACAATCTAATGGTAGATGTAGTAAGTAATACATACGATTGTCTAGTTTTTGTTGGGGTGAGTGAGGTGACTGAGGTCGGGTACTGTGTTTTGTTTTATCACCAGTTCCTCCGGCTAAATAGTTTCACATTGATTTATCTATTTATGTTTTTGCATTACATGTATTCATTAATTATTCCTTACTGATAGATCATTTTATTTTTTATGTAATGGTGTCTAGTAATCATTGTGATAATTTGATATGACGGTCTTGTATGGAATTCCTCTTCATCAAGCCTTGACTACAAGAATCTGTGCAGTTTTAATGTTTTTGTGGAAAGATTGGTTTTCAACTGATATTTTGGTAAAGTTGATTATTGATGACTGTCACAGTATGTGGTCTGAGACATGAACCAAAATGGATATTATGATCTTCTATAGGACAAGTGGATTCAGCGTTCTCTTCCTCCTCCATGACATTATTGCCGCCGTTCCTTCACCAGTGTATTGGTCACTATCACTGCACACCTGGGAGGCTATAATGTTTTTGACAAGTTTGAACATTATTATTATGCTTATTGTGAAGAATAACTTTTAATATCATATCTGATCAAACTTTCATACTGTTTGTAAACTCTCCCATTGTAATATATTTATAGTGTTATGGGTAGAAAATAGAAGCAGGTTGTGGAAAGAAGGAATATTGTTGCTTCAGTGTTGTGGTTAAAAGAATATAACTGGTTGTATAAGAAAACTATGATGATGGTGGTGTTGGTGGATTTGAGTTGCGGCCACAGTTGAGGGGAGGCTGCGACGTGTCCACCAAGATTTACAGTAGTGTGTGTGTGTGTGTGTCGTCTCGGGGGTGTCGGTTCTCACCCGGGGCACGTTTCTTCGTCACTGGTAAGCCATGTTCTTTGTTTTGTAGCTTTGGTCGTGTCTGTTGGGGAGAGTGGAGCTTCAGGTTTGTAGAGTGGATGATTTGTCTGGAAAATCCTTTACTCGTCGGTGGGATACAAACTTCTTTGGCACTTCACTCTTATCCATAAAGTACGGTCACAGTACTGGTAAATACTTTTAAAAGCAGTTGTTGTACAACTGTGTCTTCCCACTTGTTCACTCTCAGTTGAGAATCTATCTTCCTATTATCATGCAGTAAGACCACTTTTTCTCAGATCCAACTGATCCAGAATCACAAATTCCCAGTCTGGACTTATCATGTCTCTTTTTCATACAATGAAAGAGGTAAATGTTCAAAATACTTCAAGAGTAGGTCCAACCTTTAGTGAACTATTTATGATGACGGGCCTAACCGTATTCTAAATTAGTACTTTCTGGTGATATTTTTATTATAATGTAAAACTTGCTTTCACCAGAAACTCTTTGATTTAATTCACACTCTCTGGTATAGGGTTTTTCAGACATGTTATTGTGATCTTTCATGGAAGTGGATGATGTGCATATATTTGTATGTTGATGTTTCTTTAGTCATTATTTAAGTGAATCATTTGATTTTTTCTTATTGTTTTAGCAAATGGTGCATGGGGTGGCAACTAGTTGGCTTTTGATTTACTGATTAAATTAAGAATACCAAGTCATTTAATCTGTGTTAAAGTGTTGTAATTACAGTGTACGTATAATGGTTATTAGTGATAAGCATGGTGCTTGAAGAAAGTTGAGGGTTTGGTGTTGGTCCAAAGAAGTATAGTCATCTCCAATACTCTTCTTTATATTGTATTGCTCAAGTAGAACTGTTGGCTAATGTAATGAGAGTATATATGTTGGTTCATATAATAGGAAAAATGGGGAATGGGCCTTAGTGTATAGATAGATAGATAGTTATTTTATTTGGAGGGAATAGTGTTAGCCAATCTTGTAAATTAGAGCATCAGATAGTGAGGGAGGTCTGTAGCCAGATAGAAATTGATAGATTGGTTAGTCGGTAGCATACGGAAAGAAAACTATAAATGGCAATTGATTTTTTACAACCCAGATTGTTAAAAAAAATCACCAAACTGATTTACAATAATTGAATAACTCCCCTTACTAGATTAACCGAATCCAGTTTCCTATTATTTGACATATTTCAAGTATTTATAGTTTTTTTTTTTCCTTAACCCGTGGAGCCCCGGCTAGTTTTGTATTGTTTGTTCACCAGAACCCGGCCGGTTTTCAAAAAATTGTTTTATTCCAGAAACAATAGCGAATGGGTTAGGAATGAAGGAAAAACCATGAAAAACCGCTCAAAAAGCTTAAAGAATGGTCCTACAGAGCCCCCGAAAACGTATTTTACAAGAGTAAAAAATTGAAGGCAATTACCCCAAAAAACCAGGTTATTGCGCGCTCACGCGCACGCACGTGGACTTTGAGAGTTTTCAACCATCGGCACGGTTGCGTGGGATACGTACACAGTTCCCATACAAATCTGAGCCCTCTCGAGTGGCTACACCTGAGGTTACGGTGACTCGTCAGACGCGTCGCTGGGGCTGTGCGTTACATACATCGCCGACGCGTCAGACGCGTCGCTGGGGCTGTACGGGTTGAAAGATAAAGGATACTTATACATTTTCTGTAGATAAGGGTATTCGAGGGCAAAAGCGAGATGATCTGTTCGGGGGTTCACAGAATAGTTAGAAAATGGAGTTTTAAGATAGTAATGTCAATAACACTATTATTGCTACTGCATTGATATTGCTACATCCTAAAGAAACTATAATTAGCTCGCCCATCTTAATAATACTCTAAAAAACATAAACCTAACGGAAGCTTGCATTTTGTTTGTTCATCTTCAATTAGCATCATTTTGAACACCACAGTCATTTAACATTTTCTGTTTTTAATTTTTGAAAGGACTGCAAGTTATATGACTTGATATGAGTTTTCCTCTATTACTGCCTCTTTCTGAAGATACATCTTCACCTAAGTAATGTTTTTTATTTATATTTTGACCTGTTTGTAATAGCCTAGGCTAATCCTTCATGATAGCCCTATGAGACTTCAAAATCAGTGATCTACTTGACTTATTGTATTACTACTACTATAAGAAAGGTGACTACTTTAATGCAGTGATGATATAAGTATTATAGATGTTGCATCAATTGATAGTTAGCTTAGTTGCATGTCAGTCCATGGCTAATTGAAGGTTCATAACTACTGTTAGTTTCACAACTTCCAGGATGCTAAAAGGACAATTTAGTAAAGTGTGTTGATTTCCCATGTTACAGGGTGCCAAAAATGATGATTTAGTTAGTTAAACCTGATTCTTCCCAGCTTACAGGGTGCCAAGTGATGACCGTTTTTGGTGTTCCCGTTGCTTGGGTGAGTTTGGCGGAGGCGTTGGAGTGGTTGGCTGAGCAAACAACTCGACTAGTACACCATTTCAACCAGTATGCCTATTGTTAGCTTAGGTTGTCACCTTAGGACTTTAACCCCTTTACCACAATGATGCCTTTATATCCTTTATTCTGACCAGAGTTAGACGATTATATGCAGCTTAAAAAAAACCGATGTTATTCAGAGGGTAAATCGAGATAGTATTTACCCCTTTGAGTCTTGGAGGTAGGTTAAATGCTAAATATATTCGTCTAATGGTAACCAGAATAAGATGAAAATTACGTGATCATACTGAAGGTGTTAAACTGGCATTGGTTTAGTTGTCCCTGGTTGATATGGTATACTGTTTGAGTTGTTTGGGTATGGTGTGGTTGGTGTCACTTCTGTGTTGCAGCTTTGACTCGCTGTCTCCTTGTCTCTCACCTCTCATCACCACTTTACTCTCCAGATTGGATGGGACTCAAAATGTGTGTTATTATATTTATTTATTGGCATGACCTCCGGTTTGACATAACGTAAGAGCGACAGCATATGAATATAGGCCTTTATTATGGCAATGTATTACTTTACAGCTTCTTCAAGGGGAGATGGGCATATTTGTTTGCTCATCTATGTATCTTTTTATTTATTTTTATTAGTTTCCTTCCTAGACCTCCATCAAGCTTAATAAACACCCGCCCAAGATCCTCCTTCAAGATAAATTTATGCATTTTTCGATAGAAAAATCTCCCGACTGAAGGCCGATTTCTCTTAAATTACAGGCTTGCTATCGCTCGTCAGGATTTTTTTTACATGTAAATGACAAAAAGTTAAATATTAACGAAGAAATGGGGCGAAAGGTCTTAAATCACAGAATTAATGGGCCAAATGTCTTGAAAACTAATGGGGCTAAACATGAGGAAAAGGGGGGGACCAGAAAAAGGGCCATTCTCCCCTTAATTTGACCTGCAGACACTGTAAATGTTGTGATAATAAAGGTCCATTCTCACATGCTGTTTTATCATCTTGTGTCATTTATAACATGCGGGTGCCGTAGTCATTTGGAAAGTTTGTAAGATACTTGAAATTGGTTTTGATTTTGAAATTGCTGTTGCTGTAGTCATTGTGATGATTCTTAAGATACATTATCGTTGTAATTGGCAATTTGAAAAAAAACAAGATATGGGTGTTCAACGGTAACTAGACTAGTACTTCTGCAAATTGTACGACTTCTGGGCTCTACTTTGTATTTTGTTCATCAGGAGAGAATTATGATAACATTGAGATTGTTGGACGGTTTCCAAGAGTTCTGTAGTTATGCTATTAATTTCATATACCCACGCAGAGCCTGTCGGGTAAAAATACAACATTATGATAAAAGAATACAATAGCTATGATCAAGAAATGCCAAGAATATTTTGTTTTGTTATGATGCCAAAATCATTTGATCATAAACTAGAAAATATGTACTTAATTCATTTGCAAAACAGTTGTTACTGACATACTCTTTTGAACAAGATAAAGCTACTGAAACTTATTCGTTATTAGAATAGTCATTATAAAACTATTACTATCTTCAATAACAATTATATTTAATACATTTGTCATGCCAATAGATATTAAAGTGTGTGGTAACCTGCCTATGATAAGAGTGTATAGTAATTCCTGTTATTCTTTCAGGTGTGAGTGCCGCAGGTGAGTGACTTCCCTGAGCAGCCTTCTCTTTCTTGCTTTCAGGGACTCCAATACTGGCTCATAACCAATCTAACCTATCCTATTCTACTCTCTAACCTATCCTAATTTAATCTATTCTACTCTTCCCTAGCCATTCTAACTTCAAAACCTAACCTAATTTAACTAATTTAACTAATTTAACTTCCTGTATTGTATTCTGCTCTTCCCTAACCAATCTAACTTGACCAAACTTCTATCTATCTATCTATATGCTCAGGCCCAATCCCCATTTTGGGGGTAGCCGACTCAAGACAGAGCAAGAACAGGGAAAACACAAAAACTACATAAAACAACGAATAAACACAGATAAAAAACACAAATTCACACTCATCTAGGTCACCCAGGAGAAGACCCAGAGACCAGGGCCACCAAGGTCGCTCCAGCACTCCCTCGGCCCCCGACCACCCGGAGAGGTTCCGATCTCGGCAGTCAAACCAAACTTAACTTAATTTAACCTAGCCTAATTTAGCGTCTCCAATTCTGCTCTTCCCTAACCAATCTAACTTGACCTAATTTAACTCGAGTCTTCTATCTTAACCAATCTAACTAATCATAACTAACTTGCCTCACCTTACCCTGAAAACTGGCTCCTAATTTATGTATCCGGTTCTTCCATAACCAATCAACTTTACCTAACCTAATTTAACCTAGCCTGCCTTACCTTAACCAATCTAACTGACCTACCCTAACTTATACATCCTACTCGAATCCCCCCGTTTTTCTATTGCTCGTCGGCGGGCCTTCTCCTTGCTACTATCCCTCGGCCATCACCTCTCCCTTACCAATCTTCTTATTGAATCTATTTCTTTCTCTCTCACACCTCAAATAGTTTCTGAATCATAACTCCATCTTCTCTCCCTTCAACAAGTTAGTGGCCATGGCCTTCCTCAGGGACTCGGGGCTGTTCGGCCAGGCAGCTTAGGGAACAACAACAACAACAACATTTCTTATCAATTTGTGGCATGATTAATTACAGACTACCAGTCAAACGGTCAACATTAGTCAAACATTGTCTGAATATATTTTGTTTCCCTTGTCCAGACTAGTCATTTGAGACTAGTTTGATATCTCCACCACGGTATACAGATTGGGGCAAAAATCAGTGTTTCAGAACTCTAATGGAAATTAATTGAAACGGTGCTGCTGAAACCAACATAGGCTAAACCTATGATACCTCTCTATCTAATGATGATATTGCCTTTATGATTGTGTGCCAATTTTGATACTTTCATCAACAAATGCACAATTCTTCTACCTAACTGCTCCACTATATCATACACTCAATCTATCATAGCCTACCCTATCCTACCCTATATTACTCTTCCACATGTTACTTTTATATTTACTATACCTTACCTTACCTTTATATTTACTATACCTTACCTTTATATTTACTATACCTTACCTTACCTTTATATTTACTATACCTTACCTTACCTTTATATTTACTATACCTTACCTTACCTTTATATTTGCTATACCTTACCTTACCTTTATATTTACTATACCTTACCTTACCTTTATATTTACTATACCTTACCTTACCTTTATATTTGCTATACCTTACCTTACCTTTATATTTACTATACCTTACCTTACCTTTATATTTACTATACCTTACCTTACCTTTATATTTACTATACCTTACCTTTATATTTACTATACCTTACCTTACCTTTATATTTGCTATACCTTACCTTACCTTTATATTTACTATACCTTACCTTACCTTTATATTTACTATACCTTACCTTACCTTTATATTTGCTATACCTTACCTTACCTTTATATTTACTATACCTTACCTTACCTTTATATTTACTATACCTTACCTTACCTTTATATTTACTATACCTTACCTTACCTATTTGCTATACCTTACCTTACCTTTATATTTACTATACCTTACCTTACCTTTATATTTGCTATACCTTACCTTACCTTTATATTTACTATACCTTACCTTACCTTTATATTTGCTATACCTTACCTTTATATTTACTATACCTTACCTTAACTTTCCACGCCAAAACTTGCCATTACCTACTTGAGCCAGAGTCACACAAGCAATCCTTCCGGCTATTTTTGATGAGCAAGTTTTGTTTTGTAGTATTTTGAAGCCTTTTCACATTGGATTCATAAACTAGACATGGTATTGTATGTATATACTTCAGACTTACGGTAGATTGTGGTAATTGGCTGAGTTTTGAAACCACTTGAATTTTGAAGCTGTGACTACAGTTGCTCATAAAAATTGACAGAAAATTCGCTCGTGTGACACTGCCTTTACCCAGTCATATACCTACTCTATACCTTATCTATCATATCTGAAAAGCAGTTCCAGGTTTTGTATATGAGAGTGAATGATATATTGAGTGATACATTTTACAGTTAATGTAGGTGTCCAAGATAGGTCTTTCTTGAGCCCATTACTATTTGTTATGGCACTATATCTTGAATTCAGGATTATTTTTCATGCTGACAATCTTCTGTTGATCATAGACAGTAAGGAGTTTTTTTTTTGAAAAGTTAGGAGTTAGAATGTATGCAGGAGTCCAGGGGCATGATGGTAAACATAAACTAAAGATAAGTAATGGTTAGCAGGGTAGAACGTGGCAAATGGTGAATGGCCTTATGATGTAGGCAAAGTGGGAGTTGGTAGTAACTGTGAGATATAGTGTAGTTGATATCCAGTATTCAATAAATGGATATTTATCATGGTCAAATGCTGTACATATAACTGTCTTGACGGTGTAATTGTTAGAGCGTGTAAGTATGAGATATCCTGATAGGATCTCATGCTTTCATTAATTTCATTTGGGGGGTTATTAGTGTTAAGAACAATATTAAAGATAATACCTGTACTTATGATAAATGGGTCCATTTAAGGTATCATAGTTATGTAAGTGGTAGGTTACAAGCTGTAGGATTCTAGTGCGACACATGTACAAGCAACCTTATAGGTATCAATAATGTACGATTAAGTACGACAGGTTGGGTAAGAGGTATCCTCACCAGGATTCGAACCCACTCACTCCAGGTATATTTGGGAGAGTCGGGCACCGTAAAGTTTATTAGACTTCGACCATGACTATTTTTACGCTCTTCCCCCCCCCCCCAACTCGGTTAAGTGATATACAATTTTTAATCGTCCTGGTACAATAATAGTACCAGGACGATTAAAAATCGTATATCACTTAACCGAGTTGGCGGGGGGGGAAGCATAATAATAGTCATGGTCGAAGTCTAATAAACTCGCCACGTGTTCGAAGGCATAGTCCTCCACGAGACTAAAAACCTGGTTCCTCAAATAAGAACTAAGGTTGCTTTCCTTATATCCGCTCATGGCCGAGTGGTTACGGTGCCCGACTCCCAAATATACCTGGAGTGAGTGGGTTCGAATCCTGGTGAGGATACCTCTTACCCAACCTTATAGGTGTTTTGAATAAACAGGATGGATGTAGGGGATGCCTTTGGGTGTATGTAGAGGAATTCTGCTGTTGGCCTGGTTCTGTTACCAGCTCTTATCACTAGAGTTGGAAGTGGGCTAAAATAAAGTTTATGAAGCCGTTACTGCTAATGATAACTAGGGTTTTTCTCTTCACATGAAAGGTAAGCTGTATGCTGCCTGAACAAATAATGTAATGATCTTTGTTAGTGACAGGTTGCCAGTTAAGGAGGAGGACATACCGGTACATAGGCATTAATATAATGCCAATACGAGAGGGTGCCTTGGTATTAAGTGTGTTACGGTGTGGAAGAAAATGTTGATTTGTTTTTATTTTATGAGGATGAATGTAGAAAAAAATGTGTGAAGAACAACTTGGGTGTGGATGTACTGTAGGTCATGTACAGGGGAACTGAAGAAGATGTGGTCTTGGTAACTGACCTAGGACACTATAGGTGTAACCCATGGAAGGCTGCAGTTATGTAAACAAGTCTTACACACGCATGCTTGTCCCAACACCTTTGAAATTTATCATTTATGAAAAATATAGGTGTTATGTACGGATAGTAAAATATACTTTAAATAATAATATAGCTTATATTTATTATAAAAAAATAAAAATAAATAAAGATAGCACCTCTATTTAGTATTGTCTTTCTTATCCAAACATATTTGATAAATGGATATAAATTATGGTCATATGCTGTGCTTATATCTCTCTTGATGTGTATTGGTTGCAGCATGTAAGTTCTGTATGTGCTTGAGGCATGCTATGCTTACAGGTACCTACCCGATAGCACTATCGTTAGTGAGTGCTATTTGTATATTGTACCATTGTTAATGTCTTGTCAAGTTGCAAATTTGATTTTAATAGAACATTTTGACACTAATTGTAGTTTTTTTATTCATGCAGAGTTTAGTAAAATTTACCAGAACTTCCCAAATTGAACGTGACGATAGTGCGTTATGTGTGCGATTAGTTTGCTTGGGAAACAGATTAACTTGCTCATGTAGTAATGTACACCCTATGTGGTGGATTGTTTTGTTTTATTTCATAAGTTTTATTTTAGTAAACGTTATTTCCACATAGCGATTTTGATAAGTTATTTTACCTTTATCTTGTATCGTAACAGTTTTGGTTTGTTTAGTTTGCAAGTTTTACATTTTAATATCCTAGGTTTGAATCCTTAGAGAATCGCATGCTTTCATTAATTTCATTTAGGGTGTTACTGGTGTTAACACAATCACTGCGGAAATTGTCGTATGACCATTGCTTGATCTGCACTGTACCATCCGGGGGTTTTGGGCTAAAAGTTACCTTCATTCCCTCCAGCAAAGAGCTCTCAAATTGATTTGTTCTTTCAGAAACAAATCTTAGGAGGAGAGATTTCAGGAACTGAATCTGTTCTCACTTAAGAAGCAGTGACTAAAAGGTAAATTAATAGAATGTTTCAAAATACTCAAAAAATATAACAACATATACATTAAAAACTTATATACCTATGCCCCTTATCTCCCTACCAGAGGAAATAATCTCAAGAACATTACCAAGCACTATTTACTAATAATGTTGAAGATAACTGGAACAGGCTTCCTGAATCAGTCATTGAATGTGCCACTGTTGACTTGTTTTAGAATAGCTTAGATCAGCAACTCATAGCTATAGGTGTACTTTAGAAAAACAAATAGTGGCATGATGCATGCATAAATAATAATCTTTATACTAGTTTCTCTCTTCTATAAAATTTCCTTTTTGCATTTTCAGTCATGCAAGGGTATTCTTAAACTAATTTCCAGTACGGCTTTTGTAGGATGGTGAACAGAGAACCTTTTGCTTTTCTGTCTTAGTATATATAAATTAATCATTTACCTGTAGTTTTTAAGGCTGGATCAAATAGTCTGTGTGGTATATGTATCTAAGTAGGCTACCTCCACGATTGCCTGACCTCAGATGTCGTCTATACAAAGAATGAAGTATACAGCCGAGTGCCATTCATAGAGTCCATAGGTAGCCACCTTTTGCCAGATTACCATACGCTTTCTTGGAGGAATGTTGACGGTGCTCTTGTGTTTCTGTTTTTTTGTTGTTCCTACATTAATCCAGGTGTGACTATTGGAGGCAGAGACAATCCCGTTGACAATTTCAGCATTCATCGACATTTCAATTTCAACTGTTGTTGATTCCGTCTTAGTCCTCTCAATGCCATGTTCGTAGACATATGTGTACTGATTCTCCACAGCCTGTCGTTTTTGAGGTCAACTACCTTTCTGTAACCTTCACATCTTGGGGGAATGTATATGTAAACGCGTAGACCTTTCCTGTAGCCTTCATCATAAAACCTTTCACTAATAAAAAACATATAAAGTCCCCTAGAAGTTGTCCTGTTACTGTCAGCTTTTAACCTGGTCCAGTCCTAAGTTTCCGGAGCTGCCGAGTACGAGATAGCTTGTAAACCGCTGGTGGTCTCGTAGTAGTAGTAGTTGGGGAAATTTGCAGACTCCAGACAAACGTACCTAGGAAAACGCATACTGTAAGTACTTGTGGTCATCATTTAACTAAACTTATGTATTACGGACTCGGTATCACCAAGTTTTTAGAAATATACAGTATATATTTCGTTAATCAACATTAAGGCAAAGGATTTCCCTGCTCTTATAAGGCTTAGAAATATAGACCATAGTCAACGCCAATCGCCAGGTCCCCAATGGTCCAGGACGTCTTTGGGTCATAATGGCTAAAGGAGAATAATGTGAATGAGTCTGAGCTGAAGTGTTTGGTAAATATGTTTAGAACGGTGTTTGAGAAATGGAACTTGCAGGTCAATGTGGCAAAGAGAAGGTTATGGTGTTGGGAAGGGATGCAGTCACAGAGTGTGAGATGAGGCTAATGGTCAGCTATGGAGAATGTCGGCTCATTTAACCATATTTTGTCCGAGGCATATCTTTTTGGACCTCTCCTGTTTCACTCCATTAGTTTGAATATATTAAGATGTTTTACCCCATTAGTTTGATGGTAATAAGGCACTTCACCCCATTCAGGGTGTTGATTTATTTTCTGGCGAGATATAGCAAGCCTGTAACTTAGAAAAAATTGAGCTTTGGCTGGAACATAATTAGTTTGAAGGGAGTCTGGGAAGGCGTTTTTGCTACCTAAAGCCCCGTCTACACGATCGAGAAGTGTCCGGCGGGCTGTGCCCCTTCACCGGGCAAAGTCTGTTAAACACGCTTGCAGTGTTGTCCACACGGCAGCCGGGCAGTGATTGGCCACCCAAAGTCTGCCAGTGGTCAGAGTAGGAGCTCAGCAGGGCTGGGTCAGTGGGTCCGGTATGATCACCATGGTCCCCAACAACAATAATCACAGGACAGTTATATAACCTATATATACAAGCAGATGCCAATAGGAGGGAGTGTATATCGGCAGAAGCTCGACTGGAGGCAACACCTCATGTTTGTTTCAAATGGATGCAGCTACACTTATTTGCAGTATACTAAAAGATTATCCAAGCATAGTTTGTCTCTCATTATTCCTGAAACTTGTCGAGCAATATACGAAGTACTCAATCAAGAGTGCTTGCAGGTGAGATTTATAGTGAGACGATCCAACCTAAGTCTACATTAAATTAATATAAATAATGCAATTGTGGATGGTATATTTGAAATCGTCTCGTCGTTGCGATTCCAACAGTTTATACATATTTTAATATTGACCAATTTTTAGACTCGATAGGCCTATTTTAAAGTAAAAAAAACTAGACAAGTTATCTATTTATGGATGTTGTTCAAATTTATACCACAAGTACACTTTGACACAATGAATCGAATGGCGCAAACATAATTGAAATCGGACTATTAGTTTAGGATTTCGATTTTGACTTGACCTTCCTGGAGGGCCCAGGGGACCGGTTTTTGGACTTTAAAAGTCTTCTGTAGCCCAAACTATAAGTCCTACAGACTTCTACCTGGTGCCAATCGATTTCTCTCGACGAGTAGCTTCTATCCATGGTCGTAGATTGCAATTTCGACCAGCCATTCGCCCAGAATAAAAAAAAAAAAAAAAATCCAAAATCCCTGTGTTTAATTAAAACCAGGCAAATATTTACACTTGGCGGGCGACTTTCGAATTTCGAGTTTTCATGGGTATATATGGATTCGTCTCGTTATTACGATTCCAACGGTATATGGATTTTTAAATTTCGATTTTTTTTAGGCCCAATAGGCCTATTTTAAAGTTTAAAAAACCACTGTCCCCTACTTGGTGGCTGTCTAATTCAGAGAAGAAGCTGTTGGAGTGGCTTTGTCGTGTGTGTTATTAGTTAGAGAAGGATATATAATTAAAGCTTTTTCCTGTGTCTTCCTTCCACCAAAATTACCCACTTGTTATAATGGAGCAGCCACATAAGTGATAATATGGCATGTTCAAATAGTATAGTTAGCCATACAATATTGAAGATGGGCTAGTTTTCTTTCAATAATCTTTACAGAAAACGATAGTTATGAATGGGTAACTTAAATTGTATTAGAAAACGAGGTCCGTTGTTATCTATTTATGGATATTGTTCAAATTTATACCACAAGTACACTTTGACACGCTGAATCGAATGGCGCAAACAGAATTTAAATCGGATCATTACTTTAGGATTTATAATTTGACGGCCTCCCAGAACGGCCCAAATGTCCCGTTTTTGGACTTTAAAAGTCCTCTGTAGCCCAAACTGTTATGCCCTGTTTTTCTACAGGTTTAACTTGGGTAATGTGAGTTCTAATTGACTGGGTATATAAGGCTGCATGCACAATACAAGATATGAGGAATAGAGAACACAAAGAAACACATAGTAGCAAGTTACACGATCACGTTTATTGATATACCACTGCAGAATACTTGTGTAAGACAATATAATAGAATCGAACAACACTAGCATAAGTGGATCTGGATGGAGCCTAGTCTCCCACTTCCAACATTCAGGTATTAATCTTCTGATCACTGGCTTTGATTTAACAGGTTTATATACCGAAGACCATCAATGTTACTTATAGAATCATGTTCACTGTTAGGTTTCTTACTGGTGGCTCTGGTGCACAAGTAGTAGTTCACAGACTAGATTAGACACGCGTATTTTAGAGCACGGGAATTCTAGTAACCTCAGGGGGTACTGATCTAAGTTTTCTATTCTTGTCTCAGAAATACATAGAACGCAAATCAGTGGGCGAACCTTCAGATATTACTAGGGTTTCCTTCTAGGTAATAATATCTGGGCATATGGTTGATTACGAGAGTTAGTATCGCCTGTTAAATAATGAACACTGATACGCTTAGCACTTCCTAATTGAATGGTTATATGAATTATACTGGGGCAAAGAGATAGCCAATTCGTAGAAATATTAATTAGTGAATCTCTAAACAGCACAGTAATATGTAGTACTGCTAAAGGGAATCTTAGGTAGCATCTGATGGGTCTGGTCCTGGTTATCTTGCGTCCATGATGTTGGGGGCTAACGACTGGTTCCGCGGCCGTCCAGGGGGCCCATATGTGTGAAGTTCTTAAATACGTGGGCAGGTCCTTCTATCCAAATCTGCCACGGAGTCTGCCGGCTCTGGGATCTCACTCCGGAACAACACAAGGGCAGAGCTAGAAGTTAACTGCAGGGTAGTGACCCCTGGTTGGTGTCTAGCTTTCAACTGATTTGACTGGGGGCGGGAGCTAGATTTATAGGCTCGGTTCTGGGCCCTGTATACAGTAGGGATCTCGAGTCTTATGGACTTATTTGAGCTCTCAATAGATATGGGGACATATCTATTGATATGGGAATTTGCCTACACACCAACTCATGAGGAAAAATTAGAAAGCCAACGCAATGCCCTCAGAAGCTGGCCAACCATCCAGCAAACTCACAAGGTCAGACCAGCAGCGGTACACACGGCTATGCCCGACCAAGGTGCTTTTTTAGAGGTAGTAATGGGACGTCTTCTGGAAGTGGAAAAACGGTCTCAAGTGATAATGGAGAGATTCCTAGCCCAACCGAGGGGCCAGACATGAACCACAGAGGAAGGTGCAACTACCACTAACTAGTTTTTTTGTGGGCAACATCAGAGGATCAGAGGACTTTACCCACGAAACAATCAATGTAAAGTCCCTATGTTGGAAGAAATTGCAGAGGAAGACAACTCAATTTTTCTAGCCCTCACAGAAACACACCTGAACGAAAACATTTTGGATGCAGAGATCAATATCCATAATTTCACTATATTCAGAGCCGACAGAGAGGACAGAAGCCACGGAGGAGTAGCACTCTACCTAAGGGAGGATATGGCTGCAAATACCGAAACTTTAGTTGCATTCTCAAACGGCACAACAGAGCTACTAGCAGTACACATAAGACAAACCGACATGCTCATCATAATTTTGTACCGACCTCCAAACACCACAGGGGAAATTTTCAAGGTCACAGAGAAGATACAATCACTCCTACAAAATCTTCCAACTCCCGCTACAGATGTCATCATCACAGGAGATTTCAACCTGCCCATCATCAATTGGGCAACCATGAAAATAGATGGAGGAACCAGGGATGAAAAACAGCAAGCCAAGGAGCTAATGACTATCATGGACACTGCATACATGAAGCAATACATCGAGGAACCTACAAGAGGCAACAACACACTGGACTTACTATTTGGCAACAACTTCGACTTGGTACACTCGTACGAAACTGTAAAAACTATAATGTCCGACCACAGCCTCATCAAAGTTAGAACCCCCACACCACCACACCACCAAGAAGATGTCAACAGGAATCAAGCCAAATACCCTGCACCTCTCTGAAAGATCTCAACTTCTACAGCAAAGATATAGACTGGGACAGACTGAGAGCAGAACTGGCAGGAACTGATTGGAGGGCACTATTCGAAGATAAAAACGTCGACGAAACTCTCAGTATCCTCCAGAAACAATGCCTGGAGACCTGTAAAAACATCATACCACCCAAATCAAGCAGGAAGCAGATCAAGCGGATTCCCAGAGATAGAAAAATACTAATGAAGAAAAGGACGTACTTGAGAGCCAAGCAAAGGAAGACCAGCTATGCGCACAATATCACCAAACTACAAGAAGAGCTCGATGAAGTTGAACGTAAACTCATCCAGTCACACCAAGAGCAAAGAACACGCGAAGAACTCCAAGCAGTTGCAAACATACGAGTAAATAGCAAATTCTTCTGTGCATACGCAAAAAGGAGACTCAGGAACACCTCAACAATAGGACCACTTGCAAAACCTACGGGCGAACTTGAGAGTGACCCAACCGAAATGGCCAAGATACTCAAACAGCAGTACGAAAGTGTCTTCAGCCCGCCAAATGAAGACAAGAAAATCGAGAATGCAACGACTTTCTTTGGCAACGCTCCAGGGACACCACATCAACTCTCCTCGGTAACAGTATCAACAGAGGACATAATAGCAGCCATCGACAAGATTGGACCAAACTCTGCGGCAGGACCAGACGGCTTTCATGCCCAACTGCTAAAAAACTGCAAACATCAGCTAGCCTTGCCTCTAAAACTGCTGTGGAGCAAGTCCCTCCAAACTGGATATGTACCACAATCCCTAAAAGAAGGTAATGTCACACTAATACACAAAGGGGGCAGTAAAGGCATAGCCAAAAATTACAGACCAGTGGTGCTGACGTCACATCTTATTAAAATCATAGAAAGAACAATACGAGCTAAGATGGTCAGCTTCCTGGAAGATAACGAGGCGTTCAACGAGGGGCAACATGGCTTTAGACAAGGCCGCTCCTGCCTCTCACAACTACTATCACACTACGACAAAATCCTACAGGATATTCAAGACGGAGAAAATGTAGACGTCATATATCTAGATTTCGCCAAAGCTTTTGACAAGGTGGACCATGGGATCCTTCTACATAAACTCAAATCACTGGGAATAGGGGGAGACCTTGGAAGATGGCTCCACAGCTTCATCACCAACAGAAAACAAAGAGTCACGGTTCAAGGAAGCCTATCAGCAGCAGGTGGGGTCATCAGCGGAGTACCACAAGGATCAGTACTGGGACCTCTCCTATTCCTCATCATGATAGGAGACATCGACAGGGACCTGGAACACTCAACAGCCACATCGTTTGCAGACGACACCAGACTCATGAAGAAAATCACCTCACAACATGATGCTCAGCTACTACAACAAGACTTGGACAAAATCCTGAAGTGGGCAGAAGAAAACAACATGGCCTTAAACGGAGACAAGTTCGAGCTTCTAAGGTACGGGAACAAGAGAGCACTACAAAACGACACCAACTACAAAAGTGGACAGCAAGAAATTACCGCCAAGGACACAGTGAAGGACTTGGGAGTAAATATGAGCAGTGACGCCACTTTTTCCCAGCATATTACCAAAGCCACAACAACAGCAAAACAAATAGCAGGCTGGATCCTGAGAACCTTCCACACAAGAAATGAGAGGTGTATGCTAACACTGTGGAAGTCACTGGTCCTACCACGACTGGAGTACTGCTCTCAGCTCTGGTCTCCCCAAAAAGTAGGAGAAATAACAGAAATTGAAGCCACCCAGAGGACATTCACCAGTAAAATCCATGGGTTTCAACACTTTAACTACTGGGAGAGACTTAAGGAGCTGCAGCTGTACTCACTTCAAAGACGTAGGGAGAGATACATCATCATCTACGTCTGGAAGATTTTGGAAAAAAAGGTACCAAATCCAAACATCCAAGAGACTTAGCACCAAAGGCGAGGGAGGCTGTGCTATGTGAGGACTACGCCGGGATCAACACAAAAAATCAAATCCCTGATCCATCACAGCTTTACATACAATGGAACCAGACTGTTCAACTGTATACCAGCCCCTCTCAGGAACATGACCGGGGTGTCTCCAGACACCTTCAAGAAACACTTGGACATGTGGCTGGCCAAAATACCGGACCGGCCACCAACACCAGGATACCCCAACAGTCACTAACGGACGGAATACAACTAAGTGTAACTAAGTGTAACTAGGTAAGATGGTATTTACTGTTGTGGCACATGGCTATAGGAAGCCTTTATATTTTCATATAACTGAGCCTTAGTAAGAGGTACTATTTTGGCTATACTGGAAGTATTTAGGGGAGAGAGACTGGATCTACTTTGCGAGGAGGATGGGGACAGCTGTGATAGGAGCGTCTCTCTAGATTGTTCAATCTTCATTCTATGGTATAGCTGAGGTGCTAATTTAGTGATCAGAGCATGCAAGAAAGGTAAATGGTTTATTGTGAGTTAATAGAGGTTAGTAAAGGTGTTAGTCATGCATGGTTAGTTCATTGATAGGAAGAATTCCTGTGCTACCTGGCAATGACTCGGAAGTCAAAACAGGGGCCAGGTATACCTCCGCGGGGGTGGGGGTCTCCCTCCTCGGGTGGGCAAAAAGGGGGAGCTGGGCGCCCTCTCTCTGTGATAGTCGTCCGGCGGCTGTGGCTAGGGGCTTGCCATATCACCAGTGTTTGTAATAACCCTCTGTGTATGACAGTATGAGACAGATGTGGGTGTCCTTAATACCAAAACCGAAGGTGCCTTGGCTAGCTGGTTTTACTCGGCTGGTTGTTAATTGTAGGGTTTGCTGGATGTGGTGGAGACTGGGTTGCTAACTCTGCCACATTTATCTGGAAGTATGGCAATAGAAATTAGTTACTGGCGAGGCGGCTAGCCTCGCACCGACGACCATTGGGTGCAGGGTTGTGAATGGGTTGTAAGAGAATAGATGGCATGCACGGGGTTAGTAAAGTTCTAATGTTGTTCTGGCCTACTAAGGGAAGGTAGGCTGGATAGGAGTATATATATAAAAAGCTGGAGAGCGTTAGTAACGGACAATTCAAGGATCTTCAAGAGAGGCTAGGTCGGACAAGAGTAGAGAAATACGGGGTCTTATAATGAGAGGGGGGGGGGGGGGGGGGCGAGTGCAGGGGGGCTATAGGGGAATTTGACCCTAAGGTCTCTGGGCGTGGGGATGGCATTAGGCTGCAGTTGATATGGAAGTTTGAAAAGGCAGTAGAATACGTTAGCCAAATGCTACCGGGGAATGCAACTATGGGGTGGTATATGAGTCTGGAAAAGATATAGAGTTATGTGATCAGTCCGAGGGGTTATGGATACTATTAGTTGGCCCTGGGAACTGCGTTTTCTATTAAATATAAATATACCAACAACAGCGGCAGTTCGTAGGGGTACTTATAGTTATTGTTTCGGGGTACTTATGACAGATACTGGTAACCAGGTTATCTTATACAATCTCTGGTTGGGGTAAGAGGTGTAAGACACGAAGTAAATTGGCGTAGTGTGGACTGTGGATACGAAGGAGGCAAGGGGAAGACGTATATGACAATTGTGGGAAAGTAAATGGAAAAAGGTGAACACAATGGCGGATAAAAATACTTAACCTAAGGATTACATACATCGATGAACGATGACATTATAGTCGTCGTCCTAATAAGGTGATGAAACCTGGTTGATCTGTACTTGGCACAATACGACACAAGGACAGTGCCGCTATGTCGTATCAATGCTGGTGGCAGTTAATATTATAGACTTAGTTACTAGAGGAACAATGCAAGGGGCGACTGAGCACGGGTTACATATATCTATACTCGTCATGGAAAATGATATACGAGGTCTAGGGACAAGCGTGGGTGTTTTAACTTCTAAGATATATAACATCTACTTCTCGGATGTAAGAATATACATAGATATAATTATGGTTGTCTGATGTGTTGGCATTGGCTCAACGTCGGGACAGGGCATGGGTGTTTTTAATATGAATGTATATTCCTGTTCATCATCTTTGTAGTTAGGAGTGTAGGACACGAGGCCGGGTTAGTGTACGTGAGGTGTGGAAAATGGTCAGGTTAGAAAAGGTAAATGGGTGCAGCCTGGAGCTGCTTAGCCCTGCGGGCTTGGGCCTGTCTGAAATGGCTGGCTCGGTCCTTTCGTTCTGTGGACCTTTCCTTTGGGTGTTTCTGTGTGGTGTTCGCTCGTGGCTTCTGTGGTGGGCTTCTCGTTCTGGGGCATTTTAGATATTATGGTGGTAGACCCTCCCCATAGGTCCCAACACAGCCCACTACTACCATAAACTGTATCTTACACACCAGAACCGGTACAGTGCCACCTGGTGTCAATATTGTGACCACCATACCGGTCAGAGCCTTCCCTGGACAGTCTGATATTATTGTGCTAGACCCTCCCCATGGGTCCCAACACAGCCCACTACTAACATAGACTGTATCTTACACACTTGTACCGGTACAGTGCCACCTGGTGCCAATATTGTGACCATTCATTTTCATTTTCATTTTCTATGGAGCTCGTCCTGGAATCTTTACGACTGAACCTCACGATTCTATACAGGACTGGCCATTTGTATCGGCACTAGCTCAGAGAAGAGTGTTGAGAGGGGAGAAGGTGTGTTGGAGAGAGAGGAAGCTGTTGGAGTGACCACCATCCACCATACTGGTCAGAGCCTTCTTCTTCTTCTTCTTCTTCTATCGAACCCGCCCGCAGACCGTGTAGATCCACAGGGCTGACCTTTAAATCGGTACTGGCTGAGAAACGTTAGTAGGAGGGAAAGTTTAGAGTAGAAGGACAGTTTAAGAGATTTTTTTTTTTATAGGGGGGGGGGGCCCCCCCCCTACCCATTTCCCAACTTGTCACCAAAATCCATCAAGTTTTCTGGCATTACCAGATTGTTAAGAATATTTTCAAACATGACTAATGATGTAAGGTGTGCCACACAAATTATGGTAGACTATTTTAAAACATAAATAATTGTAATCCTTTTATCGAAGATTGAACAAATTATTGTTTTCGTTCTTGTTTTAGTATAATCCCTTTCTCGGGACGGTCGCTTAGCAACAGTTGTGTTTATGGTGTTATTATTGTGTTGTTTCTTGTATATTTCCCTGTTATTAAGGCTCAATGCCAGGTAGATTTGTTCTGTTGATGTGTGCACAACTAACAGAACAATAGTAGCATATAGGCTATACGGAGTCTTGAAGGTGAGAGAAGATAAATACGTTTCATGTCTTGTTCAAACTTTTGGCGTCAGGTTTTGGCTTGACACTGTCCAAGTGTTCAACAGTATTTAGGAAGGACTAACCGACTAAGGAGTCTAAGGCCCCTATTTTATGGAAAGTGGTTATACTGATGTTTTGGACCGACAGTTAGCCCATCGATCTGTTTAGGCCTAATAGGTCCGGTAGAACATATACATCATTGCTATATATGGCATTAAGAGCGGAAATGTATTACAAGGGAGAAACAAAAAAAACGCTAAAATACATGTATAGGCCTAGGCTACTGTAAAACAATAAGTTTTTCAGCCAGTACCCAACCAGCGGGGGTGTGGGGGCGGCAGCCCCCACCCATATACTAGGTTAGGTTAGGTTAGGTTGTTAAGTTAGGCTAATGGCACAGAAAAAAAAAAAAACAAAAAAAAAAAAACAAAAAAGTAACCCAACCAGCGGGGGTGTGGGGGCGGCAGCCCGCACCCATATACTAGGTTAGGTTAGGTAAGGTTGTTAGGTTAGGCTAATAGCCTAGAACATTAAAAAAAACAAAAAAATAGTCTAATAGGGGCGTGTTTTTAGATTGTTCGATAATGGGTAAATACTCATTTCCGCTCCTCTTCAGTATAAAACAACACTATATCTGAAGGAAAAAATACAAAAAACAAAATAAAACTTACTGAAATCGGCAATCGCTGTCGGTCCAAAAAGTCAGGTTTACCTGGAAAGTTAACCCATGATTATTGTATTGTATTGTATTTTTCTACATCTCAGTTTTCTCCGTGTTTTATTCCTTCAATGATTCCCTTTTGGAATCATTTGCCAAACGAGGTTGTACAGTCAACCAATATCTCAGCTTTTAAGTCCAGAGTTAATGTTTTATTACAGCAGTAAATTTTTGTTTTAATCATGAATTGCTTTTATTCTTTTTAGAATGGTGTTTTAATTGACAAACTGATCTTTTCTTCTGGGCTCTCTAACTACTGTAGCCCTTTTCCTTTTTCTTAGTTGTCTTAGTCTCTCTCCAGTGCTTAGGCTACGGGTATTTTGTGGGGATTCATCTTTTATAGGTGTATCTGCACCCTGTTGGGAGGCTTAGACAGCTTCTATTATAATAATAATAATAATGATTGTGACAAATGGATTAATGGATAGCCTATGGGTGGATAACATGGTTTAGCCTAGCCTAATTAGGATAAGTAATTATTCTAGGCCTAGTCCCTAGTAGGCTAGTGGGAAAAATGTTATTTTAATAGGCTACCACGAATTTTCCGAGTGTTTTTTATAAAAGAAATTGTTCATTTGCATCAATATATAGGCCTAGTGTTTGTAATTAATTAGAAATCTCGGGAAAACCTATTTCCCCATTAGGCCTATTGATCGATGTTGAGACACGCCCCCGATAGTGATTTGAAAAGACATTAGCCTAACCTACCAACCTTACCTAACCTAACCTAATATTATGGGTGGGGGCTGCTGCCCCCACACCCCCGCTGGTTGAGTACTAATCCCTTGGTAAAAAAAAAAAAAAAATGGCTGTCGATTAGGCTACGAAGGTGAAAGAAAGTTGATGAAGTCTACGGTGTTTACTCTGCAATCTTCAGCTTTGATTGTCCATTGATAACGGGAAAGTACTGTATTGACAACCTTGTTACGAAACTTAAATTTTAGTACCATACTTTTTAAAGTTTTATATTAGGGTTTTCCGAGTGTTTAACACATTTTCATATGATCTTTAGAGCTATCGATAACTGGAAGTACCGCATTGACAACCTTGTTACGAAAAATAAATTTTAGTACCATATTTTTTTATTAAGTTTTGCCGAGGGTTAAAACAAATTTTCTTATGATCTTTAGAGCATATAGATTCAATATTTATCTTCAAATATAGCCTATCAACAAAATTTGTGGTATTAAAATAACATTGAACCGGCTAGTGCCAAGTGGTAGGCCTACCATTCAACTTTCAAGACAGCTAGAGCAACCTTCGGCTAGGCTATTTACCAAGTTTTCTTTATATTTTGTTCAAGGAATAGCCTAGGCCTATAATGTTTGATAAATTTCTATAATTGCCTAGGCTAGGCCTACGAGCTAAACAATATATTATTGTATTTAACAGGAAGGTACGATGTGGTATAGGTGGCAATATGCGGAAATGGATTATAAGGGCATTCCGCCCCCTCTGACAAAAGTCTATCAATCTAGATAGCAGGGTGTCAATCCACAAAATATGAATTGTGCTATCATTATGGCTATTATTTTGTTATCATTATAGCGCGATGGAGCGGCGAAGGCACGAGCTCTCAGGGGGTCCGGGGGCATGCCCCCCCGGATTTTTTTGGAGAATTTAGGTGTCTAAAACAGCATTTCCTGCAATCTAAAGGCAATCAAGATGGAACATATGGAGACCAAAATTGTGTCAATTTACCTTTTTTGTTTCTTAAAAAAAAAAAAAAAAAAGGTTGGGGGAGTTTCTGTTATCATTATACAAAAAGTTCATTTGCGTTATCACTCGAAAAAAAAAAGCGTCGTTTGACACCCTGGACTAGATGTGACACAGATTTTACATTGTTTCAGAGACATTAACCTAACCTAGCCTAGGGTAATGGGGGGGGGGGGGGGGGCGGCTTATAATCCATTTCCGCATATTGCCACCTAGCCTAGGCTATACCACATCACTTACCTCAATAGTAACCTCATCATACCTTCCTGTTAAATACAATAATAATTTGTTTAGCTGCTATAGGTGCAACCGTGCAATTATAGACCTAGGCTATAGGCCTACCTAATGTTTTATTGTTGTATTTCATGGTTTTAGTAATTTTCTCACTCTCCATAGCCTACACTCCACATGACTGAACCATCTCAAGGTGTTGCAGTAGGCTAGGGCTAGGCTAATAAGAGAAAATATTATGTAGACCTAATAGGCCTATAGCCTACAAACAAAAATAAGGGCCATGAGTGACTGTACTAGATAAGGAATTATTCTATAATTGCACCTAGGCCTATACGTGAGCTAAACAAATTATTATTGTATTTAACAGAAGGTACGACGAGGTAAGCGAGGTAAATTTATAGGCTAGGTGGCAATATGCGGAAATGGATTATAAGGGCATTCCGCCGAATCCGCCCCATCTGGCCCCCTTACGAAAATCTACGGTTACTCACTCCACTTTTAGGGGAGGTGTGGTGGAGTGGTCATGCCACTGGATTGGTAATCCAATGGACCCGGGTTCAAATCCCGATATGTCAATGGGAAGATATTATTGGGATTGAATTTGTGTTGTACCTAGTTTCAGTGCATTACCACAAAGCCCACCGAAATGCCAAAAAAATACCCTCATTGTTCCCTGATTAAATAACACTGTATGAATATTCCCATATGCAAAATATGTTACAGGGGGACAATGCCTATTGAGTTCACTGCTCAATAGGTGGCGTTCTGAGAGTGAGGGTCTGAGTCTGGAGGGTGAGACGGTGAAGCACTTGAGCGAAGCAACCAGCCGCTTCAGAGATGGAGCTGCTTCGAGCCATGATGGATGCTTCACATGTCTCACTCACCAGACTGGAACAAGACCTCACGGGCTTCACTGTGTTGAGCGGTGGAATGTACAGGCTCTCAGCCTATGCCCGAGAGGGAGTAGTTGGAATATAGAAAAAAAAAAAAAAAAAAAAAAAAAAAAAAAAAAAAACTGAATTTCTACCGTTTTAACCTTTACCTATTTGATTTTTTTTTTCTGGTTTGATTTTCGTCAACTTAGTAAACTTTACGGTCAATTTGCAGGACACGCAACAATATAGGTAGGCTACAGTAACACATTTCTATTATCAGTTTTGGGTTCCTATCATCATATGCTTCATTCTCGGGAAAACAAAACATTCTTGGGATTTTTTTTTTTTTTTTTTTTTATCATTAACCTCTGAAGTGCGCATGGGGGGTATGAGACACCACACTCCTGTGCTGACGTATTTGAGCTGTTCCCATCACTAACATCGTTATTTTACCATAAATAGCATTAATACTTATACATATGCGCCTATTATAGGTTGATTATAAAGGTATTAACCTGTTACAACAATAAAACAAGTGGAAACAGCGTTTGGATGGTCAAAATCGGCGATACAGGCCGGGAGTTACATAATGTATGGCTGAGGCAACCTCCCTCCCCACCACACTTTCCCAAGTCTGGAGAGAGACTGTCGATCGATACTCTCTCTCTCTCTCTCTTGCACTCGCTTGCTAACAGTGATGACAATGCCCTGCTTGCAACTCGCTAATGTTAGCTCGAAAATATACCACAGAATAAGGGAATAACAGGGAAAATAGGTGATAACTGAAGGAGGGGAGGAAAGTGGGGAAGGAGGGGAGGTGGGGGAGTGATATTTGGCATGGCCCAGGGGCAATAAAAAAAATAAAAAAATAAAAACAAAATGTGTTTTTTTTTTTGGGGGGTGTTTTAAATGGATTTTTTTTTTCCCTTACTCTTAAGAGTCTTCCCGCAGTCCGCCGGGGGAACTCTTAAGAGTCTTCCCGCAGTTCCCGGGTTAACCTAACCAAAAAACCTAACTTAATAGGCGCCATAGGTGTAGGGCCAACTCGGCCCATCTAAGATTACCAACTCGGCTCACTTACTAGCAACTCGGCCCGTCTTGCATTACCAACTAGCTACCAACTCGGCCCATTTATTTGAAAATCTTTAATCAGTGTTTTGGACAATGGATTCAAACTTGAGTGGTTTGAATTAACATAATTAGGTCCGCCAAATACAATGTAGGCTCACCAATGATAAAAAAAGGGTTCAAACAAAAACGACACCTTTTCCAGTCTATCGGAGATAGTGGGGGTGCTTGAAAACGCAGCTCACTGATTTGAAAGAGATTTAACTATCAAAACACGCAACGTTGGCACCTTTAACCCCTTATTGGCGGCGCTCGACTTAAGTCGTGCACCAATTTGCAGCAAGTTAGGAGCATTATTAAGGCTTTTAAAGGGTTAAAATCGAGTGCAAATGGCCGGGAGCGCAGCGGGCCAGACAGCTTTTTTAGCGTTTTTTCGTGGTTTTTCCTTCATTCCTAACCCATTCGCTATTGTTTCTGGAATAAAACCATTTTTTGAAAACCGGCCGGGTTCTGCTGAACAAACATTACAAAACTAGCCGGGGCTCGACGGGTTAAGGATGTGCGTCCTTTGCGGAAGGGACTGCAGTGTGATTGCAATCTATGGCAACACCGAACCTGTGGTACTGGCATCACAAGGAAAGCATACAGAAAAGCAGTGCGAGAGAGGCTGGGAATCAACTGGAATTGTAATTTTTGCTATGAACAATCAACAAATTTGCACCCCATCGCAGAAAGTTCGACTTTCAAAGGCTGAACACCCCCAGGAAGAAATAATGGCTATTATATTTTACCAACGACTCCTGTAATAATAAAGTTATTTAACAAAAATTAAAAGCAGTGTCTCACCACGTTGCTGTCTATGTTTGAATGCTAGAGGTCCTTCCTAAACTAACTAATACAGATTATGTATAAACATATACATATTATATTTAATCACTGACTCCTGTAATAATAAAGCTGTTTTAAATTGTTTATAGGCTAGTCTGTTGATTTAGCCTACTATTCGATGCGTAGAGTAGCCTAGAATAAAGACCATAAGTAAGGGCATTAGGCCATGTGGTCCGAGTTGGTATTTCATGGGCCGAGTTGGTAATGGGCCATGTGGGCCGAGTTGGTGTTTGATGGGCCGAGTTGGACGGTATTCGGCGCCATAGGCCTAGCCCCCAAATACATTTAGGTTTGGTTAGGTTAGGTTTTTTGGTTAGGTTAACCCTGGAACGGCGAGAAAGCTCTTAAGAGGTTTTACTGGACGACGGCGGCAAAGCTCTTAAGAGGGAAGGCCTAAAAAAAAAAAAAAATTAAAGGCCCCAGTAGCACTTAAAACAATTTTTTATTTTTTTTCCTTCTTTTTTTTCCCCATACCTCATATCACTCCTCCACATCCCCTCCTTTCCCCCCGCCCCCCTTCAATTATCACCTATTTTCCCTGTTATTCCCAAATTCATTGGTATATTTTCGTGCTAACATTAGCAAGCTGGTTGGAGGCTGTGGTTATGTGTCTAGCGAGTGTGCTGGAAGAGGTGGACTGTGGGGTAGGGTAAGACTCTCAGTCAAGCTCCAGAGTTTGCGAGGGGAGGAGTTGCCTCACTGTGCTCCACATTTCATGAATGGGCCGCTCCATGTTTATTCGCGATTTTGACCAGAAAAATTATATTCCCACTTGTTTTATTGTTGTTACAGGTTACTATCTTCATAGTGAAGGTAAAATAGGCGCATATTGTAAGTGACCCACGAGGTAAAGCTAACCTTCTTGCAGATATTTTCTCCACCAACTCAACCTTAGATGAAATAAATCAAGATGTCCCTGTACTTAATTTTAATTCACCTGAAATTCCCTCACTTAAGATCCACACCAGACATGTCAAAACTATTTTGCAGAATCTCTCAGTAGATAAGGCTCCTGGTCCAGATGAAATTCCTCCAATAGTACTTAAGAATTGCTCCTTGGTGCTCGCTCCTGTATTGGCAAAAATTTTCCGTCTGTGTACTCATACCTCATGCTTCCCAGTACCCTGGAAAGAAGCAAACATCCATCCAGTTCCTAAAAAGGTGCCTCTTCAGATCCATCAAACTACAGACCAATAGCTATAACTTCCACTCTTGGCAAAGTTTTTGAAATTATATTAAATAATCACATAATTAAGCATCTGGAGAATAATAAATTAATCAGTGATAGGCAATATGGTTTTAGACGATGTCGATCAACTGCAGACATTCTTTGCCTTCTTACGCATCAAATCAACCAAGCTACAGACCAACATGGTGAAACACATACAATAGCACTGGATATATCAAAGGCATTTGATAGAGTCTGGCATCAATCCTTATTGTCGAAGATGTCACACTACGGCCTTGCATCATTAGTTCCACTAATTTCTTCTTATCTTCATAACAGAAAAATATGTGTAATGGTAGATGGCCTTTATTCTCAATTTCACTCAATAAATGCTGGTGTTCCCCAGGGATCAGGTTTGGCCCCAACTCTGTTCCTCATTCATATCAATGATCTCATATCTACCACTCATAATCCAATACATTCCTACGCAGATGACTCAACACTCCACAGTTCCTTCACATTTACCAATTCTTTCACCCAACCCGATCTTATAAATTCAAAAATAAACACTGCAATTTCTCTGAACCAGGACCTCTCTAGAATTAATGAATGGGGACAAGAGAATCTAGTTTCCTTTAATGCACAGAAAACCAAGTACATTCAATTTTCTAACCGACAGAATCTCACTGACTCCCATATATTTTTTAATGATGTAAATATTCCCACTTCCCCTAGTATTGACATTCTCGGTGTAACATTAACTACTAACTTGAGCTGGACACATTATGTTAGAAGCATTGCTAAGAATGCCTCTAAAAAACTGGGACTCCTGTACAGAGTTCGAGAATTCTTCACTGACGAGCAGTTGGCCGTAATATATAAAAGTCATGTGCGCTCTCAGATGGATTACTGTTCACCTCTGTGGGGTGGAAGTGGAGTGGTTGCATTGAGGCAGTTGGACAAAATTCAAAATAAAGCTATTAGATTAATCAATAACCCTGCAATCACACAGGACCTTCCTACATTAGCCATACGAAGAAACGTTGCATCCCTTGCATTATTCTACAGATATTTTCACAGCAATTGTTCCGAGGAACTTGCTTCAATTGTGCCGCCTCTCCACATCTTTCCCCGTAGAACTAGGGCAGCTGAGAGCGCCCATGAATTTACACTTTCTCCTCCACAATGCAGAACTTCTGCTTATCAGAATTCATTTATCCCCAGAGCTACTACTCTTTGGAATTCACTTCCCTCGAATTGCTTTCCACAAACTTACAATCAACAAATGTTTAAATCCAGTTGTTACAAACATTTTATGAATGGAGGATGCCTTTAGGCACATGGACCTTTTTGTTTTATCTGTGTTTTTCCTTCCTCCGTTCATTGTCTCTTAAAAAAAATAAAAATAAAAAATATGAATAAGTAATAACGATATTTATCGTAAAATAACGATTATAGGCAGGATTGGAGCCTAATATTGCTGCCCAGAACTGTGGTATTCACTACACACAGCTCGCTTTTTATAGGTTAATGAAAACAAAAAATCCCAATAAAAAAATAAAAAATCCCAAGATTTGTTTTTGTTTTCCTGGGGATAAAAATTATATAGCAATGAAGCATAGCCTATGATGATAAGAACCCAAACCAAATACAGTATTAGAAATTTGGATAATTATAGGGAATAGGCTCGCAGCCTTATTATATATAATTTATTAGGGACAATGTAGCTCTATGGAATCCTTTCAGGGATGGATGTAGTTTTCGGGGTACGGTCGTCATGTTTACATAGGGTGATAGCCGCTGTAACTTCGCGTCAATTTTGATTGCGATTTTTTCGGTTATTTGCCCTCTGCTGTCAATATATATGATGATGACAATATGTCATGGGGGGGGGGGGTGAGGGGGGACAAAGCCCCCCCTCAACATATTACTGTATCCATTGGCATTACAAATAGACGGGAACATGATAGCAAACGTCCGACGTCGACGTCACCGCTGCCGCCGCCGTCATGTTTACATTTGTTGATCGCGTCTATTTTGACGGCGATTTTTTCGGTTATTTGCCCCCTTCTGGCAATATATATGATGATGACAATATGTGAATGCCCCCTCAACATATTAATGTATCGAAAGGCAGTCAAAATAGACGGAAACATGATGGCAAGCGTCCACTACCGCTCCGCATAGTGTAAACAATGGTGGCGGTATGCCCGCACTTAACATTCTTGCCGCCTTATACTGTACTCATGTATAATCCACTGTGGGAGAATAATTTTGATCACATTTATAAAACCCGATATTAATAGAAAAAACGCCCGTTCTACGGTTCTAATCAATCTCAAAGCTCTTTCGGACATCTTCACTGTTTACAAACACCTTCTTTATGCAGTATAATCGATATTTACCCCCTGCTGGCAACATCCTGTAGATGACTATTTCAATAATTCAGGGCGGGGGGGGGGAGGCAAAGCCCCCCCTCAACCCATCGTGTATCCCACATTGGAATTATAACTAAGACCATGAAAACGCTAATTTCTCAAAATCTGGAGGAAAAATTATGAAAAATAAGGGTGCGAGCCTATTCCCTATTATTACCGAAATTTGTTACCTATATTGTTGCGTCTCTTGCATATTTACCAACTTTACTGATAGCCTAGCCTACATGAACATGTTTTTTTTGTTTTTTTAATGGTTCTTGTTACAATATAAGTACTCTGGACAGGTTGTTGATGATGGCGGGGTTCGGGCTGGAGGAGATCGGTATTCCCGGTGGAGTGTACCTCAAGGAGTCCCTCACACACTGTACAGATCCACTTAAAGCCATCGAGGAGTTCCAGGTCAGATACTCTACTCTGTTTTTTCCAGCAGATGGTAAATTACCATCTTGATTACTTAGATATTACAAAGAAAGACTATATTGAAATACCGGTATGTTATTATTTATGAAAACTTAGCAATAATATGATGGCGAGCCATAGAATTTCCTATTACTGTACAGTACGGTATATATTTCCTATTACTGTACAGTACGGTATATATTTCCTATTACTGTACAGTACGGTATATATTTCCTATTACTGTACAGTACGGTATATATTTCCTATTACTGTACAGTACGGTATATATTTCCTATTACTGTACAGTACGGTATATATTTCCTATTACTGTACAGTACGGTATATATTTCCTATTACTGTACAGTACGGTATATATTTCCTATTACTGTACAGTACGGTATATATTTCCTATTACTGTACAGTACGGTATATATTTCCTATTACTGTACAGTACGGTATATATTTCAATTACCTACCGGTAAGTATAAAAAAATCAAAGTCTGCTAAGGGATTGAATTTTCTGTCAGGTGAAAAATATGTACTGTACACAATCGATAAATCACTAAATGGGGCATACATCGTGACAGCGCGTATCCGCACTCACTCTCCGACTCCACTCTGGGGGATCCCCCTGGGTGAGTTCCATGGTCTTCCCCAAGGCCTCCTCCACTCATGGTTGTCTTCTGTATAGACTACCTGGCACCTGGTGAGTGGGGTCAGCTTCAGGGAGGCGAACCACAGATTTAAGATAATGTACAGTATGGTAATTGATTGATTAAAATATGTTTCAGATTGCAGATGAAGTTGAGTAGGAGCTTTTATATAATATTTTGTTGCAGATTGAAAATGGAATCCTATTGCCTTCCTTGCGTCCGATGTTACACCTTCTCGACCTCCACGGGGTCAAGCGGCTCGACTTCCACAACTCTATCATGGAGGTTGGTTATTATCTTGAGTACCGGTACCGTATTGTAGGAAACAGATTTTTTTAGGGATGTGTACTGACAGACTGCAGTGGTTTGGCCATTTGCCGAGAATGGATAATAGGTGCCTTCACAGGGACGTTGGTGGAGAGACTCAAACCAAGAGTGAGAGGGGTGGAAATTAGTTACTTGAGAAGTGCGTGCGGAGTTACATGGAGGGATAGACAGACAAATGAGGAAGTACGAGAGAGGTGTGGTGTGGAGGTAGATGTGCTGGAAAGTGTGAAAAGGAACACCTAGAGATGGTTTGGCCTTGTGGAATGTATGGGAAGCGAGAGAATGACTAAAAGAGTGTACGAGCGTGAGATGGTAGGACAGAGAGGGAGAGGTAGACCGAGTGAGAGGTGGAAGGATGGAGTTAAGAAATATATGCGTGAAAGCGGTGCTGGATGGGAGGAGGGGCGTCGACTGACTGGGGACAGAGGTGCATGGGGGCGATTCGTTCGTAGCCACCTCTTCGGGGATCACGGCCTCCGGAAATAGATAGATAGACAGGGACTGTATGTCCACATATTTTTGTCTGAATCTTTTGTTTGATGATGCAGATGCAGTTTTTAACATTGCACACTCCCTTGATTGACAGAGCTAGAGCATGCCCTTATTACAGGGACTTAACTGGACATTTGCCAAGAATTGCTAGACTGAGCTGCCCAAACTATTGACATCTACCAATGGCACAACCTGAGATCGAACTACCGACCCTTTGATCAGCAGCCAGACGTACTACCGACCATACCACGGCCCGTGGATGGCTTGATAATGGGCCATTGTGAACAGTCCTAAAATCTTTCCAGGGTCTGTCAATGTTATTAAAAATCCTTACCGGTACGGTAGCTATTCTTTCTACCTGTTGATCTTGGATGGCATTTTTAAGAAATATAAGCTTTTGAATCAGCTCATAAAGCATCTGAGTGGGAACCTAGCATTTGGTGGAGAGAGTTGTGCCTATGAGATTATTCCAGTGGTATTGGAAGTCTTGAGGGCATTCTCGCACAAATCCCTTGTTGCCTCTGTGAATGGTGAGATAGATGTACCCTGCAGTGTTCCTTAAGGGACAAAACTGTAAGTAAGACTTCATCAGTGTTGAATGTGTCAAGATTCAAATGAGCAAGTTTGGATGGTTTATGCAAGTGACAACAATGAAAGACGACAATTGAAAAGTGTGAGTGTACAGTATGTGTGTGTCCGTGTGAAGGGACACACACTTAACCATTTCATTATTATAAATCATGACTATCCTTTCATGATTGCCATACCAAAGTTTCAGAGAAAAATAATACCATAAGAATTCCCACAGGAACTGCGTGACAAGCTGATATCCCAGATCACGGAACTGGGGAAGCGTGAGGGGAGAGAGAGAGACCGCAAACTTAAAGAGCTCCTCACCAAGAGCTTCCCCGTCATCAAGATTAAAGCTCTCCGCCCGGTGGTCATGTGCATCCTCAAGCATATGTCCCATGTGGAGGACAAGTATCTCAAAATATTGGTCAGTATTGTGTACAGTATTATTATTAAGGGGAGATTTTCACTTTAGGTTTTGTTTTCTGGACCCTCCTTCACCCTCATTAGTTTTTAATTGGCGTAGGGCTGTGGTAACCCCATCGCCCATCACTTTCGTGGCGCAGATAGCCCCTGGGGTTGGGACTAAGAATCCCACCTCCAGAATTTACTCCCACTAAGGGATCAGCAAGCCTTTTCTTGCTAATCCTCACTACCCCTTTAAAGGAGTGAGGGTTTGGCTACTGACTAATTGGTTTAGTTTGCAAGTTTTACATTTTAATTCCTTTGTCTTTTTATTGTGTTCGTCCAACTTTTGATTTGTTTATATTGTAAGTTTTCATTATAATAAAATATATAAAAAACTCACTAAAGAATGTTGTTTTTGTAGGTGCGTGACCGTGAGCTGTACGAGGCGTGTGACACCGAGGTGAAGCGTCAGATCTGGAAGGACTCCCAGGCACTGTTTGGTGACGAGGTGTCTCCGCTGCTCACGGGTTACATAACCAGCAAGGAGGACACGCTCTTCAATGTTGATAACCTTAACAATCTGTTCTTCAGTCCGTCTCCTAAGGTTTGTCTTGTCATCATCTCTGTTTATACATTATTACGTCTTGCATTTACGTCTCGAGTCGGTCACTCCCAGCTTTAAAAAAAAAAAAGGGTATATGCCTGAGTAATGTACAGTATATAGATAGATGCCTTGCATAACACTTGTCATTCTCTCATCATCTATGCAGTATTTGTTAAATTATATCCATGTTGACACTGCAGTCTGCCGGTATGCATCACCTCACCATCGTTGATTTGATACATACTGTGGTGGTTTGGCCATGTGAGGAAAGTAGATGAGGATGACTGAGTGAAGCACATTAAAGTATGGGTGTGGTGGGTAGGATGATAGCCGATAAACAAAGGAATTTATTGGATGGGTTACTGACCTCGGGGGTAAGGGACTTGACAAGGACGCTGCAAGTGACCATGCAGCATGGAAAGTAGCTATCAGGTGATCAACACATACCTGTGGAATACAGGGAACCACCTTTCAACCGATGTTGATACTGTACTGACAAACTTAATAATTTCTTCAGTCTTTCACATAAGGTATGTCTTATATATATTTTTTAGATTGTCTTTCATTTCAATTTACAGAAACTGGTTTACATGACTGGACACAACATACAGCTGTACAGCACAGTACTATGGTTCCTGTGCACCCTTTTCCAATTTATGTATTCCTCAGTACTGTACAGTATAGGCCTATACATTTTGTCCCCCTTCCAGACCTGTCCTCAAGGAGAGATTGTACAGAAACTGGTGCATATGACCAGACATAATAGGATGTTCTATGACATGGCACTACATTTTCTTTTCTTTTCTTGTTATCTTCTTTTCCTGTTAATATATTTCAGAATTTGTTGTCTCTCCCCAGGCTTGTCGTTAAGGAGAGATAGTGCAGAAACTGGTGCACATGATCGGACAACGTAAAGATGTACGACTTGGAACTACAGACTGTAATTGATTCTCTTGGTCTTTTCCATTTATCTCTGTATGATATTTATATATTTGTCCCTCCCTCACAGGCCCGTCGTCAAGGAGAGATGGTACAGAAACTGGTACACATGATCGGGCGCAACGTTAAGCTGTACGACATGGTACTACAATTCCTGCGCACCCTCTTCCTTCGCACACGCTTCATCCATTACTGCTCTCTGAGGGCCGAGCTGCTCATGGCGCTGCACGACAAGGAGGTCCACGACATCATTGCCGTCGACCCCTGCCACAAGTTTACCTGGTGTCTGGACGCGTGTATCAGAGAGGGCAAGGTCGATGCTAAGAGGTGGGTTGTCTGTACTTTCTTCATATTAATTGGGCAAGAAATTGTCACGTTCCTAACTTTATACTGATCAGTGGTCAGAGTCCCAGTTGCCTTTGGTGTCTGACTTTGTTTTTTAAATGTTTAGCTTGTTGAATTGTAAGCATAGTGACAGCTCATCCGATGACTTAAGCTTCAAGCTCCGTGTCCAGACATTTTTACTCTTACGTAACTTGGCTCTCTATCACTCTTTCAACTTAGGGGGAGACACTTGTTACAAGCAGCTTTGCCTATTGTCTCTTTCATGTATGTATGTATGTATAGTATGTATATACTCAGACACATACCCTGTAGCTGAGGGTGGCCAACTCGGGACAGAGCCTTCATGCACATAGGGAAAAAAAAAAAAAAAAAAATACCCAGATATACTGGAGATTTAAACAAGGACATTAACATAATATTACATCTAAATTACATCTAAGGCCTGAATTTGTTTTGTAGGCTGTAATCCCAAAATAGATGTTAGGAAACAATGGCCTGTGATTTTCCAGGTCGCGAGAGTTGCAGGGGTTCCTAGACAGTATCCGTCGAGGTCAAGAGCAGGTGTTGGGTGACCTCTCTATGATCCTGTGTGACCCCTATGCCATCAACTTCCTGGCTAACTCGGTGGTCAGACTACTGCAGCACCTTATGAATAATGAAGCCATGCCTAGGGTAACTTTTATCTTTTATTAATATTTTTGTTAGTGCCGGTATATATGTCTTCTATCGTCTCTTTTCTCTCCTTACCCCTCTCTCTCCTCTCCTTACCCCCTCTCTCTCTCTCTCCTCTCCTTACCCCCTCTCTCTCTCTCTCTCCTCTCCTTACCCCCCTCTCTCTCTCCTCTCCTTACCCCCCTCTCTCTCTCTCTCTCCTCCTTACCTCTCCTCTCTCTCTCTCTCCTTACCCCCCTCTCCTCTCTCCTCTCCTCTCTCTCTCTCTCTCTCTCTCTCTCCCTCTCTCTCTCTCTCTCTCTCTCTCTCTCTCTCTCTCTCTCTCTCTCTCTCTCTCTCTCGCTCTCTCTCTCTCTCTCTCTCTCTCTCTCTCTCTCTCTCTCTCTCTCTCTCTCTCTCTCTCTCTCTCTCTCTCTCTCTCTCTCTCTCTCTCTCTCTCTCTCTCTCTCTCTCTCTCTCTCTCTCTCTCTCTCTCTCTCTCTCTCTCTCTCTCTCTCTCTCTCTCTCTCTCTCTCTCTCTCTCTCTCTCTCTCTCTCTCTTTTCAGATGCTTTACTAATGTAACCACCCAGCCGGAATATTTTAATGTAATCTTTGTTCAGTACTGTATTAATATATTATTTTGTTCATGAATTATTGTATCTACAGTACAGTATTTCCGTTATTATTGATCATGTATTAAAATGTTAAACTTGAAAAACAAACACACCAAAAAAGGAACTGCACATTACAGTATAAAGTCAAAGGAACTTCTCAAAATCACTACAGTATGTGGAAATATCGCATTGATGATTTAGCAAAACAATCAAATACTATGAAATTTAACAAACAAATCTTTACTTTCAGGACAATTCTGTGTTGGTGTTAATGTTGCGAATGTTGGCGCTGGGACTACACAGCTGGGACATGATTGAGAGTCAGGTAACAATATGTCCTACTTTACTCTCTTACTTTTAACCTCTGAAGTGCGCATGGGGGTAATTGGAAACGTCCCCCTGTGCTGACGTATTTGAGGTGTTTCCGTCACTAAAATATTCATTGTGCCATTAATAGCATTAATACTTATCCATATGCGCCTATTATGGGTTGATTATAAAGGTATTAACCTGAAACAACAATAAAACGAGTGAAAACAGCGTTTGGATGGTCAAAATCGGAGATATAGCCCGCGAGTTGTATAATGTATGGGTGAGGCAATCTGCTTTCCCGCCAATTTCCCCCAAGGCCACTGAGACACAGTCGATCGATACTCTCTCTCTCTCTCTTGCACTCGCTTGCTATCAGTGATGACCACACCCTCCAATCGGATTTCTAATGTTAGCACGAAAATATACCTCAGAATAAGGGAATAACAGGGAAAATAGGTGATAACTGAAGGAGAGGAGGAAAGTGGGGAAGGAGGGGAGGTAGAGGACTGAGATTTTGCATGGCCCAGGGGCCAAAAAAAAAAAATAAAAATAAAAAAAAAAAAATATAATTTTTTTTTTTTTTTTCGATGTCAAAAGTTGATTTTTGTTTTCTCTGACTCTTAAGAGTCTCCCCGCAGTGCGCCGGGGGAACTCTTAAGAGTCTCCCCGCAGCTCCCGGGTTAAGGGGAGATGGGTCATTTTTCTGGACACCCTTCTCCCTCATGCTTAGCCCCTTTAGTTTTCAGATTCTAAGACATTTGGCTCATTAGTTTGGTGATTATAAGACCTTTCGCCCCTTTTCTTTGTCAAAACAGTAAACTCCCTGTTATCCGTCACATATCAGCCGTGGCCGTGACAAATTGTTCTTTGCGAATATAAAAAAATAGAATGTAAAACTTGCAAAACAAACAAACCAAAACAGGAACTGCACAATATAGACAAAAGAACTTATCAAAATAACTATTTAGAAATAACACATTGAAGATTTAACATAACAATACTATGAAACCCCCCACAAATGTCAACTACCAATGGGTTTCAAAAGCCAAAGTTTCTGATGAGAGGACCAGGACATTCCATTTTATTAAAAAAAATCAAGACTTAATGATATATTTTAATAAACAATATGTGCTGTATGTAATGTGTTCTTCATAGATGATTCAGTTCACAATTTTATTCACTTTTCCAGTTGTTCCGAGAACCGAAGTTGGACCCTCAAATTGTGACTAAGTTTCTGCCGGCACTGGTGTCACTGATGGTGGACGATGACGTGCGACGCTTCAACGCCAAGCTGCCTCTGGATGAACGAGAGTCAGCCATCACCATCATCGAACACTCAGGTTATTTTCACCATTCTCTGTCAAGTTATTACTTTCTGTTGTATTGTAGAGTGTGTTAGGTGAGGTGAATAGATATACAGTATTTGCATAAAGAAAATTGCAAGAGCTCACAAACATTTGTCAGTAGCTGTACATTATATATAATTTTCCTTTGTGGGCACCACTCGATACACCCATGCGGTCCCTGCGATTGTGCGGTTCCTGTTTTGGAAGTTTTAAATTTTAATTAATACCTTTACCTTTACTTTGCAGGACCGCCACCTGATGCATACCAGGCGTACCTCCAGGAGAGCAGTGTAGCGTGCATCCTGGCCATGTACTACACCCTCCATACTGCCACCCGCAAGGACAAGACTGCCCTCATGAGAGTCTTAGGCACCCTCGCTACTTGTCACCAGGACCGAGCCTTCCAAGATACCTTCCTCCACTCACTGGTAACAATCAAAATTTTTCAGCATTATATTTGCTTTGGTGTGTCATCTTGCTACACAGATAACATATTGGAAAAAGAAAAACAAAAACATAAATCACCTCATGAGTCACTACTGTTCTAATGAAACTTGGTGGAAATAGCATGAGCAGTGTGCTTCAGTTATGTCGTTTGGTAATTTAAAAGACAGGTTGCAACATTAATGATTTGATATTGTTTGTATTGCATTAATATAAGTTAAGACTTGTATGTTCCAGAAGTGCAGATAATTAATTAATTAAAAGTCTGGTGAATCAGACCACAGAGTGTAGAACAAGACTCTCATAGGGCTGGCCCGAAGGATTAAATCATATTGCGGTTAAAAGGTTAAAATGGCGTAGATAACAAATTATGGGGTACAAGGAAAAAGTCTGAGAGTCAGATAAAATGTCAGCAAGGGATTAAATTATTACCAAAGTAAGCAGTACAATAACGGGTATAAGCAGGGCAGTTACTAAAGATGTGATGAATAGTGAGGGGAGTACGACAAGTGGTACACTCCGGGGATAGATCACGATGTGTAGTGCAGATGATCTACTGTGTATATTATAATATTATATGTATGTATATACTCCGGCCCAATCCCAATGTTTCCTTTTTTTTAGGGGGGGGGGGGATTCAAGACAGAGCCCGAATAGGGACAGCATAACAGAAAACAATGAACACAAAAATTATATACTAGCATATATAGTAACAGATTGAATTTTTGTTCTTAATCAATTGTTATGTACAGTACAGTATTACCATTGGGTGAATCAAGGTGTAAAATGGTCTACCAGAATTAGTAGTTGCATGACTGGGACATTATTTCAGTGGGTGGCATATTTTAGGTATTTCACCTGCCTAGACATAGACCCACACTACTATGGATAAATATATAGAGTCTAGTACTTACTCTTTCCACAACACTTTACTTCACTCGGTATAGGTTTTATTGTGCTGTTAATGTTTTGGTTTGTTTGTTTTGCAAGCTTTACATTTTATATTTTTGCTTATCAGGTGGCGGCATTGATCCCCATGGCTGAAGACTTCACCACGGAGGACTTCTGCACGGTGGTGTTTGATGAATTCTTCTTCACCAACATCAGTCGGGAGAATGTGATGCGGCATGTCATGAAGCTGGTTTGGTACATCCACCCCAAGTTGCCCCCTGCACGACTTGACACGTTGCAGAAGGCTTTACAACCGGGACCGTTACAGGTAATTTTGTATATCTACTGGTATCATTCTATTTTTATTCTATTTGATTGTTTTCTTTTCATTTGCAAAATTTATTAGAGAATGAGAAGAGAGAGATCTGACAAAATTGTGTTGCGGACTGGTAATGAAGCTGGTATTATATGCTACATCCACCTTAAGCTGCTCCCTGCGTGACTTAACACGCTACAGAAGACTTTACAACCGTGACCGTTACAAGTACTGTACTTACTGTATGATTTAGCTTGAAACTGAAATTGTACCTCTTATGGATCACCCAAGTATTCAGTCTAGGTATTTATTAAAGTGTAAAACTTAAAAAAAACAAAAAAACACACAATATAAAGACAAGCAACCTTATAAAAATCACTGTGGAAATGACGGATTGAAGATTTAGAAAAACAAAACAGTATTATGAAATTAAAAAAACACAAATCATTAACTCGGCAAATTTGTGTTTTCCAGGGTGATGCAATCCAGGCGCTGTACGAGAAATTCCAGACCCGCGTCCACGAGTTTCAGGAGGCCCAGAACCAACCCACACCTATGAACGAGATGGACTCTCCCCTCATGGCTGTACCTACACCTGCACCCATCCAGTAAACAACCACACATTCCCACACTCATACAGTACACTAACACACACCCTCACTCATCCAGTACACTCACACACACCCTCACTCATCCAGTACACTCACACACACACTCATCCAGTACACACATACACACCCTCACTCATCCAGTACACACACCCTCACTCATCCAGTACACATCCTCACTCATCCAGTAGATAACCACGCACACACACTCATCCAGCACACACACACACATCCTCACTCATCCAGCACACACACCCTCAATCATCCAGTACACACACACACCCTCACTCATCCATTACACATATTCAATAGATACACTTGCACTTGACTCTCATATATTGGTATAGTCTGTAATAATAATTAATACATAAGCAAACTGAATATGTACAGGTAATAATTTGTTCATGATTTTTCACATGTACATTATTCTCTCTCTTTCTCTCTCTCTCTTTGTCTATGATATAAGAATTACCAAATTTTATTTACACAAACACATTCTAAATCTGTCTCTATGATTTGGAAATACTATATCACTGTAAATAAAAAATGTAAAAAGATATAAACATTATTACAAAACCTCTTCTATTTTTTTATACAAGTAAAATGGATGAATATAATCAATGATTCATTATAGGCAGAATAAACAGAAATGACACAATACTTGCATACTGTACATGCATATTGTTTGCTGTAATAAATGTTCAGTGCCAATGTATTATTAAAATATTAAACTTGAAAACTAACTAAAAGGTCACTGATCAAATCAATATAACAAATTCATCAAAATAAAAACTATCGAAACAATAACACACTAAACAAAATCTATACAGTATGTGGAAAAATGCATTTAAATCTATCTGAAATTAAACTTTGTAAACAACAAACTTATAATATCCACATATCTGTACACCACTTCACGAGACAGTAGGTTGTATCCCACGCCACCCTAGTAGCAAATATGTTGGTGTATCGAGGCTAACTAGTACGAAGTGCAATCAGGAATTTTAATCAAAGTATGTATAGGCAGAAGAGTGTCTCGGACTGCCTTTGACACCGCATTGAAGGAAGGAGGCAGCAAGGAAGAATATCTGGCAGCCAAGCGGGCTCTGTGCTAAGCCCTCTCCTTTTTGTTATGGTTCTGGAGGCACTATCTGGTGATTTCAGAGTTGGGCTCCCATGGGAACTGCTACACGCAGATGACCTAGTACTTATCGCAGATAGTGCGCGGGATGCTGAGGCCAAGTTCAGAAGATGGAAAGAGGGCATGGCAAGTAAAGGGTTTAAGAGTTAATATAAATAAAACAAAGGATTTACATACTGTAGTGGATTAGGGCTAGGAAAGGTAGAAAAAAGTAAGGCATACCCATGTGCAGTATGCAGAAAAGAGGTGGGCATGAACTCAATACAGTGTAGCGTCTGCTGCAGCTGGGTACATCACGGGAAGAAGAGCTGCACTAGAATAAAGGGACCTCTACCAAGGAAGAAGTCCGAAATTGAGAAATTTGTATGCATAGTATGCAAAGGTGAGCTTGTATTCAATGACCGGCTCGAGAGTGTTAACTTTGGCAATGAGGCACTGGCGATAGTGGACAAGTTTTGTTACTTGGGGGATACCATATCTCTGCCGGTGGTGGGGCCGAGGCCGCCACTATCGCCAGAATAAGATGCAGCTGGGGAAAGTTTAGAGAACTTTTGCCACTACTCGCCATGAGAAGGCTCCCTCTCCCCTTGAAGGGAAAGGTGTACGCTTCATGCGTTAGAAGCGCAATGACATAAGCTTCAGAAACGTGGCCTGTCAAAGCGGATGATACCAACAATGGAACGCAATGAGATGAGTATGGTGAAATGGATGTGTAGTGCCAAACTGCAAGATAGGATATCAAGTGTAGAGCTAAATAGAAGGTTAGGTATCAAGAGTATCAGTCATGAGATGCATACTAGGCTACTAGCCTAGTTTGGATATGTGGAGAGGATGGGTGAAAAGATGCAAGTCCATGAATGTGGAGGGAGCTGCACCAAGGGGCGGACCAAAAAGGACGTGGGATCAGACTTTATAGTCTGATCTTAAATCAAAGAACCTGACAAGTGAGGCAGCTCTTAACAGGGCTGCCTGGAATGCTGCCATTAGGACGTGAGACCAGAACCGCATTTTGTGTGGAGCACTCGGTCTTTAAATTTGTGTATGTACCGGTATGTATTGATGAGACGAGCCCCGTTTTTCATGAAGCTGTTATGGATGACTGTTGCTATTCTCTGAGTGGAAGCTTCTGTCCTCTTTATGTAGCACAGTCGTCCTTTCCTGATATGGTTGTTACGGTGAACGGTAAAAATGGCACAGGTAAAAATGGCACGGGTAAAAAGGACACAGTTAAAAATGGCACAAGTGAAAAAGTAGGAAAAAATGGCACAACAATATATTGAAGAGTTCATGATGATTCATGAGTTTGTCTCGAAGCAAGCTCAGTTCGGCGCATTCCAGCAAGATTTCCTCCTGAACTTTGGAACATACACAAAGCTACCATGAATGACTGTCCCAGGACCAACAACCTATGTGAAGGCTGGAACAACAAATTTTACCATCTTGTTGGCTACCAGCACCCATCTATCTGGAAACTTATACGAATGCTTCAAAAGGAAGAGGCAGTTGTGAGTGCAGTTATTGCAAGGGACTCAGTTGGTGAACCACCCAGGAAGAAAACAAAGAAGGTATATGTTGATCTACAACAAAGACTGAAGAATTTATGCAAAGACTACACAGAAGGAAGGAAAAACCTTGATAAAGTGTTATGTGGACTTTGTCACAATATAAGATTATTAAGTTCTATCCAACAACCAACTCTACTCCTAAAATCGAGTAATGAAATATTACAAACACATGTGGCAGTCCGTGGATTCGAACCCAGGACGCTCACACTGAATATCAACACCTTATACATTACACCACGAAGGCAGTTAAAGAATGGTGGACACTGCCTACGATTTATTATGCAACTTCAAATCCTGCATATCAATCTAAGCATGTACACACATCCCAACTGCAACTCTCGTAGGCTATGCATATGTGAATGGAAAGAGCAATTAATGGGGCCTTAACCACTAGGGAACGCCTCTCGATAAATTACTCCTGAACCAATATCAATTATTAAGTTCTATCCAACAACCGACTCTACTCCTAAAATCGATTAATGAAATATTACAAACACATGTGGCAGTCCGTGGATTCGTTTTAAGCTTTAGTTTTTAAAAGTTGAAATAAAACTTATGTGGACTTGGTCAATATAAGATTTTAAGCTTTAGTTTTTAAAAGTTGAAATAAAACATTATGTGGACTTGGTCAATATAAGATTTTAAGCTTTAGTTTTTAAAAGTTGAAATAAAACATTATGTGCCAGTTTTTCCTATTTTTTCCCTTGTGCCATTTTTACCCGTGCCATTTTTACCTAAATTCGATTGTTACATTCAGACCCACGTCAGGTACAAGTCCTGTTAGGGTCTTCTACACGTATATATTACCAGGTAGTGCTCGCGTCTAATTATATGGAGGCACTCCCAGTAGTTAAGGTGTTTGAGACCCCAAATTCTGCTGGTGAAGTACCTCTGAATTAAGGGATTCCAGCTTGATGATATCCCCTGTCTTGAATGGGGACCAGAGCTGGCAGCAGTATTCCAGCTTAGGGAGGACCAAGCTAGTCTTCCAGAGTGTTAACATGTAGGCCCTTCCCTTGTTTGGAAAGTCCTTAGTATCCACCCTGTTATAGTTTGCTGGCAGTTTCGGTTATGAGGTTGATATGTTCGGAAAAGATTCCGTCCGAGTGCATTGTGACTCCCAGGTCCCACACCTGATCTTTAGGTGCTATGGTTTGCTGATTGACCTGGTAGCTGGTGCCCTGCTTGATGTCTTGAAGTGGGCTGTATCTCATAAGTTCGAATTTCTCTCCATTCATCATGTTGGAGTCGGCCCAGTTGAGAAAGCGGTTGAAGTCTTCTTGGAGCAGGGCCACATCTTCCTCTGTTTCTATCCTCATTTTCATTCTCGTATAGTCAGCAAACGAAGTTGGCTGGGAGTGTTGGAGTTCGCTGTTGATGTCTCCAATCATGATGAGGAACAGAAGTGGACCCAGTACAGACCCCTGAGGTACCCGCTGGACATGTCACCTGGGTCTGAGAGGTGTCCCTGAACCGAAACCTGTTTCCTGTCTGTCAGGAAGCTATGTAGCCAAATTGCCAAGGTATTATGCCAAGTTCCCTCAGCAAGTGTAGGACAAGACATATGTAATGATCGACTTAGTTGAATGCCTTCCAAGAATATTACATCAACGTGTTTGCCCTTGCTAATTTCTTCC
Source organism: Paralithodes platypus (assembly GCA_032716605.1). Lineage (NCBI taxonomy): Eukaryota > Metazoa > Arthropoda > Malacostraca > Decapoda > Lithodidae > Paralithodes > Paralithodes platypus. Next base: position 20,422,426 of record CM064555.1, on the reverse strand, counting down.
AATAAGGCTTCATGGTGGTTAAATAGTTGTGACAGTCAGGGTCGACCCTTCCTGAAACCTTGCTGAGTATTGTGAGTATGTGCAGGCTACATGTATACTTGTGACCTTTCTAGCATCTATATCTATTAATTGCCAATTGCCTTAATCCCTGAGGGGGGCGACCATGAATAAACCACATTCATAGGCTTCCATATGCCGAGGTAACTAATTTGATATCACCTGTAACAATCTCCCCTCAACTCTACTGACATGATCTTCAATCATACTTTACGCTATTCATCATCCTTCAGTATAAACCCTGAAATTGCAAAAAGTTGAGGCTGTAAATGTGTACAAGAGTGTATGAGGATGTTTTACCCCAATTTATTGAATTTATTATCAACTCTACGTAAGCAGAGTGGTATCGTCCCCCTGTATAGTGGTACATGCCGGCACAAATGTATGTATTTATGTATGTCTGTCCGAAAACTCCTCCTAGACCTTTCACACGAACATTCGGTGCGTGAATGCGACGGTAATTATAGTAGTGATGATGGTGACCCATCGCAGAGTTGGGTATGCCGTTTTAATTTTGGGCAAAACGGCATGTCTACTTTATTTAAAGCCTATATTTTAACGTACAAGCCCCAAAACTCGGGGGAACGTTGTTACGCTTCAGACATTGTTTTAGAATAGTGTATTATCAATTTTCGTTTTCTTTAATGGAAATTCAATAGGATTTTTCGACATACATCATCAGTCCCTTGTAGATGATAAGCATCACTATTTCATTTATATTGCTCAATATTACCAAAACCACTTCCACAAATAGACAAAACAATGATTTGTTTTATACGATAAAATTATACGCGTGTCGAAAAGTTGGCACACCGATAAGGAAATTCTGCCGCCTCCATTTTCGCGGGAACCGAACAAAATTGTGTGGGAACAGAATTAAGCTTATAAAGCACATTTAAAGACTAATTCGGTGTTCCAGTGAACCAGAAGTTAAGACAAGATGGTTTCGATGACAAATGACGGAAGGACGAGGGTGAACGGTGCCCTGTTGGCCCAATATAATGGTCAACCTGTGGTGCTGATTGGTAGAGTGGACCAAGTGAGTATGAGGGGGACAATTCCATGTATTGTCCGCCATGTTGTATACCTATATGCGGGTTCATTTATGTCTTCTGGGTATATGAATATCTTTTCAACCCATTCCTATATGTGTAATGTGTCATTTTATAATAACTATACCATATCAGATGTTTAATTCAGTGTTGGATTGGTGGTAAAACGTGTTACAAGGTAAGCAACATGGCATCTTTAAAACATTGATGGAAGGGTGCTTCATAGCCTAGAAGTTGGGGAATTATTCGGGAAGGATGTCGTTACCGGGTGTACCACTACCGACATACAACATAAATCGGTTAGGGTAATGTATTTTTGGTTAAAATTGAAGACAACCCGGATACGAGCCTCATCGATAATTGTCAGTGTTCTAGAAGTTTCATGGACGATACTATGTTGGTGTACATGTAATTACCGTCGCAAATTCACTAGGCTATAAGTGAAATACGAGAACTGTTGGATTGTTCACCGATAAACAGGGAACGTGAGCTGGGTTTAGACCGTCGCGCACCCATAAAGAGGGAACGTGAGCTGGGTTTAGACCGTCGGTTAGTTTTCGGTTAGGTTAGGCTAGGCTAGGCTAGGCTAATGTAATGTAATGTAATGTTGAAAATACTAAAATACGATGGTCCTCGGTATTAAACAACACTGTAGGCTAGCCTAGGATCAAAGAAAAATAAACAAAAAATTAAAATTGGTACGATTTTAGTTACTGGACACCTATTTAACAGGTACCACCGAGGATTTAATACACATTTTATTTCGGTTTCCACGCATCCAACACCAAGCTACACCTTTTTCTGGTCCGGTAATAGGCTAGTATTGAAAACTATATAATCACTTTTTAAATGTGGTTTTCGACGAGAATAAAACGGCACGTTTGTGCCGAAAATCGGCGGCGGGGGGAGTCCGTCGTCGCTTCGGATCGTCGCGGTTTGTTTACCCAGGATGCTCGAGGTGACGGCCAGCTGTTTTACTTGCCCCCTGCTGGCCACATATATGACGATTATTATAAATTTATAATTCATGGGGGGGTGAGGGGGGGCAGAGCCCCCCCTCAACCCTGTCCTGTATCCCATTCCCACGGCCTATAACGCAAGTCTTTATCAAAAAATGGACCCAACAACTGGTTATAAGCTTAGCCATTTGAAGTCGACCGCCAAGGCGGGACCGGGAAGTCACTCCGAGCGTAAAGTAAACAAAGCGACGCTACTTCCACGAACGCAACCGAGTTGTCTTTATATTTCGTCTCATATTATCATTATTAAAGTGTCCCCATTGCTTTATTAGTGTTTCGTACACCAGAAAAGGGTGTAGCTTGGTGTTGGATGCGTGGAAACCGAAAACAAATATGTATTAAATCGTTGGCGGTACCTGTCAAATAGGTGTCCAGTAACTAAAATCGTACCCTTAAATTAACTAGTAAAAAGGCTGTCCGAGGACCGAGGTCTCTTCAATTTTTACCATATTTTTGTATCCAAAGGCAGTCAAAATAGATGGGAACATGATGGTGAGCGTCCGCGTAGTGTAAACAAGACGGGCGGTACACCCGGTAACTACATTCTTGCCAATTATTCTATAATTGCACCTATACGCACCCAGTCAGGGGAAATCCTGACGACGTATACAGACTAAAACACACATAACAAAGCCACTCCAACACCTTCCTCTCTCTCCAACACCCCTTCTCCCCTCTCAACACTCTTCTCTGAGCTAGTGCCTGTATAGAATCGTAAGATTCAGAGTCGTAAAGATTCCAGGACGAGCTCAATAACGGCGGATCCCCATATTGGCCGTGGTGATTGCACCTAAAAAAAAAAAAAAAACGAGCTAGGCCTAAGCAAATTATTATTGTATTTAACAGGAAGGTACGACGAGGTAAGTGATGTGGTATAGGCTAGGTGGCAATAGGCTATGCGGAAATGGATTATAAGGGCATTCCGCCCCCTCTTAAGGAAATGTACGGTTATTCACTCCACCGGCCACCCCAACTAGATTTCTACCGTTTTACCCAAGCAGCAGGGGTGTGGGGCGGCAGCCCCCACCCATAATACTAGGATAGGTTAGGTAAGGGGGTAGAATGTAGAATTCGGGCGTACCGCCAGCCTTGTTTACACTACGCGGAGCGGCGTCAAGACGCTTCCCATCATGTTCCCGTCTATTTTGACTGCCTTTGGATACAATAATATGTTGAGGGGGGCTTTACCCCCCATGACATATTGTTATCATCATATATATTGCCAGCAGGGGGCAAATAACCGAAAAAAAATCGCCGTCAAAATAGACACGAAGTTAACCGCGGCGATCGCCCTATATAAACAATGACGACCGTACGCCCGGAATCTACATCCATCCCAGGTAAGGTTGTTAGGTTAGGCTGATGTCTCTCTGAAACATTGTAAAATCTATGTCACATCTAGATTGATAGACTTGTCAGAGGGGGCGGAATGCCCTTATAATCCATTTCCGCATATTGCCACCTATACCACATCACTTACCTCGTTGTACCTTCCTGTTAAATACAATAATATTTTGTTTAGCTCGTATCGGTGCAATTATAGAAATTTACCGGTAGGCTAATTATTCAGAAAAGGCTCGCATTACGATTGCAGTTTAAAAAAATTGTATATCCTTTTGTGTGCAGGTTGATCCTTCTGGGATGAGTGTGTCAGTGACTGCCAGTGACAACCAGCGAGTCCAAGTAAAGCTACAGGAACCACTACAGGTAGGCTATAGTATTGTAATGGTCTGTTGATTCTGTTGTCAATTCACATCAGCTCCATAACTTTACTTGTAAGCCCACCCCAACATACTCGCCCAGGTCACCAATCAATCCCCCAAGTTAATCTCACACGTTGACAAGTCACCAGTAAAAAAACTTAATGTCATCAATCATCGCCGACGCCTTGCTTCCTCCTGGGATATCCCTGGAATCCCTGCTACAGGATGGCTATGACAGATTCTCTTCCAGGCATTCTTCCTTCGCCTGTTCCTCAATGTTCCTTCCGCTATGTGGAACAGTGGATGGTTTGCTTCATTATATATTTCCATTCACTTCTCCCATACCATGAGTAGATATTCACTACTGGTACCAGCTGGTCCTCTTGCCTGACTTCCATGTATCTTTCTTGGCATTTTATCTTTTTCCCATTATTTGTTGGGTATACAGTATGTACCTCACTCTCATTCTGCCTCACAGATTAGTTCAGTAAATCAAAGTCATCATATTGTCCATCCAATAAAATTCCATATATAAGGTAATTGTATTTTCTGGTGAATACCGGTATTGATTTCTTCAGTTTTAACTTTTTGTCCAATACTACTTGTTGTCCAATACTCGCAAGTGATCAATTGAGAGAATATCAATACTTACAGCAAAATAGGCCATCCTTTCTCCACTAATCTACTCATTTACTTACAGCAAAATAGGCCATCGTTCCTCCACTAATCTACTCATTTTTCAGGAGAACCTTGAAGGTGTGATTGAGATCCACGGGGTCAGCCAGGGCCGACAGCTCTTGTGCCAGAACTACATCACCTTCCCTCCAGAGATGTACCAGGACTTTGGTAAGAGTTGCTCCATCATTTCAACACCAATTTCAGTGAGAACTTCAAACCTGGGACATTTAAGCAACTTTAGCGGCAGAAACGAGCAGCCTTGTCAAGACTAGTCAGCCTTTTGCTGTTCGCATTCCTTTGTATATTCATGAGGTTATAGTACAAAGCCGAGTCAATATTTTGCTTAAGTAGAGTATTAATATCTTCCCAAGAATAGTTAGAGCATTGTCATTTTGATTACGACACAGGCACTCTTAAATTAGAAAACTTACCTTTCTATAAAATTCTATGTACTGTACTGTAGAAGTAAATTATATAGAGCTGGCGTGGACTAGGCGGTAGCGTTCTAAAGCTGTATGCGGGAGGCCCAGGATCGATTCCCCATTGGCTGAGTTGTTATTTGACACCCCCTCCCATGGCCTCCCAGGCTCCCAACCCCTCTCTGCAATGACAGACATGAGGTGCAGTAGACCAGTGTCACATTAACAATGTGAAGGCTCTCACCTGATGAGCATGATCCAAGCTGATTACATTGGTTACAGACTACTTTTACAACCCCCTTCTTCCTTATGCTTAGCCCCTTTAGTTTTCAGATTTTAAGACCTTTCGCCCTATTTCTTTGTCAATATAGACTTTTTGTGTCATTTAGGTGTCTAATTTTACCTGCCGAGCGATAGCAAGCCTGTATTTTTAGGAGGAACCGGCCTTTGACCGTGATATTTTTCTATAATTTTGTTTTCACAAATTTATCTTGAAGGGGGGGGGGGGGTTTAAAGCTTAATAGAGGTCTAGGGAGGTAACTAAAAATAATAATAAAACATTATAAATGAGCTAATAAATATGGCCATCCCCCCTTAAAGAAGATAGTCATGGATATTTACATAAAGATGGCTGTACAACTTGGCCAATAAACCATATCAACCAATAGCTCTCAACCTGTGTCACTGCCACCAATACTGATCAGGTTAAGTTATTTATCTTATTAGTAATGGGAGTGGTCGCTGCTTGAGAGTTATTGGTTGAAATGATTTACTGGTTAACCCATTCAATGCCAGCGACGTCCTTTTCATAATATTCTGGACACTTAGATCATTTTATTCAGCTTGGGAAGGATGTCTATCATTTAAAAGGCTACAAACTATCTCAATTAAACCTTTTTGCTACCATATATCTCTCCTAAGCTTCATAAAATCATCTAACTATAGTCTATTTTTTTCCAGCTGATGGTAAATTGAATCCCTTTGTATCAGATTTCATGATTATTACTGGACAAATCTGATACTGCTATGTCTGTGCGTTATATTATTGCCAAGTTTTCATAATTAGCAACCTATTTCTCAAAAAAATCATGATAATAAAGTAGTAATCAGAATGGAGATATGGCAATTTAGTATCAGCTGGAAAAAAATTGAGTATAGTTGAAATCAAATAAAAGGGACGTCACCGGTATTTTGTACGGGTTAAGCTGTCCAGTCATCTATATTCGAATATCCATGACCATCGTTGCCCAATTTTCCCTCTCCATCCTCTACATACATACTTAGATTGGTTAAGTTAGCTTCACTATGCGAAGCTACTAATATTCAAATGGGAAATATGTGACGAGTATTATGTATATTTATCATCATCCTCTATCTCTCGATTCTTTGGTAAACTGTGTTTGTGGTGTAATGGTTTTAGATGCTTATGTTCTGGGTGTGGTGTCCCGAGTTCGAATCCCGGGACGACCATATGTTTTCATTACTGTAGTTTATTCCAGTACATTAGGGTTTGTAATGGATGATTAATGTTAAGAACGGGGTGTTACTTAAAATATGACAATGTGACGAAAAGGATAACCACTTTGGATAACGATCTTGCTAAAGCGATATTTCCATAGGCCTATAGCGATTTTGATAAGTTCGTTTGTCTTTATATTGTGTCGTCCAAGTTTAGTTTGCAAGATTTACATTTTATATTCATAATTTTGTTCTCATTTCAGATATGTCAAATTACGATGAAGCTATCCGACTGATCCACTCTGTTGATGGTAACCTGTGGAAGAACAACTGATGGACACCTCAACACTTTCCTTTTCATAGCTTAGGGTAGTCAATCATATATTATTTTATGAGCTTAGTCTTTTCCATGATTAACAATTACCGGTAATATTGTAGTGATGCCGCTCACAACACCGATCCTATTATATTTTTCTATTGTATTTCTCAACGTATTAAATATTACACTCAATAAAGTTTACTGATATGTTTTATTTTCTATCAATCGAAAAATTTACTGATAATTTTAAGAGAGAAATTTGTCAATAGATTGTGATTGTGGGTGTCTATCAACCGTAGGTTATTAGTAGGGTAGTAATTGTTAGGGGTCACTTGAAGCATGCTATGCTTACAGATACCTACCCGATAGCACTATCGTTACTGAGTGATGATGTTTTTTGTACTTTTGTTGATATCTTGTCAAATTGCAAATTTAGCTTGATATAAATTATAGTTTCTTTATTCATACAGAATTGAGTAAAATTTACCAGAACGTCCCGGACTTCCCAAATTGACTAATTCCTTGAATATGACGAGGTGCATTGTTATATGTGCGATCAGTTTGCTTGGGAACCAAATTGACTTGCTCATGTAGTTGTGTACACCCTATGTGGTGGATTGTGTTCTTTTATTTCAAAATTTTATTTGATTAAGTGTTGTTTCCACATAGCGATTTTGATTAGTTCTTTTGCATTTATCTTGTGTCGTCCCTGTTTTGGTTTGTTTATTTTGCAAGTTTTACATTATAATCGTACACTTCAACTTCTCAGTATCAAGTGAATATAAAAGCTAGGTTATGTCATTATTCCCTCCACCACCATTACGTAATTTTCATAATATTCTGGTTACCATTAGACAATTTTATTTAGAATATAATCCATTTCTACTACTCAAATGGGTAAATACGATCTAAATAATCCCTCTTAATATCCCTCTTTGTTTAAATCTGTTGTTACTTCATATTTTGTAATTATTTGTCTTTATATTATATGTATTCATTGTCGATAGTATCAATTGCTTACTTTTGCGATTTCCTTAGTTTATTTGTGCTATAAATGTAGGTTATTTGTAGGGTAGTTATTGATAGGGGTCACTTGAGGCATGCTATGCTTACAGGTACCTACCCGATAGCACTATCGTTAGTGAGTGCTGTACTGTATTTTATATATTATTTTGTAATAGTATAGATATCTTATCAATATTTGTATTTTGTACTATTTTAATGTCTTGTCATGTTGCAAATTTGATTTTAAATAAGATTTTAAATAATATTTTGACATTTAACATATAGTTTCTTTATTCATGCAGAGTTTAGTAAAATTTGCCAGAACGTCCCGGACTTCCCAAACTTGACTACTTCCTTTAACGTGACGATAGTGCGTTGTTATATGTGCGATTAGTTTGCTTGGGAAACAGATTAACTTGCTCATGTAGTAATGTACACCCTATGTGGTGGATTGTGTTCTTTTATTTAATAATTTTCATTTTAGTAAACGTTGTTTCCACATAGCGATTTTGATAATTTAATTTGACTTTATATTGTCCTTGTCCCAATTTTGGTTTGTTTAGTTTGCAAGTTTTACATTTTAATTTTAATTAACATTGGTCCTTCTTACACTGCATAAAATAGTTTAATTTAGCCAGAATCAAAGGTAAAAAGACGTCATGGTGCTGAAGGGGTTATAGAGGCTAAGTTGTTGATATGGTTGTCACTCCTAAAGGGGTATCACACAAGTGCTTTTTATCTTGACATTATTTTATCCTCAACACTGGTTTGGCAGCTTATGTGGTAAACTTTTGTGAAGTTATTGTGTCTAAATGAATCTATGATCAGTCTAGTTTCCGATACCAGTGCAAAAGATCCCAGAAATGTTGAGCATAGAATGTTGAAGATAAAAGCTCTCGTGTGATACCCGCTTAAATTTGTACTTGGTTAGTTCTCCGATTTTGTCTTTGGTCTCATTTGATCAGTCGATACTTCATACATTTGAAGTTGGTTGACACTCTTAACCCCTTCTGCACCGGCGACATCTTTTACATTTTATTGTAGCTATATTTATACGATTTTATGAAGCTTAGAAAAGTTCTGTGGTAGTTAAAAGGGTGGATTGAGATAGTTTGAAGCCTGTTAATTGCTGGAGATCCTTCCTAAACTGAATAAAATTGATTAGCAGTAGCCAGAATAAAGTTAAAAGGACGGTGCGGTACAGAAGGGGTTAATATTAAGTACTAGGTTCATCCACTATTGAGATTGTTGTGTATAGTTTGGTCATGGTCTAGTATAATCCTTGTGTAGCAGGCCCTCTTGGGCCAGTAGGTAAGTAACCACTTGCAAATTTTGTGCTATGAAGGAAGCTATAGCTGTTGACAAAATACAAGATTGTGTTCTTATATTTCATAATTTTATTTTGCTTAAGTGTATTTTCCATATAGCAATTTTGATTAGTTCTTATACATTTATATTGTCTTTGTCCTAGTTTTGGTTTGTTTATTTTGCAAGTTTTACAATTTAATATGCTAATGTACGGTCACGCTAATAAGTCATGTCTCAGCTGGCATTACGTTTGGCTCGCTCTGTGCTGTATTAATGTCTGTCAGATGTTGAATAGGCTGGGTAAATGTAGGGACATGGTATATGTCACTCAAGAAGAAGAAATCATGTGTAAATATTCCTGATACCAATTATTGATCAAAACATAATTGGTGCCGAGACATAACTTATTAGGCCGACTGTACACACATAGGTACTATAGTATCATTTTCATCCATCACAAGCCCCCATTTTATTTTTATTTATTTTTTATTTTTGTTTAATTAACATCCGTAGCTTGAACTTCCTTAACCCACTGAGCCCCAGCGACGTAGACGTCTGCGTCAGTGTCACTCCGGTCCCATGGCACCTAGAGGGCTCAGATTTGTATGGGAACTGTGTAAGTATCCCACGCACCCATGCCGATGGTTGAAAACTCTCAAAGTCCAACCGCATGCGCGTGAGCGCGCAAAAACATTTTTTTTGGGGGAAATTGCCTTCAATTTTTTACTCTTGTAAAATCCGTTTTCGGGGGCTCTGTAGGACCATTTTTTGAGCTTTTTGATCGGTTTTTCGTGATTTTTCCTTCATTCCTAACCCATTCGCTATTGTTTCTGGAAAAAAAAAATCAGAATCAGCCGGTCCTGGGTGGTACATTTATAAATATTTAGCTGGTACTCAGCGGGTTAAACTTTACTCATAGTTGGTAAATTTTCTAGTGCTTTACATTGTGTTCTGCATCCTTGAACTGGTGTTTTTCTTTTGACAACAAATGGAGTATACTTGCAGTTAATCTGTTGGTTGTATATAATTATATGCAATGTTTTTTTTGGGTTTTTTTCCATTATATACATTGTAACATCTCAGACGGGGTTGCCTTTCAGCAGGTGAAGTGTAATATGAAGTCCTGCCAGTAACATTAAATTTAGTACTGGGGTATTATGTGCGTACTATGAGCTTTACTCCACGCTGTCAACATTAGGTTACTAAAAATTGGTTGGCAACAGGACCGGCTTCCAAAGGGTTCAATAGTGGTGATTATGGTTGTGTGAGAGAATATGGACATTTTAGCTTTGGTTGAACTGTAAAGTGGTTGCATGGATTAAAAGTACAGACTAGAATATGTCACACACCATAAATATACAGTATATTAAGAGCTATAGCCTAAAACCTACACGTTGAGAGTGAATAGTGCATAGCTAAGCTGGGCTATTGTTGTGGTTGGAGTGCAACTTATGCTGATAATAAAGATGGTAGGTAATGGACAGTCATTTAAAGTATTGGTATCATTGCTTAGCCAGATCATGCTTATTATAATCCCAGATGCTTCAGAACTTTGCTTAAAAATGTCAAAGATTTACTGTTCACAATTGTACACCTTGGTCATGATAAGAGAATATATAAGAATATACTACTGTATAAAGATAAATTTGTACCAATACTGGTTGTGTACAGCTCTAAATTCATACTTAGGTAAATAAGCTGAATAAGCTGGCAAGGAAAAATGACCATCCCCAGGTCACTGGCTGTCTCCAGGGTGCCAAAGAAGCCGTCCCCAGCACCTTCACTTAGGATTAGTACAAGGGATAGAATATAGTGGCTTCGTAGCATCCCACCAGAACCAGCTGCAGGCATGTACGCTGTGCGCGTACATGGGCAAGATATTGTTCTGTAGGCCTACCCTTAGGATCGCTTCGGCTGGGTCAGCTCCAAGATGCTAGAAACAGGACTGGGGCATAACATTAGATGTCAGTGAGCCACCATTAGGTAACTTGAACTGTAGAACAATCAAGTCCTGCCACAACACTACCCCACCATGTCATCACTAGATGGCAGTAGCAAGTTGCTAAACAGCGACTGTCTCGAGTCTGCCACCCCCAGCTATAGGGTATATACATAGTTATAATGTAATTATTTTTTTTCCTAGAATTAAATGATTTTGAGGACTATCTTGTGGTTTTAATGCTACAGCATTCTCATGGGGTATGATACTTGAACCAGGGTCAGGGTCATATCTCTCGCATATCGCCGTTCCATCCAATCACTCGTAGACAACACGCAGCTGCAGGCACGACCTCCCGAAATCCATCCATCGTGAGTCCTCCCTTCCTCGCGAGGACAGAGTCCACCTGGCCAGGCTGAGATGCGGACACCATCCAGCTCTTCTGAGCTATCAGAAGAGACTGGATGACTCCGTCATCAACACCTGCCCGGGATGTAACACAGCACACCATACCATTAAACACATCATAGAAGACTGCATTTCACACAATCACTTACACCAATAACACTATCTACACTCCTTGAGAGCTCTGTGGGAAAGCCCGACTGTGGCCATGGCCTTCCTAAGGAACTCGGGCCTGTTCGGCCAGGCAGCTTAGGGAACGACAACAACAACTGGATAGCTTATACCTTGTTTAAGTGTAGTTGTTACCCCCCAATCCTTTGAGGACTAAATGTTCAAGTATATGTTGGCTTAATTGTTGAATGTAACGATGCATTTTGTTCATACATGTTGTGGTAGCATTCATGAGATTCACCAAATCTTTGTAAGGAAGTTCATAAAAGTGGTGGGTTGAATCATTATGTTACCTCAGCCTCTCAATGAAGGTATATAACACTGATATTATATTTATACAGCACAATGCTGCAGTTCTTCAAGGCACTAAGGTGCTTCCTGTCTTATAATTATGGTTGCAAGACTTGAACACTTTAACAGATGGGACTTGAAGAAGCCTTTTGTACCAGATGTTCATGAAGTTGATTCTGCACTTGGTAGTTTTCGTGGGTGACAACTCAGGGTTGATGAAACCTGTAGGAGCGTTAGGAAGACCACGTTCCTCAAGGTTGACCACTTGCGAGTTTCAGACTGAGGAAGTTGGAGCTGTAGACATTGATGTTTAGCAGAATTACCAGCTGAAATAGGGTTTTAGTGCATTTATAAAACTAGACAAGTAAGAGAAGTGGTATTGAATAGGAATTAATGGAGAATGCTTGTGAATAGATGGGTGATAATGCAGAACCTCTCTGGGAGGTCTGAGACGGGGGGAGTGCTGGAGGCTTAGTGATCCTTGGTCTCTGGGTCTTCTGGGCGACTAAATGTGTGTTGCACTACAACCGTCTTTTAGCTGGTAATTTTGTAATATATCAATGTCTAAAGCTCCAACTTCCTTATAGTCAAACTAGCAAGTGGTCAATTGAGATGGATGGAGTTGCAGCCAGGAACCGTGCCTGGGGAAACTCCTGAGAGTGAAGTTTGAGGGTGAGACGAGTTCAGCTACACGCTGTTGTAGAATAAGCTACATATGATTTATTGATTGTCTTTGCAACTTTAACTCTTGGTTCTTGGTGGGTTTTACAATCTTAACTCGTTCAATTTACTTTCTTCTGATCCAGAATAATGGTAATTCAGAAGGGTTATAATTATGTCTGCTAAATATGAAAACAAATGGCTGGATATTGAGGAACTTTGGGTAACCCATAATAATTTCAGGGCGTTTTATTTGATACATTTGATATATCACGATCTTCATTGCAATAGCTATGGGTTGTCCCGAAAGGCATTGTTCATTGTCCTCTTCGAACGTTCGACGATGTCTTAGACGGCAATGAATAATGATGATGGGATAACGGATGTATATATTTTGTGGAGAATATACTACAGTACTTGCAATATGTAATGTAGAAGTCCAGTAAAAACTACGACTAATTTCAATGGTGTAAACGTTTATAATAGATTAGGCACGTGACCCCTTACCCACGCACCGGTATGGGTTGCCAATTTGTGTTTTTATCGCAAAGTGTGTGACGCTAAAAACTCTGCCTACAATATTTTTCGTGGTAATTATTGAGTAGTATTATGTTAACCAAGTAACTGTAATTGACGCAACATGCTCAAGTGAGCTTTGTACGATTTAAACTTTCTGATAACCTCGTTTAAGCCATTGCTACTGAATGGCGAACCTTTAATGATCGTACTTTTTCCCTTCACGAGGACATAGGCTAAGCCTAGGCTACTTTTTAAATTATCTTTCCTTCAACAACAACAAGCAACATGAAGTATAATATCAATACAGATAACTATGTTCGAATCCGAGTCTACACCCAAATTCGGTCAACATAAAGTTTGTGTAGCCTAGCCTAACCTAGCCTAGGTAAATTAAATTGCTAAAAAAAAAATCTTATTTGTTTTATCTAGTTTAGAGGGTGTTTTGATGGGGTAGCCTATGGACGTTTCGTCACCATTCCGTTTCGTAACCAACCCGTTTCGTCCCCAAAAACCTGTTTCGACACCAAAACTCCGACCCGTTTCGTCACCACTAGCCTATGTTTAGTAGCCCAAAGTAGCTTGGTTCGAAACTAATAAGTCACTCTAGGCTAATGTATATTTTCGCCCAAAAAGCCTTAGCCTATTATTAGCTTGGTTCGAAACTAATGAATCACTTCAATGTGTATTCTCGCCCAGGAATCAGGATGTCGAAGAGAGTGGAATGTATCAAAATATACCGTAATAGGCCTAGCCTATATCGTTCCATTTCGCTTCATGTCACTCATAAGAACATAAGAACATAAGAAAATGGGAGTCTGCAGAAAGCCGATTGGCCTAAGCAAGGCAGATCCCTGTCCCACACAACCCCAATTACAAAGCCCAATTATAGGCTCAACACTCTAATACCCTGAGGATCATCTTACCAAAACGGTTAGAGATTAACGCAGGATTACGGGGGTCTGCAGAGCGCTGATTGGCCCAACCCTGCTGATCCCCCTTCACACCCAACCCTTCTCGTCCATATGCTTATCCAATTTTATCTTAAAGCTCCCTATCGTTTTTAATCCCACTATAGCACTTGGTAGTCCATTCCACCCATCTACAACTCTGTTACCAAACCAATATTTGCCTATATCTTTTCTGAAACGAAATTTATCTAATTTGAAACCATTGGTACGAGTTCTTTCGCTATCACTGAGCTTTAGTACATTTGTCATGTCCCCTTTGTTAATCCCACTAACCAACTTGAACACCTCTATCATATCCCCTCTAACTCTGCGTCTCTCTAACGAATGTAAGCCTAATTTCTTCAACCTTTCTTTATACGGAAGATTTCTAATATTATGGATCATTTTTGTCATTCTACGTTGTACTCTCTCCAATGAATCTATGTCCATTCTGTAATAAGGACACCAAAATTGAACAGCATAATCCATATGGGGTCTCACTAATGACAAGTAAAGTTTTAAGATAACATCAGCAGTTCTGTTACTCACACTCCTTGAGATGAACCCAAGAATCCTGTTTGCCTTGTTTCGAACGCTTATACACTGTTGTCTAGGCTTCAAATCATTGCTAACAAACACACCTAGATCTTTCTCACAATTCGAGTTTTCTAATTCCACATTAGCTAGTTTATATTTAACATTTGTATGCATCTTCCCTATCTTTAATACCTTGCATTTGTCAATGTTAAACTTCATCTGCCAATTTACTGACCATTCGTGTAAGGTATCTAGATCCCTTTGGAGGCACTCTATATCTCTATCTGAATCAATTGTTCTCCCCATCTTGGTATCGTCTGCAAATTTACTTATCCTACTAGTTATACCTAAATCAAGGTCATTTATGTATATAACAAACAACAGAGGACCTAATACAGATCCCTGGGGGACACCAGTCCATTCCGAAATGGAACGAATGAGAGTCTCGTTTGTCTCGCAATTTGTGAGTTTTTCAAAATGTGTACCCGGTACCGTATGTTATATTATATTATATTATATTATATTATATTATATTATATTATATTAGGGTTAGGTTAGGTTAGGTTAGGTTAATTTAATCTAATCTAATCTAATCTAATCTAATCTAATCTAATATTTGTACATTTTGGGCAGTCCCCTGACCAGTTCTTAATAGAAGGATATTTTAACGGGACCATAGGTAAATTTTTACCAAGTCAATGGCCTTGAAATAGTAGTGGCTAATAATGGTCTGGTCTGGTGATAATTCGGGGAGATGACCTTTACAACGGCCCCCCCTTATTGGCGTTGCAATTATGTGATCGAGCTCGGTTTTCTTTTCTTAGTTTTGTGAAATGTACTTTTTTTTGCCTCTTTGCCCACATTTTTTGAATGATTCGTTTCACTTCTTCCTTAGGCCTATTTGTTTCTTCCTTAAATAAAAGTTTCTCCACTAAATCGATTTGGTATGGTCTTTCAAATAATTTGTTTGTAGGCCTATTTCTTATATTTTGATAATGTTCACAATGCAAAATAAAAATTTCTAAGTTCTCAACTGTTTCTTCACAAGCTATACACTTAGTATCCTGTTCTGTGAATCTCTTCCTATCGTTTAGTTGTAAGGTGTTAGATCTGCATCTGAAGAAAGTTATTGAGGCTGGAGTATTGTCATAAAATTGTTCTTCTCTTATCTCTCGCTTATTTTCTTTGTACATTTGTGACGAAACGTCCGAAATTGCGGTGCCGAAACGGGTTGGTGACGAAACGTACTGTATCCGTTTTGATGTGTGATACTGTAATACTAGGAAATGAATGTTTACCCATTAAACAATCTAAAAAGACGCCCCTCCACTCGCGAAAAACAACTATTTGGCCATGACCGTTTGCCGTGGGATACACTTTGAAGTATTCCGTCCATTAGCGACACAGTTGAGCTGGGGCTCCACTGCGACCAGGCTGCCAGGCAGCTCCTTTTCTTCCATGCTCCAGTCCAGAAGTCGGTTGGAGTTGGCGCTGGGGTATCCTGGTGGGATACAAAATATGTTGGGGGGGGGGGGGGGAGGCCCCTCCCCCCCAGGAATTATTGAAATCCTCATATATTTAAACAGTAGGGGGCAAAAACCTAATTTTCCCCAACGCAAGTCGCCGAGGCTACACTCACGGCTGATGTAGGCTAAACAAACCCACCCGCCTCTTGCTAGGTAGGTGATATAGGCTAGAGGATGTTTTTTTTCTTTTTTCAGGATCAGTAATAAATTTTTACGGGCATTTAGGCTAGACACATATAGGAATGAAATACATACCTTTACCTTTTGATACCTTTTGATGTGTTCGCCACTCTTCTAGCGGCACCAAGGAGCGCGACGCCCCTCGTTATGGGTGGTGATGGTGTAAGAAACCATTAGGCCACGATAAAATCGATATATGAATTTAATTAGGCCTACATAAACTTTTGTTATCCCCAAATTCGGAATTTATCCAATTTTACACCGGGTCGAAACCATCGATATATTATTTAGACAAATATGTTAGTTAGGTCATGTACATCATTGCCATATATGTCCACCCCGTCGGAAATTAATTATAAAAAAATCGCTAAATCTCTAAAAAAAATATAAACGGGGAACGTGAGCTGGGTTTAGACCGTCGGCGAGACAGGTTAGTTTTTGGTTAGGTTAGGCTAATTTTGGCTAATTTATTTGCATTTTCCGGTGGGGTTCACAAAAAAACATTCCTAAAAAACCCCAAAACGAGGAAAAAAAAATACTGTACAGTACTTGTAAAAATCGTCCCCGGTGTAAAACAGGATATTTACCCCAAATTCTTACAGAAGATTTCCAGGGCTTGCAGGATTGGTGATAAATCTAGCCTACACCGTTACACCTTCACTAGACACTAGGCGATAGGCCTAATATTCAAGGACACTACATCGGCACTATTAGAAACAATTTATCAGGGAAAATTGGGACCAATAGACTCGCCATATTTTTCTCATTATAGTCCGCATGGAGGAATTTCGCTATTGACAACTTGGGAAAAAAAAAAAAAAAAATCAAAGTCCCGACCGTAAACAAAGCATTCTTACAGTTTCTTACAGTTTCTTACAGTAGATCCTCTGGAAAAAGGCAAACTATGCCTGTGTATCCAGCTCAGTACCAGTACTTGCACTGCTGCGGTCGTTCACGGTGTTGGCGGCGGTAGCAGACACAACATTTTTACTATTCTGTATTTTTTTTTTATAATCAAACTTCAAATCTTGTCTTCCCCATGCTTTATCAAGATTACTTTCAAACTCCCTTATTGATTCGGAATCGACTTGACTTTCTCCTTGTTTTGTAGGGTGAGGCAAAAGCACGATTCCCTCAACCCATCATGTATCCAATTTACCCCACAATTTCCCTCACCTACTGTAAAAGCGAGATTCACCCAATAAATGGGGTTTGATGCTGTGTCGTCAGATTGATGGATAATGGAAAATGGGTAGCCTATGTTTATGCAAATCCTTTACTCAAACCATGCAAAACAACTAGGCTATGAAACACTACATTCCATGAAGAAGAAAAAAACATGGTAAATAAGGCCGATATAGTCTTGTTGAACGTTACCGTTAAGCCTAAGGAATGTAGCCTATTAGGCTACAATTGCCATTTTTGTAAGATCAGCTAATAATTCTTTTTTTCCACCATTTTGTTAGGCTTTTTAAGTTTCATTGACACTGATCTGATCTGTGTTCACCATTTTGATAGTCTAATCCACATTTTAGCATTTAGCACACTATTTATCCCTTGCCTCAACTTTAAAACTTGTAAACAAATATTTCAATATTTCAAGGACATGACGAGTCGACGACATCCGGTGCGGCGCATCCCTGTATATTTAGAGCCAGATCTGTGTCTTAGTGCAGCCCTGAATGTTGAACATTTCCTATAAAGACTGGGGCAAACCTCCCAAAATATCTGAATTAATGGGCATTGGGGCTAAACATGAGGGAGAAGGGAGTCCAGAAAACAAACAAACCTCCCCATTAAATGACTTCTATAATTCATGTCCAGATCACTTTCCAAACCATCACTTACAGTATGTTTCTTTCTCAGAGAGAAGCAGAGTAGCAGACATACGCCAGGATACAAGAAGGGACCACAACGCGTCACAGATGGGAAGGCCCTCTAAGTGAACTGAACTGACCTCACCACTGCCGCCACCATGTACCTGTATAACCTGACCCTCCAGCGAGCGTCTGGGATCACCCACGCGGTACATGGCAACTTCTCCGGCAGCCGCACCCAGGAGCTGGTGGTCTCCCGCGGCCGCTCCCTGGAATTGCTCCGACCTGACCCCAACACTGGCAAGGTTAGTACAGTACAGGATAAGTTACCTGTTAGACTAGGTAAAAGGATCTGCCAAGTACTGTATAGTATGGGTCGGTATGCTTTGCAGATTCCTGTATTCTCTTGTACTGTACTGTACTGTACAGTACTTATTTTGTGCCATAGTCGTAATTTTTATAACATTAGGAGCATTTTGGTTTGGGAAGCGGTGTCGACATTGTAGGACATTGCTGCCTTGGTAGTTGTTGTATGCTGACGATTTGGTACCGGTATATATTATTATGGAGACTGCTGTAGAGATATTTTTTGTGCTTAGGAATATACTGTATATATTGATGTGATCTGTACTTGATTTTTTTTTATTATTATTTCTGATGCCTTCCCCTTACCTGGATGTGTGACCAGTGACCATGCCGGCATGACAGGGCTTGAAGCAAAGTCGGTATTGTGATATATTCTGGTGGCCTCCTTTTTTCCTGTTCTATAATGCTCCCTCTGATTATGTGGATTTCTATATTTTATTTCATGCATTTCTTGTTTCATATTCTCCAAAGTAATTTTATTTTTATTTCTGATATCCAACTATAAAGCTGATGTAATCGAGAAATAATAGGTGTTGAGTAATATATTATATGGTATTACAGCAACTATTATTATTAATCATTAGGTGAACAAAAATACTGACCTACTCACGTGTGGATCATAGTTTTTAATGTACAGGTATTTATGTTTATACTGTATATAATCATGATGGATATGCATAATGAAACTGTGATACTATTGATGAAACTCAATGATACCAGTGGAGTTTACCATAACAATAACGATAATAAAGTGTATTTCTTAACTCATTCAGTGCCGGTGATCGTGAAATGTTTTTAATTTTAGTTATGCTACTATTAGATGATTTTATTCAGTTTTAATGGGGCGTCCAGCAATTACCAGGCTTTGAACTCTCTCACTTAACCATTTTTGCTACTTAAAACTGCACAAAATTGTCTAAATGCAGCTAAAATAAAATTAAAAAGACATAGCTGGTACAGAATGGGTTAATATACATTGTTGATTGACCCTGATAATAACACCACAGTTACTTCCCTCAGGTACACACGATCCTAACCACGGACATATTTGGGGTCATCCGCTCCCTCATGGCCTTCCGTCTCACTGGTGGCAATAAAGGTAGGTTGGTTGTACAGTCAATCTTTATTAGTGTTTAGTGTTTTTTTGTTTCATAGTTTTGTTATGCTATACAGTATTTTCAATGTGTTATTTCCACATAGTGATTTTGATACGTTCTTGTATTTATATATATTCTGCAGTTCCTGTTTTGGTTTTATTTTTTGGCAAGTTTTACATTTTAATGGTACAGTACTGGCATTATTATTTATATATTTTTGGGTTGAGATTCAAGTATTTCAGTGTAGTAGAGTAAATAGGACGTCATCCGCTCCCTCATGGCCTTCCGTCTCACTGGTGGCAATAAAGGTAGGTTGGTTGTACAGTCAATCTTTATTAGTGTTTAGTGTTTTTTTGTTTCATAGTTTTGTTATGCTATACAGTATTTTCAATGTGTTATTTCCACATAGTGATTTTGATACGTTCTTGTATTTATATATATTCTGCAGTTCCTGTTTTGGTTTTATTTTTTGGCAAGTTTTACATTTTAATGGTACAGTACTGGCATTATTATTTATATATTTTTGGGTTGAGATTCAAGTATTTCAGTGTAGTAGAGTAAATAGCCATTAATTATACATATTGTATAGGTCTAGATGTGTAACTCAAATTTTTTAACATGCAGATTATCGCAGACAATCGAATTATATTGGATAGAGATCAAGATTTCTGACCTACTTTTTGTTTTTGTCTTTGTGAGTGAGGGAGACAAAAGGCAGAACTGCCTGTATCGAGTGCCTCCCCAGAGTTGAAAGAGTGACAGGGCCAAAATCAAGGGACGTTCGAGCCAAAATGCCTGGACACACAGAGTTTGAAGCAATTTAAGTCATAGGAAGAGGGAAAGACTGATTCTGGGAGAGTTAAAAATATTATTGTTTTTTTATTTCAGACTATGTAGTGGTTGGGTCTGACTCTGGCCGCATCACCATCTTGGAGTACAACCAAGCCAAGAACCAGTTCGAGCGCATCCACATGGAGACCTTCGGCAAGAGTGGCTGCCGCAGGATCGTGCCAGGACAGTACCTTGCCATCGACCCCAAGGGACGTGCTGTTATGATCGGTCAGTATTATTACGGCCTTAAACCTAGCTAATTCAGAGGTGCCAGTTTTGCCCCATTAGAGTGATGATTTTAAGATAGTTCACCCCATTAATTTGGCATTTATAAGAGGTTTTGGCCTTATTCAGGTGTCAATTTATTTTCAATTTGTCAAGCGAGAGGTAGCCTGCAAATTTTTAGGTATTGGCCTTCGGGTGGGTATATAGCATATTTTGATAAGTTCTTTTGCCTTTATATTGTGTCCTCCCTGTTCTGGTTTGTTTATTTTGCAAGTTTTACAATTTAATTTAAAAACATGGTAATGGCCAACGACAACGGTGAGGTTTGTCTACTATTATGAGCCAAAGTGACATACGGTACATAAACAGTTTTGTCTCTTTTGTCCCTTTAGGCGCGGTGGAGAAACAGAAGTTGGTGTACATCCTTAATCGAGATGCTGCAGCACGACTGACCATTTCTTCCCCCCTGGAGGCCCACAAGAGCAACACCTTGGTCTACCACACGGTTGGGGTCGACGTCGGCTTTGAGAACCCACTATTTGCTTGTCTTGAAATTGATTATGAGGTGAGTGAGTGGTATTGATATCCGTTGAAAAATAGGTTTCAGGTTTTGCACATGTATGTTTTGGTCACCTGGTGTTTGTTATCCATCCTACACGGTCCCCTGCAGCATCCATGATAAGGACCCTAATCCTAAGATCCTTCCTTTGAACCTCATCCGATGTGTTCCTCAAACTGCTAAATGCCATCCTAAACCCCTGAGTAATTCCCGGGGAATTTGGCCAATGGCAGATGACAGGTGTATAATACTATGTGAGATGTAGTGTTAAGTGGTACTCCCTGTATCTGTTATGGAAGGCTGCCCTGTGGCCACTATACCGGTACTCTGTTTCATTTCATCTGACGGTAAATTGAATCTCTTAGCAGTTAATTTCTTGATACATAATGGACAAATATGAAACCAATTTGTCTCAGCATCATATAAAGACCAAGTTTATATAATAAGCACCATATTTCACAACAAAATCTTAAAAATATCTGAGCAATCTTGATGGGAACTTTGCAATTTACCGTCCATTGAAAAGAAACAGACACTAGTACAGGGACAACAGCATGCTGCGGCTGTCTTATCAGTGAACGGGTGAATACCGGGGGGCCTTTACTCTACCAGAGCAAAATATATTATAAATTATGACAGACAAGTGTTTTATAGTAATTTAATTCCATATATATATATAAAGAACTGTTATATTATTCTGTAATACGAGTCGGAGCTGGTGGTGGTGGATGAGATATAATTCCAAATGAAGCCACTACTTTTAAGCTTCTAGGTGGTCTAGTGGTTTGGTGCTAGAGTGCTGCACTACTGGCCTGGGTTTGAACCCTGGCTAGGGCATGACACAAAAATATTAATATGGTCCTTTTCTCATTATTTTTTAATAGGAGGCGGACACAGATCCAACAGGCGAGGCAGTTCACCGTACCCAACAGACTCTAACTTTCTATGAGCTGGACCTTGGACTGAACCACGTGGTGCGCAAGTATCACGAACCCCTGGAAGAACATGCTAACTTCCTTATCTCTGTACCAGGTCAGCTTTATAATACCACGTTTTACTGATAATCCAATAGTATAAATTATTTTGCACAGAAATATGTTTGATTGCTTACAAGAAAGTGCAGTACTTATTTACTGGCGGTACCACTTAGATTTAGTAATAATTAAGGATCCTTGATCATTTATAATTTGTTTTGTTTCATAATATTGTTTTGCTAAATCTTCAATGAGTTATTTCCACAGAGTGATTTTGTCTTTATATTGTGCTATTCCTGTTTTGGATCAGGAGGTCAGAAGTGTGGGAAGCCATGAAAAGAGTGAAGTTGGGGAAAGCACCAGGAACAGATGGAGTGTGTGGGGAAATGTTGAGGTATGGTGGTGAGATAGTGATAGAATGGGTATGGAAAATATGCAAACTAGCATGGGAGAAGGGGAGTGCACCCGATGACTGGAAGACTGGCATAATAGTCCCCCTATATAAGGGCAAAGGGGAAAGAGTAGTGTGTGGTAACCACCGAGGAATATGTCTTCTAAGCGTAGTAGGGAAGGTATACAGTAGGGTAGTGATTGAGTGAGTGAGAGTGAGAACGGAGAAATGGATAGGCGACGAGCAGGGAGGTTTTAGGAAGGGAAGAGGATGTGTAGATCAGATTTTTACCCTGAATTGTGTTGTGGAGAAGTATCTGGAGAAGAAACAAAAGGTGTATGTTGCCTTTATGGACTTGGAGAAGGCCTATGACAGAGTGGATAGAGAAGGTTTGTGGAAAGTACTTAGAATATACGGAGTAGAGGGCAAGTTGCTGAAAGCAGTGAAGAGCATGTATGAGGGTGCAAAGGCGGCAGTACGTGTGGAGAGTGAGCAGAGCGAGTTCTTTGACCTGAATGTTGGTTTGAAACAGGGGTGTGTGATGTCCCCGTGGTTGTTTACTGTATATATGGATGGAGTTATGAAAGAAATACTATCAAGAGCAGTGGATGTTGGTGTATCGCTGAAAAGGGAGGGAATTGAGTGGAAGCTACCTATACTGCTGTTTGCGGATGATACAGTTCTGATGAGTGATAATGAGTGGGAGTTGCAGGGTCTGGTAAATGAGTTTGGAACAGTGTGCGAAAAACGGAATTTGAAGGTAAATACGGGGAAGAGCAAGGTTATGGTCTTCGAAAGGGGTGAAGTCACAGAGTGTGAGGTGAAGCTGAACGGTCAGGCTATGGAGATCGTCAACTCTTTTAAGTATCTGGGCAGTGTGTTGAGTAAAGATGGGACTATGATGAAGAGGTGCGGGAGAGGGTACAACAGGGGAAGAGGGTTGTAGGAACGCTAAAAGTAGTAACAAGAATTAGGCTGGCCAGTATGGAAGTGAAGAAGTCCTTGCATGACAGTGTGGTAATCCCGACACTGACTTACGGAAGCGAAGCATGGACGTTGGTTGAGAGACTCAGACCAAGAGTGAGAGCAGTGGAAATGAATTACTTAAGGAGTGCGTGCGGAGTTACATGGAGGGATAGACAGACTAATGAGGAAGTAAGAAGGAGGTGTGGTGTGGAGGTAGATGTGCTGGAAAGTGTGAAAAGGAACAACTTGAGATGGTTCGGCCATATGGAACGTATGGAAAGCGAGAGAATGACTAAGAGGGTGTATGAGAGCGAGGTGGAGGGACAGAGGGGAGAGGTAGACCGAATATGAGGTGGAAGGATGGAGTGAGGAAGTACATGAACGAAGGTGGTGCTGGTTGGGGGGAGGGGCGTCGACTGACTGGGGACAGAGGTGCATGGGGGCGGTTCGTTCGTGGCCACCCCTTCGGGGATCACGGCGTCAGGCAATAGACTGTTTTGCAAATTTTACATTTGATTCACCCAGGAAGTGCAATAATCCTTCAGGAAGGCACGGTATTTGAATGTGTAAAAAGAACCCTTCAGCTACTGTGCCAGTGCTGGGAAATATCTCAAAATTGGGTGACACATAGAAAGTAGTACTATCTCCAAATACCACATCCTCCCTCCCTTTATACCCCATCCCCTCTCCCTTCCTCAAATTTTTGTTTTTTTCCATTTATTGGCAGTTCATGGGTTTAATATATCTTGTCTACCCCAACACCTATCAATATATTTGTTCCTCAGGTGGCAACGATGGTCCCTCCGGCGTGTTGGTGTGCTCTGAGAACTACATCACCTACAAGAACCTCGGGGACCAGCCAGACATCCGCTGCCCCATCCCCAGGAGGAGGGTATGTACTGCTAATATCAGTTAAGGCCAGATTTTCACTCAAGGGTTTGTTTTTCTGGACCCCCTTCTCCCTCATGTTTAGCCCCATACGTATTTAGATTCGAAGACGTTTTTCGCATTACTTTGGCGATTTCAGGACCTTTCGTCCCATTTCTTTCAAATTTAATATGTTTCGTGCCATTTTGGTTTTGATTTTTTCCTGGCAAGCGATAGCGAGGCTGTACGGTAATTGAGGAGGAATCGGCCTTTGGCCGGGAAATCTTTCTTAGGATAAATCTACACGTCTATTTCGAAGGGGGGGTCTTCAGGGTATTTTTTTAGGCTTGATTGAGGTCTAGGGTGCAAACTAAAAATCTTGCCTTAATAATTTCCATCATATCCTTCCAGTTCTTTATCTATTCAAGCTACCTGTGTACATACAATATATTGTATGTACACAGGTAGCACACTTTTCAGATTGAGTTATCTATAAGTAATCTAGTTTCAGTCTATACAATTTTATTCAACTTTGGAGGCATCTGTTACAGTTACAAAGATGATTGAGATCATCTTGACCCCTTTTATTCCTCAAAGTCAAGTTGTCAAGTTTTTTTTAACAAACTCCAAATTCATCATAGTTAAACATGTAGTTACTCATAGTGTACTGCAATTCAAACAATTGTCTCTTAACCCGTAAACGGCGGAAAAGCTCATAAGAGGTTTTACTGGGCGACGGCGGCAAAGCTCTTAAGAGGGAGGCCTAAAAAAAACATTTAAACGGCCCCAGTAGCACTAAACAATGTTTTTTTTTTTTTTTTTTTTTCTCCCTATACTGTACTTCATATCACTCCTCCACATCCCCTCCTTCCCCCTTTTCCCTTCCCCCTTCAATTATCACCTATTTTCCCTGTTATTCCCTAATTCGTTGGTATATTTTTGTGCTAACATTAGCAAAATGTGTGGAGGATCTGTTTACGTGCCTAGCGAGTGTTATACAACCGAGTGTGTGAATGAGTAGGCTCAGTGTGGCTTGAGGCCTCGTGGAGGGAGGGGTTGCCTCAATTTTCTCCATAATTCATGAATGGGCTGGTCCATCTATATTCGCAATTTTTACCAGAAAAATTATATTTTCACTTGTTTTATTGTTGTTACAGGTTACTATCTTCATAGTGAAGGTAAAATCGGCTCATATGAATAAGTAATAACGATATTTATCGTAAAATGACGATTATAGGCCTGAATGGAGCCTATATGCTCGCCCATGGGGACTGGGTTCAATACCCCCCCTCTCCGTTTATAGGTTAATTAACCAGGTAATTCTGTTTAGCTTAGCAGAAATCCCTCCTAGCCAAGAGAGATTCATAGTTTCTTAATGTTTCAGAATGACCTGGACGACCCAGAGCGAGGGATGATCTTCATCTGTGCCGCCACACACAAGACACGATCCATGTTCTTCTTCCTGGCACAGACTGAACAGGGGGATATCTTCAAGGTAATATTCACAATATTTAGTCTATTTTTTATTATTATTTTTTTTAGTATGTAGTTGAACTAGATCATAGTCACAAAATAAGACTCTTAACGGGCCGGCCGTAGTCTTTAACCCATTTGTTTTTAATACAAGTCTCCCTCACTATCACCCCAGTACCAATTTTGTTTTCATGAAACAAGACAAATTTGTGGAAAGAAATCTATGTGCCACCTATTTATAGAAATAAATACCGGTATATACTGTATATAAATAAATAATATGCAGGGTGATTTTAGTTTTTTTTAGTTTTTCTTTAATTAAAGGAGTAAAATCTGTCGTTTACCAGCAAAGTGTTTTTCAATTCATAATTAGCTAAACATTGTCTACCCTTTCCCTCAGATTATGGAGAAAGATGTAGTGTGTGTCTCACTTTTTATCAATACAGCATATAGCTATATCTCCACCATTCTCTCTGTCAGATTACACTGGAGACGGACGAAGACGTAGTGACGGAGATCAAGCTGAAGTACTTTGACACCGCTCCCCCGGCCACCGCCATGTGTGTCCTCAAGACCGGCTTCCTCTTTGTGGCCTCGGAGTTTGGCAACCACTATCTCTACCAGGTGGGTCCAGTCACCAGATAGTGATTGGGGAAACATTTGCTAAAGATGATATTATACGAGTGCTTTTATTGTAAATTTTTGATGGCCAAAATGATTCTGGCAACATTTCTGGGGTCTTTTGTATTGGTTATAAATTTAAATGTAAAATCTTGCAAAACAAGCAAACCAAAACAAGAACTGCACAATATAAAGAATAATGAACTTATCTATATCACAATGTGGAAATAACACATTGCAGATTTAGCAAAACAATATACAAGTACTGTACTGGTAAAGGCAGAAATTATAAAATGTTTGTTATCCTTCAGATCGCCCACCTGGGAGATGACGATGATGAGCCTGAGTTCAGTTCTGCAATGCCCCTAGAGGAGGGAGACACATTCTTCTACGCCCCACGCCACCTACAGAACCTGGTCTTGGTGGATGAACTAGACTCTCTCTCACCCATCATGGCCTGTCAGATTGCTGATTTGGGTAGGTTCAGGATTTTATGTCAAGCTTTTGTGTTACTACTCTGTAAGTCTATCCCTCCTATCTTCTCTCTTATCAGTTGTTGTGCCCAAACTTTGATGTCTCTGTAAATTAATTAAGTTGTTGTTGTTGTTGTTCCCCAAGCTGCCTGGCCGAACAGCCCCAAGGCCCCGAGCAATTCCAAGGCCATAACCGAGTGCCCCCACAGAACCCTCCCCGCCGACCACAATAAAGCCTGGGTGACCGAAGCCACTCCATGGCGGGGGGCTGAGGAGGGTGCGGAAACGCCCGGGAAACCAAAGCCCCACCCAGGGCCCTGTGCCCCTCAGCAATTATGAAGAGAAAGTTGAGGGGCAAGGGGAAAATGTGATGCTTTGGCTTCCAATCTTGGTAGATTGGGAGGTCAATCCACGTAAGAGACGCCATCACTTGAGACCTAGAAAATATATAAGTTAAAGGAAAAGTCAGAGTAAGCTATGGGTATGGCAGAGATTGCTCAGCTCTCACTCTGATAGACCAGCCCATCACCACATGACTAGAACCCAATCCTCTCAGCATCAGCTAGGAAAGGCCCTAGAAAGCCGCCTTTGGCGGGGGGATAGCTTCCCTATTTCAACCCCTTTCGGGGTTGGGCACCCGCCCAATTAATTAATTAAGTACAAATTTATAGTGTATGAATTATGACATTTCTTGTGAACATGATACCATAAACCCCTTCATCATTCCCTTGCGGTTTCCCTTGTATTAAGCCAACAAGGGCACTCCCAAGCACATGAATTGTATGCAGATTTTACATTGTATATGTTTCTGTAAACTGCCTCAATCACCCTTCACTATTTTATTATGTGATCTCTTGTGTACAGCCAATGAGGACACTCCCCAGCTGTACACCGCCTGTGGTCGTGGTCCACGGTCGTCTCTGCGAGTGTTGCGTCATGGGCTGGAGGTGAGCGAAATGGCTGTGTCAGAGCTGCCCGGTAACCCCACTGCTGTCTGGACTGTCAGGAAGAGGGGTGAAGGTAAGGCACTACTAGGTATAGGGAGAGTTTTATCACTTTGTTTACAGTAGCTACCAGTAATATCGGTATATGTTGAATGCTGAATTGCTGATGTTGACCATTCTTGGCTAGTCCCGAGATTACACCTGCCCACACCCTTGGACTCCGCCACTCCCTCTGCAAGCTGGACTTTGTAATGCTGAAAATCAGAGTGGAACAAACTGCTCTGTCTGCTCATCTTCATTGCCTTAATCTGGTTGATTATTTCTCGTAGACTTGAAGGGCAACTCGAATGGAGACTGCTTGTCATAGCCCTGTCTCCGAAGATGTGATATACACACTACACACAATCCAGTATGGCTGTAGATCTCAAGAATGAACTCTGCAGGTGAATGACTGTCACTTTGAAGGCAGCTGGAGTCTTCTCTCCTCTCTCTTTCTCAAAAGGATCGGAAGGCTAGGGGCCGAGATTTCAGGCTGGTTGCTGATCCTGCTTGCCAGTAGTGTTCCCAGCTGGAGACCCTCGAGTACCTCATCTGTAGCTGTTCTGGATTCCATGCACACCGCCAGCTTCTGGACCACCTTCGCATTCTTGGAATCTCGGCCCGTAGCCTTTCAATTATTTTGGGAGGGAGAGAACATCCAGGCCTCCTCCAATGTGACAGTTATCCTCCTGCTGTGGTAATTCCTGATATCTACAGGTTTCCTGGCTTGTTTGTAGTAGCCATATCAGTGCTTAAGAAGAGACGGGTGTATTAGTATTGTGTTTCTTAACTGGTGTTCTGTGTCCTTATCAGTTATGTTACACAGATAAATATTTTTTGTATGTCCCTTTTTTTTTTTTTTTAATATTACGATAGTGCAATTAGCTACCGGTACATTGACTTACTGTACTTTATATCCGTAACAAGTTCTAAAGAGTTCTGTACCTAAATGTATAGAAATAGATACTTAGCCAATCATGAATGTTATGCTGGAACACTGCCTAATGTTTACTGCCCTTAGACCTGTATGACTCTTACATCATCGTGTCCTTCGTGAACGCCACCCTGGTACTGAGTATCGGGGAGACTGTAGAGGAGGTGACGGACTCGGGCTTCCTGGGTACCACACCGACCCTCGCCTGTTCTCAGCTCGGTGACGACGCTCTGGTGCAGGTCAGTAGTCGTTATTGTTCTACATAGCTTGCTTAGTTTTCTGTTCTTTTAATTTTCATAATTATAAATAATAAAACTTGCAAAATAAACAAACCAAAACAGGGATGACACAATATAAAGACAAAAGAACTTATTAACATAATATTGTTTTGCTAAATCTTCAATGTGTTTTTTCCACAATGATTTTGATAAGTTCTTTGGTGTTAATATTGTGTGGTTCCTGTTTTGGTTTGTTTGCTTTGCAGGTTTTACATTTTAATTGTTCTTCACTTAATATTGTAGTTCACGTATTTAGTACCGGTGAATTCCTTTTCATCATATTCTGGCAGCTATTAGACGATTTTATTATGTTTAGCAAGCATCTATGGTGACTTAAAGGTTGTATCAAGATAGTCTGTAGCCTTATAATTGTTAGATGTCCTTCTTAAGCTGAATATAATCATATAATAGTTGCTAGAATACAATGAAAAGAACGTCACTGCTACGGAATGGGTTGAATACTTTGAAAACAAGTTGGTAGAACAAATTATTTCATGCCTTTATCTAGTTTTTTATGTTTTAGCATAATTTGGTATGTAGGTTTTTTACCAGGTATCTCCTGTTAATCTACAGTACTCTATTTACAGTACTGATTAATTCTCTCAATGCAAATAAGCCAGGATATTTAATATTATGGTGTATATATTAGCTAATTTATAAAATATCTTGTATTGTAGGTGTACCCAGACGGCATTCGTCACATCCGTGCTGACCGTCGTGTGAACGAGTGGAAGGCTCCGGGCAAGAAGACAATAGTGCGGTGTGCCCTCAATCAACGTCAAGTGGTCATTGCTCTCACTGGGGGGGAGATTGTATACTTCGAAATGGATCCCGTAAGTTGGATTATCATTATTATTGATAATATTAAAGATGACTACCGCGGTGATATTCGCACGCTCTATGCATCGGATTTGACCGTTTTTTTGTTTGTTTCTGAAATGATCCCACAGCCAGTGGTTATTTGCCCCCTGCTGGCTAATATTATTTATGATGACAATAAATCCTGGGGGGGTGAGGGCCCTCAACCCAAAAAACAGTCAAATAAGAAGTGAACGCAGAGAGCGTGCGAACCGCGGCGGTAAGCTCCCTGAATGTACCTTTCACTGTCTTGATGGTGTAAAGGTTAGAGTTTTTAAGTTCTGTATGTGGTACCCTTGGTTCGAATCCTGGGAGGATCGCATGCTTTTATTAATTTAATTTGGGTGTTTTTGTGTTAAGAACGATGTTAGAAATAATATTCTGGCTATGATCCTAAAGACCAGCCAACTGGATTATGACACAGAAGAGACCAAGTTGAAACATGACGATGGTTTCAGTGTCCATAGCTATGTCATGTGGTACTGATTGTAGGGTGGGGGGAATTTCTCGGCCTCCTCCTCCCTCATGTTAAGCCCCATTAGTTTTGAGATTTTAAGACATTTGCCCCATTAGTTTGGCAATTTTAAGACCTTTCATTTAGGTGTCCATTGTTTACTGGCGAGTGATAGCAAGCCTGCAATTTAGGAGGAACCGGCCGAAATACTTGGTAGAAAAATGCACCAATTTATCTCAAAAAGGGGTCTTAGGTGTATTTATTTAAGCTTCATAGAGGTCTAGGAAGGATACTACAAAAAAATAATAGATAGATAACTAAATAAAGAAATTTATATGAAAATCTCACCTTAATACCCTCCTCCCCACAGACCGGACAGTTGAACGAGTACACCGAGCGGAAGGAGATGAAGAGTGACGTGATCTGTATGGGTATGGGTCGCGTTCCGGCCGGGGAGCAGCGGTGTCGGTTCTTGGCTGTGGGGCTGGCCGATAACACAGTCCGCATCATCAGTCTTGACCCTAATGTAAGTGACTATATTGTTCTATGTGTTTTGGTGTTGTTAATATCTGTTCACCCATTCAATACCGGTGACGTTGTTTTCAATATATTCCGGCAACTATTAAACTATATTATTAAGCTCACTCATTCTATACCAGTGATGTTCTGTTCAATATATTCTGGCAACTATTAATTCATAAACTGCGAAGCCATGGTAGTTCAAACCCTCCCGCCAAGCGAAGATACAGTATTTGGTTCTATTCTGATGAAAATCGTCATATGTAACATATATATAAAATTATTACTTATCCATATGCACCTATTTTGCTTTTAATATGAACATATGAACATTTAAGAGCAATGAAAGAAGTGGGGATAGCATTTGGGGGGTGAATATTGTACCTTTGACTACAGATCAGTACTAACTATGCCATCTATCTATGCCTCCCTGAAGGACTGCCTGACGGTGCGTGGGATGCAGGCCCTCCCGGCACTACCAGAGTCCCTCAGTATTATAGAGATGGGCGGACAGGAGGGCAGTGAAGGAGAACCACGCACGCTGGGGGCTCTATACCTCAACATCGGTCTGCAGGTATAGTATTTACATCGTTTTTTATGGGCCCTCTTCCTCATGTTTAGCATCATTAGTTTTCAGATTTTAAGATATGCGCCCCATTATTTTGGTGATTTTAAGAGCTTTCACCCTATTTCTTTGTCAATATTAGGATCTTTCGTGCTATTTAGTTGTCGATTTTTTCCTGTATGTTTGTTTTGCAAGTTTTACATTTTAATTACTGTATTGGAAATGTTTAGCTACAAAATAATGTATATAGCACTCATATTAGCCTCTCAGTCTTGCTCATCCTCTCCCTCTAATAATAATAATAATAATAATCTGGTATTTTGTTTCTTACCCCAGAACGGTGTGTTGCTGCGGACGGTGCTGGACTCGGTGACGGGTGACATGTCCGACACACGTACCAGATACTTGGGATCACGCCCGGTCAAACTCTTCCGAATCATCATGCAGGGCAACGAGAGTGTTAGTACAGAAACTCCCACTTGGGCGAATTTGCTTTTTCTGGACCCCCATCTCCCTCATGTTTAGGCCTATTTGTGAAGGTGTTAAGACATTCGCCCTATTAGTTATCTGTTTTAAGACCTTTCGCCCCATTTCTCTACCATTATTAAGAGCTTTTGTACCATTTAGATGTCAATATTCAGGCTAGCAATAATGAGCCTGTAATTTGGGTGGAACCGGCCAAGACCACTGGACCAGCCAGGTGGCTGGTCCAGTGGACAGTGTCTTGACTTCCTACCCAGAGGTCGGGCGTTTGTGCCACGCTCGGGTGTGAAGGTATTTTCCAGTAAACCCTGGTTGGTTACTGTCTCCCTTGATCATGGGGATGGAGTAATGGTCTCTGTTGGTTATTACAGCGCTATTGAATCTCGAAGGAGAGAAATTGCGCTTAATAAATGACCTGAGAAGCTGCAGTGAGTAGTAAAAGAGTTTGGTGTGGTATGTGGGATAAGGAAGCTGAGGATGAATGCTAATAAAAGTAAAGTGATGGAGTATAATAGCGATGCTCTTTGGGTAATTGTACGACTGGATGGGGAGATGGTGGAACAAGTTGAATGTTTTAAATATCTAGGAGGAGTGATAAGCAGGGACACAGTTGTGGGAATGGAGGTAAGAAAGAGAGTGTGTGAAGGAAAGAAAGTTTTTGGAGCAATGGGAAGTATGTGGAAGGTAGGGCTGTATCAATGGGTGTGGGAGCTAGACTGGAATCAGAGGGAAGAACATGGAAGATTTTAACATGCCTATATGCGGACGATGCAGTCCTGTTGGCGGAAAATGCTGAAGAACTTCAGAGAGTGGTCACCGACTTTGACAGGGTATGTGAAAAGAGAAAGTTAAAGGTCAATGTAGGGAAATGTAAGGTAATGGTGTTTGAGAGAAGAATGCATGAAACTATAGATTTTAAGGAAAAATATAGAATCAAGAATGAACACAAGAAAAGTTGTAAAATAAAATTGAAAAATGAAGTACTAGAAGAGGTTGAAAGTTTCAAGTATTTGGGAGCTGTACTATGCAAATATGGTAAAATGGAGAGTGAGATAAAAGAGAGAAAAATGCAAGGGAGAAAAGTGATTGGAGAACTTGATAGTATTCTCAAAGGAAGAATGGTTAGCCAGGAAGTCAAAAAGTCACTGAGAAACAGTGTGCTGCTCCCAACACTGTCGTATGGAAGCGAGACATGGACGGCAAGTGACGAGGACCTCTTCAAACTAAGAGCTGTGGAGATGAGCTTTTTCAGAATGGCAGCTGGCATGAATAGGCTAGATGGGCCAAGTAATAGGGAAGTGTACGAGTCCTTTGGAATGGAAGAGCAGGCTTTGGGCATTGATTGTGGTGTGGTTGAGTGGATAAAGAGAAGTACTTTGAGGTGGTATGGTCATGTTCAGAGAATGGATGAAGACAGAATGCCAAGAAAGATATATGGGAGTCAGGTGAGTGGAACCGCTAGTAGTGGAAGACCACCTATGGTATGGGAAAAGAAAGTGGAAAAATATATTGAAGAAAAGCTTCCACGTAGTGGAAGGGGCATTGTGGCACGGGCAAAGGAGGCATGTCTTGACAAAGTAGCTTGGAGACGTTTCTGTCATGGCCATCCTCTAGTGGGGGTTTCCCAGGGGGAAGCAAGGCGTCGGAGATGACGATGATGATGATGATGATGTGGAAGGTGAGAATCTCAGAATGAAAGCAAAAAGTGCTATGCATCAAGGGATAGTTTTACCAACAGTGATGTCTGGGGCTGAGACATGGGGTCTGACTGTGTTTCACACAATCACTTACGCCAACAACATAATCTACACTCCTTGAGAGCTCTGTGGGAAAGCCCGACCGTGGCCATGGCCTTCCTTAGGGACTCAGGGCTGTTCGGCCAGGCAGCTTAGGGAACGACAACAACAACAACACAACACATGCACACACTCACTGATAAAACTCAAATTACTGTACCTTATTTAGCGGACAGGTATTGGATATGTTGTACTCTTGGCTGTCCTTTTACTAGCACACAAATACACATATAAGCACTCACACACAGAATAACTCACCTAACCCTTTTTGTATTTGTTACAGGTCTTGGCTATGTCATCACGGTCGTGGCTGTCTTACTACTACCAGAACCGCTTCCATCTGACCCCACTGTCCTACGAGAGTCTGGAGTACGCCGCCGGGTTCTCCTCGGAGCAGTGTCCCGAAGGTATTGTAGCTATCTCCACAAACACTCTGAGGATTTTGGCACTCGAGAAACTGGGGGCCGTCTTTAACCAGGTGAGATTATTTTTGTTTTGTTTAGTCTTCTCTCCCCTTCCATAACCTAACCTACCTACTTATCTGCAGATATTAGCAGTAAAATAACTTGGGGCTTTCTTTAACCTGGTATGAATATATTTTTTTCATCTTGTATCTATTAATAATATTTTTCAAGTAGTCTTCATCAATTGGTGCAGATGGAGAGAGAGTTTAGTGTGCGATTTTGGTCTGTTGGAGAAAGACCTCACAACAGTATGGACAGAAGTTACTGAAGATGACACATTAGAGCAGCCAATACATGAATGGAACAAGGATTGAAAAGAAGACAAATAAATAAACCCCTTAGTGCTTGCAGTAATGTTGCTTTCCTTTGTTTTGAACTTTTATGTATTGCAACAAATCGGTATCTGTTGGACCCATTTATTACTGTTGTTTTGTGTAGATTATGCCAACTCCGGAAGTTAGGCAACACAGAGTATGGTATGCAACTTGCGGTCATACTTTTGTTTGATTGTACCCATATAGTAGAAGGTATGTTTATTAATGGACTTATATTTCTCCAGGTTTCACATCCGTTGGAATACACCCCACGTAAGTTTGTGATCCACCCAGAGAGCGGCCACTTGCTGTTGATAGAGAGTGACCACAACTCGTACACCGAGGACACCAAGAAGCAGCGCAAGATGCAGATGGCCGAGGTAACTTTCTCTTTGTCATCACAGTGTCTTATACCTTCCGCTACATTGATATTTTGACCTTAGTAAAGAGTATTACAATATAATCTCTCTCTTTTCGGATTAATCGGAGCGAGACCGTGTTTTGAAGTGCATAATTTTCAAAAGTGTAAAACAGCTCAATCTTTAGATTTGTATGTCAATCATTAGGATTTAGATAAGCAGTCCGCACCTGATATTTGGTGTCCGGATTTTGTACTCTTTCGAACTTAGAAAGATAAAGAAACTATAAATGGCCAGACAGAATGCCATTGTTAAGACATAATCTGTGTGATAACCCAGGTTCGAATCCCGGTGGATCACATATATGGTTTCATTAATTTCATTGGAGGTGTTTGGTGTTGTGGTGAAATTAATAAAAATATAGATTGTAATATATTCCCCAACCTTTTTTGTAGGAGTTGCGTGAGGCTGCAGGTGAGGAGGAGGCTGAGGTGGCCGAGAGGATGGCTGAGGCTCTACTGTCCGAGGACCTACCAGACTCAGTGTTTGGGGCAGCCAAGGCCGGACCAGGGATGTGGGCCTCACTGGTCCGTGTGGTGGAACCTATACAGGGCAACACTCTACACACTGTCAGGCTCGAACAGAACGAGGCCGCTTTCAGGTACAGTACTTAATGAACGTTTGTGTCCTTTATTGTTATCAACTTTCATTATCAACTTCACTTTAACATCTTTGTCATTGTTATCTTTGTCTTCGTTATTATTATTTTTGTCCCCAACTTTGTCACAAGCTTTATTAAACTCACATAGGACAATGCCCTACACACTGTCACTCTGGAACATAACAAAGTTGTTTCAAGTTAAACAGGTGTTATTATTTCACTATGTTGTAATAATGCAAGAAATCTTTGTTCTCTTAAAGCCTGGTAACTTGAAACGAACGAAGCTGCTTTCTGTTCAAGAGACTTGTCATTTGTTTTATCATCATCATCATGAGGTTTCTCTATTGGGTAGAGTCACCGCTTTATTTACCAGATTCTTCTGTTCGGGAGAGGTTTAGATGACGCTATCAAAACGACAGCCATCTGCCTGCTCTGTTCTCACGTACACTCTACTGGCCTCCTGGGTTGTATGTATAGACCCTATCACAACCTCAGCGATAGGTGGTGTCCCCGTCCAAGTTGCCCAACAATGCCTACAGGAACAAGAAATTAGAAAAGTGATGACTTGAGACAATGCACATATAGCCTACAGTTGCTATGAGGGCGTGGTGGGCCATATACTGTACAGTATATATTCTTGGTCTGTTTCTAGTATTATTATTATCATTACAGTATTCTTATTGGTTATTATTTATCTGTGGATGACCTGACCTGACCTGGACACACTCTAATATGGATGAACCGTGTCCGAGTCATATCCAAGTGCTCTCCTGTACTGTCTTTATCCTGTTAGATAACTGTTGTGTTTTTTATTACAGTATAGCACTGGTGAAGTTTGCCAACCAGCCGGATATGGAGCAACAGTTTTTGTTAGTGGGTACAGCAAAGGACTACCAGCTGAGTCCCCGCCAGGTTCAGTGTGGCTACATCTACTGTTACCGGTACGTTGGAAACTTCTCTCATAAATACTGTCTTGATGGTGTAATGGTTAGAGCGTGCAAGTTCTGTATGAGATATCCTAGGTTCGAATCCTGGGAGAATCACATGCATTCATACATTTATTTAGAGGGTTAATGGTGTTAAGAACGATGTTACAAATCGTGTAACCACTCATATTTCAGAAACTTTATTATACATGTACCAGTATAGCCTATATAATTGTTTCCAGTTATCATTAATGGTTCCTATTTCAATTTTTAATTATTTTTTAACTATCAACAACTTGCTACCTGTATGTTGACAACTCCATGCCATTTTTTTTTTTCATAATACAGTATTGTTTTGTTAACTCTTCAATGCGTTATTTCTACATAGTGATTTTGATAAGTTCTTTTGATGTTATACAGTGTGGCTCTTGTTTTGGTTTATTGGTTTTGAAAGTTTCACATTTTAATATCCCAAATGCTTCAGTATTTGGCTCTAGAAGGTTCAAAGATTCAAATGGATGTTATATATTTGTGCTCATGACTGTCTATTTATGTATCTATATACCGGTACACAGGCATATATGGTACCCCTCTTTTTTATTTATTATTTTTCTTTTAACTAGTGGTGGGCGACTTGAGACAGCTCATGACTGTACCCTTTCTATTTTCTTTCATTTCAGTGTTGGTAGTGAGTGCAATACCCTTGAGTTGGTTCACCGGACAGAGGTGGAGGACATCCCTACAGCCATAGTGTCTTACACGGGCCGCGTCCTGGTGTCCGTGGGTCGCCTCCTCAGAATATACGACCTCGGCAAGAAGAAGCTCCTCAGGAAGTGTGAAAACAAGGTTAGAGCAACATTTATTTTATATTTTGTGTCTGTATTTCATATTAATGTTTTGCTAAATATTCAATGCGTTATTTCCACATAGTGATTTTGATAAGTTCTTTTGTCTTTAGAATTTGCAGTTCCTATTTTGGTTTGTTTGTTTTGCAAGTTTTACATTTTTAAATCATCTCTCCTACTTACCCATCTCGTCCTACATTGTTCCAACTCTCTCCCTTCCCGCAGCACATCCCCAACCTGATCGTGGACATGAAGGCGCGAGGCCAGCGGGTGTTTGTGACTGATGTGCAGGAGTCTCTGTTTGTGGTGCGCTACAAGAGACAAGAGAACCAACTTATCATTTTTGTGGACGACACCA
Organism: Paralithodes platypus; assembly: GCA_032716605.1. Lineage (NCBI taxonomy): Eukaryota > Metazoa > Arthropoda > Malacostraca > Decapoda > Lithodidae > Paralithodes > Paralithodes platypus. Next base: position 20,384,776 of record CM064555.1, on the reverse strand, counting down.
ACCAGCGATGGGTCACCACGTCCTGCCTCCTTGACTACGACACTGCCGCCCTCGCTGACAAATTTGGCAATGTGTCTGTGGTGAGTAGTTGTAATAGATCCTAGGTTAAGTTGGGTACTGAAATCTGTCTCTGGTAGGCTTTTTGTGGTACTGTATTGGAGTCGATCATTGATGATACCGTTTAGTATATAATGCTAGATTAATTCTGGAGTTTATTGTTCGGTCCATGCGAAGTGAGGACCTCTAGGTCTTACTCATGTCGTTGTTGTTAGGGCGTCGCTTATTAAAGATGGCTATTTCTCGGTTATTACTGAACCAAATTTAATTATCTTTCACATGGCATATACAGTAGGGTCCCGCATAAAACGTGTTCGCATAAAACGAGTCTCGATTAAAACGACCGACCTAAAATATTAATATTTTAATTTTCGATCAGAACGAATGTGATCACATAAAACGAGTCCGCCGCCAAAGTGGGGCAAATCCGAGGATTTTTCATATAGAGCGCCGAAATATCGTACAAAACGTACAAAATATCGTACGCTTTCATATAGAGCGCCGAAATATCGTACAAAATGTACGAAATATCGTACGCTCCTGACGGAAATTTACGCTTCCAGTGAACATTGACGATATTGGGCCACCAAAATGCTGTGTTCACATAAAACGAAATCGCATAAAACGCCCTTGTTTATCGACCATAAACTCGTTTTATGTGAGACCCTACTGTACTGTACTATCTTCTAGGCCGTGACGAAGCCCTTTTTAAAATTTTCGTCCTGTGCGTAGCGCCACGTGCCTCGGAGTAACCATGGCTGCAAGGACCTATAGTCCGTTTGGATTGGACTTGTTTCATATAAATTCTATATATTTTATTTGTACAATTGCTTTGTACTTCCATTGGGAGAATCAGGTAAGTTGGTCTGCTTGATTCAGTGGTTGACGGTGCCACCAATTGGATAGAAATATATTTGTGGCGTCTGCTCTGAGCGACATTTGAACCTGCAAAACTTATGTTGTGTTGGCTCACCAGTAGTAGTAGTAGTAGTCGTCGTTCCCTAAGTTCTCAAGGAGTGTGTGTTGTGTTGTTGGCGTATGTGGGTGTGTGATGTGTAGTCTTCCATAATATGTTTGATAGTGGCTCACCAGTTATGTACCTTACCCACCCCAACACTCATTATCCATTATACTCTAGTTAATAATACCATACGGGCAGGGTGTCAAACTGGAGGAATTTTGTTTTTCATGACTTTTAGAATATGAAGGAATACAAGAAAATATGAAATAGCATTGTTTAGGCCATTTTATCGCTTCCAAAGACATAATTTGAGCTATAGACCATAATTTTATCTTTGCATATACAAAAATGAAGACTAAAATTAATGGACTGTGTTCTTTTTTTCATAATTTTATAATACTAAATCGTTATTTCCATAAAGTGATTTTGATAAAAAAAAATTGTCTTTATATTTTGTCATCCCTGTTTTGGTTTGTTCATCTTGCAAGTTTTACAATATAATACTCATGAATTTTATGTTATGTGCAGGTGAGACTGGGTAACGACATAACGGACGACGTAGACGAGGACCCCACAGGTAACAAGGCTTTGTGGGATCGGGGGCTGCTCAACGGGGCGTCACAGAAGGCCGAGGTCGTCGCTAACTTCCATGTGGGAGAAACCGTCAATACACTCGAGGTAGGATGGCTTTCTTTTGACTTCTTGACATTACATTTATAAGTTCTTTTCATTTATCTTATGTCGTCCCAGTTTTGGTTTGTTTATTTTGCAAGTTTTACATTATAATATTACTAAATTTTCTATAGATTATATCTGATTGAATGCATTTTTATATTTTTAATCCACTATTTTTTTATTTTTATTTTTTCTAGATCGTGTACCTTTTATTTTACTCTGCTTGTTTTGTCTTATTATTATGCCACATGTAAATAGTTATTCCTTTTTGTTTTGATTTTTTGTAACCGAGTCACATCTGGCTTAGGTGAGGTGGTCATTTAGTTGGTCTGCTGGAGTAAGTGGTCGTCGACCAATCCAGCTTCTGGGCTGCCTGTATTTTTGTGGCGCCTTCCCCGAGCGACTCATGAACCCGCAACACTTTTTTTTATTTTGTTCGCCAGTCAGAAGCTTTACCGATACTTTCACCCAGTTAATAATTTTGTGTATCGTCAGAGCAACTTAGTTTATGCTCTATATTGTGTCTACAAAAAAACTGTTTATTTATTCATGTATCAATCTACAAACTAGATGTGTGTGAATTTGTTTTTGTTGTGTTGTGTTGTCCCTGTTTGGGCTCTGTCTCGAGTCGGCCACCAGCAAATTGGGTATGTGCTCGAGTAAATACATACAATACATACATATACTGTATACATCAAACTACAGTACAATTAATTTATATACTGTACTTATGCCATTTTTTGTGTGTGTTTAGAAAGCGACCTTGATCCCTGGAGGCAGTGAGTCGTTGGTGTACACAACTTTGAGCGGTACGGTGGGTGTGCTGGTACCGTTCACATCACGCTAGGACCATGAACTCTTCCAGAACCTTGAGATGCACATGCGGTCCCGAGCACCCTCCGCTCTGTGGACGTGACCATCTCTCCTTCAGATCTTACTTCTTCCCGGTTAAGGTAACATATTTTGCTGTTGCATAGAGACACTACTCTTGACTTTTAACACATGGTGTATGACCATATTTTAAGCATGTCAAAAGATTATTAACCCATGGAATGTGAAGGTCCTCTCGGAAGCCATGGTATTTATACATGTAAAAATAACCCTTCAAAAACCATGCCAGTGCCCGGAAATGTCTGAAATTTGGGTGACACATAGAAAGTGGTGGCATCTCTTCCATACCACATCCTCCATTCCTTTCCCCCTCTATACCCCCCTCCCTCCCTCAACTTGACCTTTTATTTTGCACATGTTTTAGCAGTTCATGGGCTAAACATGATAATTATGTAGTATATAGTATACTGTACTGTAGTAGTTAGATGGGTATAGATAGGTAGATAGATATGATTTATTTTAATTGTATAGATTTTTTTCTCCATTTGCCTTAACCCCTTGAGGACCTAAGACACATTTTGAGATTATATTTTGGCCATCATTTGCCAATTGTAAGCAGTTTATAAGATCGCTAGGTATGAAAAGGGTAAAACTATCAATAAACCCTCCAACCTCCATAATTCCTCTCTAAACTGAATAAAATTATCTACTGATAGCTAAAATATTAAGCTAAAATGTGTCATAATCCTCAGAGGGTTAATTGTATATATTTTTTTAAACTAATAACAATTCAACCTCTTTATTCCGTAACTGCAAACAAATTTATTGAGATTATAAATTCCCTCTATTATCACCCCTCAGAATGTGATCGACGGTGACTTATGTGAGCAGTTCAACATGGTGGACGCGGGGAAGCAGCGCAGCATTGCCGATGACCTGGACAAAACCCCCAACGAACTCTCCAAGCGACTCGAGGACATCAGAACCAGATACGCCTTTTAGGGTTCAAGGCGTAGTGCGATGTATCATTTTCTCTTCGCCCCATTCTCCATGTTTCCCCCCATTTTATACTATCCTGTTCCTTTCCTTACCCCTATGTACGCCCCATTCCCCTACTCCTTCTTTTCACATTTTATACAATTTTCCTCGCCTTCCTTATTTTTATATATATATATATATATATATATATATATATATATATATATATATTTTTTTTTTTATTCACTTTCAATAACTCTGATTTCACCAGCCATACTGTATGAATTTAGTATTGTAGTAAAAATGTTATCTGGTAAAGATATTTGATGACAATAATCAATATGCATTTTCCCGGAATACAAGTGAAGGAGAAGATCAGTCCTTGGGTCCTGCAATATATGGACCGCGGCTTCAAGATCCAGCCAGTACGTGTAGGACGACGAGCTACTCTGGTGCCAATGGAAGTCAGCAATTGGCACTTGTCGATTCCTATATATTTTATTATCTCTACCTCTTTCATGTGTATATAATTCAAACATACAATACACTGTGGCAGTCTCATTCTTGTATCTTATTTTCATGTGTGTTGTTATTTTTATATATTCAATTTTAACTAATTTAAATCTTTCCTTTACTGTATCTCTTATATCATAGAACCAACAGGGGACTCCAGCCTGATGCAGGTGTGCTCGTGTTCAAATCCTCCAGAATGTTGACAATCTGTATAATTTGTTGTCTGTATCATGGCACAAGCAGGTACAGTTCCGGACAGATGAAACAGCAACACCTCGTCCACCCGCTATGTGGTGAGGGGCTCTGCGGATTTGGTAACACTGGCAGGAGGTGGGAGGGATGTGGGTGGGTGGGTGATAAGGGGAGGTATGTTGGGGGTTTAGGGGGGAATTGGGAGGGTGAAGAGGCAGCAATCATAGTGTGGCTGGTGGGAGGGGGCAAACAAGTGACAGGGTAGGGGAGAGCAGACTGGCAATTACACACACCTACAGTAGGTGTGTGTAATTTAAAATCCTTTGAGAGTAGCTTGTTCTATAGGAAAATTTGCTTGTCACTCTGTTCTCCCCTACCCCGTCACTCGTTTGCCCCCTCCCACCAGCCATACCATGATTACTGCCTCTTCACCCTCCCACACTCCCCCCTAAACCCCCCACATCCCTCCCCTCATCATCCACCCACATCCCTCCCACCTCCTGCCAGTGTTACCAAATCTGCAGAGCCCCACACCAGACAGCTGGTGGATGGGGTGTTGCTGTTTGATCTGACCGGAACTGTACATACTGGATCTAAGGTAGCCTACTATTGGGGTCCCATCTCCCTGCGGCTCGAGAGATCAACATACTGGATGTAAAGATCTAGTTGTGCGAGAGAGCGGCCATCTTTTTCTTATGACACTATTTTGGTGCCGTACTTCTCAAACAGTGGGATTATATTACATATTTGATCATGTTGAATTTCAATCCAAAGACCAAACTATAAGTTCTGTACCAGTATTGCTGAATGCATAATATGGGTGCGGACATATTTGAGTGCAAGACAGGCTAATGACACCAATATGGCAGAGGTTGGCCGAGCTCTGTTACTATAGGGTTTCTAACTGGATGCTGCCTTCACTGTCCTTGCCATACCCTGTTCCAAATAAGTTGAACATTAACCTCTATCACTCACAAATGGCTAGACTGATTGAGCTAATATTTCTACCATATGGGAAGGGTTAGTCAGGGAATAGGAATGGAAATTTACAGCCCATTTGCTCTAGCCCTTTTTGAGATATGAGAGGTTGGGGTCGGGATTTCTGGCCTACCTATTTGGGACGGTGTATAGTAAGTTTAAATATATCTACACTGCTCACAACTCAAACAGATACTTAGGCTCTCAATACTATTAAATTTGGATGTACTGTAATAATTGTTTTTCATTTGTTATTGTGGCTCCTATTTTAGATTTCTATATGTAGTTAGTGTATTAGGAAATATTTTTCTGAGTATATGCATACATTATACAGTACATACATTATAACTATGTGGTGATTTTTTGTATATATAGTACTGTATTGTTGTTTCCACATAGCGATTTTGATAAGTTGTTTTGTCTTTTTACTGTGTTCTCCAAGTTTTGGTTTGTTTATTTTGCAAGTGTTACATTATAATTGCCCCAATGCGTTATTTCTACTGTGATTTTGATAATTCTTGGCTATTTATTGTGTGGTTCCTGTTTTGGTTGTTTTCCAAGTTTTTAATTTGGAAACCTGAACTTGCTCATGACATGTAGTGATGTACATTTTATGTGGTGGTTTGGTGGTTTTTTATTTCAATATTTTATTTTACTAAAGCGGCATTTCCACATAGCGATTTCGATAATTTTGTTTTTTGTCTTTATATTGTGTCGTCCCTGGTATGGTTTGTTATTTTTCTTAAGCATTGTTTCGACAGCGATTTTGATAAGTTGTTTTGTCCTTTTACTGTGTTCGTCCAAGTTTTACATTATAATTGCAAGTTTTACATTATAATTACAGGTCACTACTTCTGGCCTACCTATAATTAATGGACTATAGTTAAGACATAGCCGCCCAGTGTCTCCCAGGCGATCTTGGTACACTGTCTATTATCCTGTCTGTTCCTGTTTTGGTTTGTCTGTTTTGCAAGCTTTACATTTTATATGTATGACAAAGGGCAATTAGTGTTCATAATAATTTAGCCATTTACAGGAATATTGATGGTAGTGAACCCATCTAATACAAGGATAGAAAGGTAAATCCCTATCAGTATACTGTACCTTTTTCATACCCTTGATTTTTTGTTTTAGAGTTCAGGGAGAATTAACCCGAGGAGAGCGTCATTCATGTTTTTGAAAGTGCCATGCATGCAAATTAATTAGCTTCAATTCTGACAGAATTAGTTAAATTTACTATATAAAGCAATATTACTACTCCATATGCATATATTTTACTTGTATTGTATAATGAATGTGTGTGAATTTGTATTTTGTTTTTGTGTGTTCATTGTTTTCTGTTGTGTTATCCCTATTCTGGTTCAGTCTTGAATCAGGTGGTTTTATATAAACACACCACATAATCACATATTGCTTCCATTTCACTGGTATTGGGTTTTTTTTTTTTTTTTTTTTTTTTTTTTTTTTTTTTTTTTTTTAAAGGGCTGTTTTCTAGAAGGTCTATCACATTTGCCTAGCAGATACTTCCCTAAGGCCTATTGTGCTTGCCGGGTTAGCAATTTTAAGACATAACCCGGCACTGGCACGGTATTTAACCCATCAAGTGCGGGTAGACTCTTAAGAGTTTTACCGTTCCACTGCGGGAAGACTTATAATCCTAGGCCTAAAAAAAAACCATTAAAACTACCCCAGTAGATTTTTTTTTTGCCCTTGGCCATGTCAAATATCACTCCTCCACATCCCCCCTTTCCCCCCTTCCCCTTTCAATTATCACCTATTTTCCCTGTTATTCCCTTATTCTTAGGTATATTTTCGTGCTAACGTCCTGCGAGTTGATAGCAGGGTGTGGTCATATGTGTTACCAAGCGTGGGATATAGCGGGAGTTACAGAGAGAGGCCTCAGTGTCTCTCCAAGCCTTGAGAGGGGAGGGTGTGGAGCAGTCTGACTCACACTTGATTTATGTAACTCTCGCTCTCATTTCGCGATTTTGACCAGCCAAACTCTGTTTCCACTTGTTTTATTGTTGTAACAGGTTAATATCTTCATAATAAATGTAAAATAGGCGCATATGGATAAGTATTAATAAGTATTAATGATATTTATGGTAAGATAACTATTTTAGTGACGGGAAACGGTGAAATAAGTCCGCACAGTTCTATGGTGTAATATCCCCCCCCCCCTGCGCACTTCTTAGGTTAAAGGTTTATTTTATTTTTACGCATGTTGAAATCCTGCCTTTTGGAAAGAAGGTCGTAGTTCCTGGGTTAAATTTGATGGATATCTAGGGAGGAAACTAAAAACAGCCCTAAACTTTTGAGCATCACTCACTGACGACCTATATTATCTGATCGTTACTTGCTGTTAGGGAGAAATTAAATAGCTTCACATAAGAGAAAGTTTATTTCAAATAAATATTTACAAAATAATAATGTCACTTGTTTTTACACCCCGCCAATGGGGAGCCACTTTGTCGTGGTGGCGGGGCTTGAAACGGGGTCGTTGGTGTCACTCTCTTTAGGGCAGGGATTCAATCGGCGTCGTGGACAAAGTGCCCCCCCCCCCCGTCGTCATTGGGGTAAGCGGAACCTCCCGGTGACGACGTTTTTCGTGTTCCCATTTTTGTTTTAATTTTGCGGAGGATTTCCTCCCTATTTTAACTAAATTGTGCCGGCTAGGCTCGAGAGCCTTCCCTCGCTGAGTCTGGAGTACTGGCTCCTCTCCGTTTACAGGGGCCGTGGTGGTCTAGCTCACCGCCCGAGGGGGCTGGTCCCGAGAGCGGCGAACGGGTTGCCCGCATTGATGCCCCTGGGGTCGCCCATCAGTGGGGACCCGTCTCGGTTCCATGGGTCCGTTTTCCCTTCCAGGTGGGTTTCCTGGTTTCTGTCCGGCTGCCCTCCATTACGCACAGATTGTGGATGATTGCAATTAACTTTGCCCATCGGTTCCCAGTATAGCGGTTTGTGCCTAAGCTTTGGCCCTTTCTGTGCGTTTGGTGCTATCCCTCCTAGTCTAGGGGGGTAGTGTATGAGGATGAGCCCCCCCCCCCCCCCCCCCTGGAGGACCTGCCCCTGTTTGCGCCACCGGTATAGAGGCTGGGGCTCCCTGACTCACGACGTAGGGTTCTCTGTTGGGACCCTTCTGGTATGTTCTTTATTTATTGTTTTGTTTCGATTTTTCCCTTTATCTTTTTTCTTTCTTTTTTTTTCCCCTCGGGTTATGTTTGTTCTTTCCTTTTTTTTTTTGATTTCCCGATAAAAATCAGCAAACATAGAAATAGTAAAAACAACTAGGGTCCATCATGGATCAGCCATGCAAACCTCCTCCCCATGGATCCAGCTTTTGGCGCCCCCGGTACTTGACCTTTGCATTCTCCTGGCCTCTCCATCTGAACTTCCTCTGCCCTCTGAGTCTAACCCCCTTGCACGTGACACAGTCCCCTCCGAGTTGTTCCGATTCCTGATGCTCTCTCACGCTACGCTGATACTAAATTACCTGCGTGCTACGACTAAGGAGTCCCATCCTCCCTCTGTTGGACCCTGGTCCCTGATCATATCGACCTCTCCACAGAGCCCAACTACACACCTGGCCGCTCATGATTTCAATGTCCCTCCCCTTCTCCCAAGATAAGAGAGACCCTCCTTGTGTTGATTCTCCTGTTCAAACCATAGACCTTGGGGCGTGCCGTTTTCGCTTGACACGCCCTGCTCCTCAGCACTACCCGTTAACCGACTTACAGTTTCCACTAACCACCTAGCATAGTGACACCAGTGTTGGTGACCCTTCCACCTCCCATTGACACTGTTTTTCTCCACCATTTCAGCCGATTGTTAGTTCAGCCACTACTTACACCTCACTCGTTGCAACTCTGGATCCTCACATGCCTCATTTCCGGCCCCCAACATCGGCGGAAACCTCGGTGTCAGGTTTGTCCCCAATGCCACCCTCCGGCACTTCGATTCAATTTTTGGCGATGATGACGGGGCCAGCGGTTCCTCGTCGTACGACCGGCTTCCTACATCTCGGGGGGCTAAGTTAGAGAACCTCCTCCTCTCGGCTCACCTGCAACTTCGGACTTATCGTTCCGTGAGACTGGTAATAAGTAGAGTGGATTGTGGAAACCACTACTCGTGCCCAATCTGAAGACATACCTATCTCTTACTACCTTGGACTTATCCCTGTTACTGTCACGAAACAATAACGACCTCAATTACATCGTCGGTACTGTTGTTCTACTTACCCATCAACTTTTGACCATCGACGGACTTCCTGAGAAGTCGACCCTTCCTGTCGTCGTTGTACGCTTGCGTTTATCCAAAGGTGCACGACGTTGATTTGTATAGTATCCCAAACAAATCAACCTTCTTCTCATCCTCTCCGCCTAGCTCGCATTAAGTTTAGTGGACGTTCCCGTCCCACGAGACGGCAGGATCGAAGGACAAAGGCGTGAATTACGACCTTATGTCCCCAAACCTTTACAATGTACAAACTGTTCCACCTTTGGTCACTCAGCTGGTAGGTGTAAGAAGGTTTCGGTGTGTGCCGTCCTGTAGCTCCGTCAAATACATTCGACCCGTTGGAATTGGTGGCACTCCAAAGTGTGTTAACTGTGGCCTTGAACACCATTCTCGCTCAAAGCAATGTTTGTTCTACATGTACAATGCTGATTTAAAGCTTCTCATTAGTC